>JARHVA010010267.1:0-2500 GCA_037957365.1 Torreya grandis | reverse complement strand
AAAATAAATCTTGATCCAATTTCTAAGAATATAAGATAAATACAAAGGCATATTAATCCTAAAGTTGATATGCTAAAGAGAAAAGAGATAACCAAGTTGATATAATCGACAATCATATTCCTTGTCAAGCACTATTCATGGGTTGATAGTCTAGTCCCTATGAGAAATAAGAGTGGAGAGATAAGATTATGTTTTTATTTAAGGGATTGAAATAGGGTGTCCTTGAAGGATAATTAACCTTTACCCTCCATGGATCAAATTTTTTAAGTGGTATAGGTTCTCAACGCTTCTCTCTCTTGGATGGCTACTCAGGGTATAACCAAGTCCTGGTTAAAGAATAAGATCAATATAAGATAACATTTATTACAATATGGGGAAATTATGCCTATAAAATAATTCCATTAGGGTTTTCTAATGTATGGGATACATTTTAAATATCCATGGATATGGATTTTCAAGTCTTGATCAATGAAATGATGTTAATCTATTTTGATGACATAATAATTTTCTCAAAGAATGTTAGTGATCATATAACTCATCTTAGATTGATTAAAAACACTATGAAATATGTAATATCTATAAACCACAAGCAATATTTTTTTACAATTCATGAGGGTAAGTTATTAGGCCACATTATCTCCAAGGATTGGTTTGCTATAGATCCTAAAAGGGTGAATGTTATATTGGCTTTATCTTTACCCAAGCATAAGATGGGTTTGAAAAGTTTTATTTGTAAAATAATTTTTTTAGGAGTTTCATACCTGGTTCTTATAACCTTATTAATCCTATTAGAACCATTTTTAAGAAGCAATTAACCTTCAATTGGACCAAAGAAGGAAAAAATGATTTTGAGGCTATTAAGCAAGCTGTTGCATAAGCACCAACATTCATCAATCCTAATTTCTCAAATGATTTCTTATTTTATGATTTTTATAACCTTGACACTATCTCATCCATATTGATGTAGTATAATAGTGAAGGTCTTGAGTAGCCTATTGCCTTCTTTAGTTAAGGGTTAGAATATTTTGAAGAGACATACAACTTCATTGAGAAAAAAGTGTTGGCATTCATAAGGAGCCTTAATATGTTTAATAATATGGTTTATAATAATAATATTAAAGTCATGGTGACCCATACAAGCATAAGATACTTCCTTTTGAACAAGGATTTGAATGAGAAAAGGGACAGATGGATAACCAAGGTCATGGATTATGGTGTGGAGATCATAGCTATTATGTTGGTAAGAGGGAGAGGGTTATTTGAGTAATTGGCATTACACATTAAATAATAATAAGAGGAATTTTTGTAATTTTAATATTATCATAATAAAATTTTACTTTCATCCCCTCCAAGTTAGACACAATATATATGGCAATATTTATTCAAATAGGTTAATTTCTTGTAGGTTTGGATAGATCAAAGAAAATATACTTTAGATTTTAGTCCATCCAGTATGTTATCTTTGATGGAGTACTATTTAGAAGGGATATTATTGGGATGTTTTTTAGGTTTTTTGAAACTAATTATATTGAAAATATATTAGAATAATCTCATGATGGACTAGATAGAGGTCATTTTTCACTTAAGACCATAACAATAAAAGTAATAAGGCTAGGTACTATTGTCCTATCTTGTTTAAGGATTATTATGCATGGGTAAAAAGGTGTAAAAATGTGGCATTTTCATAAGTAAATAAATGTTTTAATAACTTCCTCTCAATTATATTCAAGTGGATCAGACATTCATGTAATGGGGTATTGATTTCATTAGCATGATAAATCCACATTTAAGTGTTATCCATAAATGGGTCTTATAGCCACTGATTATTTCACAAGGTGGGTGTAATAAATATCTCTAAATGAGGACAAATAAAATTTAGTTATTAACTTTTATAAATGTTTAATTACCATATTTGGAGTTACTTCAACAATAATTTTTGATAATGCATTGGCATTTCATTTTGCGAGAATAATTGAGTGAACTGTCAAGCATGACATATATCTAGGTTATTATTCCAATTACTACCCTCAACAGAATGGGCTAGTTGACTAAACCAATAAGAACTTGATTAGAATCATTAAGAGAATAATAAATGACAATCAAATAGCTTGGTACATCAAGTTGAGGATAACCCTATGGATGATAGGATCATCCTCAAGAAGGTTGTTAGAAACTCACCCCACATGCTTGTCTATAAGAGAGGCCAATATACCCATTTATACTAGACTAATATCCTTTTAATTATATCATAAAATTTAGATTATGTATGATGATCTTATGGAAATAAGTTTGAAATATTTAATGGCCTTAGAAGAGACAAAAAATCATGTTGTACATGCCTGGAATTTCACAATCCCAAGTGAAGGATACCTTTGATAGGAGGGTTGTTTCAAGATCATATAAATAAGGAGATATTATATTGATTTGGGATGAATATTGGGTGAAACCTAGCAGGCATACCAAATTTGATACATTGTGGAGTGGGCCCTATGTTATCATT
>JARHVA010010266.1:0-195509 GCA_037957365.1 Torreya grandis | reverse complement strand
AATTTTCATGAAAATAATGCATGTAATCCACACATGGATAGCATAAATGCATATAATAATCCAATTTCTAATGATAATTTACTACACATTCGAAAGGAATTAAATTATTCTCTTACACATCTCCCTAGTAATGATGGAACTGATAATGAGTATGATAGTGAACATGTCAATGAATATGAAAATGATAGTGATTATGAATAGTATTTAAATGATGGTAATGCATGGAATAATTATGATTATTATACACATAGTGAAGAAGAAAATGCATCTCATGTTTATAACTCTTCTCTCACTCTTCTTCTCAAACATAATGCACTCCCAAATGTTGTTTCTACTTCTATGAGTAATTCTATTTAAAATAATTCACATGTTAATGATAATATCACATCTTCTACTCAACTATAATGTGATTCACTAAAACATAAAGATACAAATGAATCTCCCAAACCACCCCTCACTATAGGAGAACCTAGTTCTCCTCTTCACCTTAAGAGAATGGTAACCCACATCTCCTAGTAAGGTCCAAGTTGCCATTATTCCCAAGGTTAAAGTGAGCACAACTCCTCTGTATGATCCAATTGATAAATGTAGAATTCCCATGGCTAAAATTACAAATCAAATTTAATGATTAAATGAACCACTTCAAGATACTAATGTACTATCCTAGGATATTATCTCTTTGATGCATGCAGTTGGTGAATTACAACACCAAACACATCTCCTTACCTTGGAAAACAAAGATTATAAGTTTTAGATGGATGCCAATGATCTACATGGTAACCCACTTTCAAAAACATTCATAAAAGCTTCATTGCCTAAGCATTTCCATATATCATCATTACCTCACTTTGATGGAATTAAAAATACATTCATACAACTTCAAGCCTTTCAAAAGGCTTTGCCATCTCATGTGAGTCCTTTGATTCTATTAAAATATTCTAGCAAACATTAGTTGGGGAAACACAAAATTAGTTCTTTCATCTACTCTCAGTTGGCTCCTTGCACATATATGATGACTTAGAGGAGGAATTTCTCAGATATTACATAACAAACATGGGCCCTCATGTTACATATGAGAAACTTACCACATTACATTAGAATACTTTAGAGCTAGTTTGAGTATATCTTACTATTCAAGACTCACATGTTAAGATTGATATACAGACCAACAGATTTAGAGATTTAACATATCTTTATTAAGGGGCTTCACTAACCTCTCCTCGATCATAAAATATATCAGATAGAGTCCTCTTTCAAGAACTCATGTTATATATTTATAGATTTGGAAAAGAAATTGGGATTGATTGTGGAAGATTCAGTTGATCAGATTACTCTAGATTTCACAATAGTACCTACAACTCCTAACATCAAACATCCACCATGTCTTAAATAAGATATGAGACCACAACTAAAAAAAGTAACTAGTTCAAAACAAAGAGCCAGTTTCTGGAGTACAACCTAGAGTATGCACTATAGAAAATAGTAACAAGGCACTACTATAGTTTGATTCAAAGTGGGATAGCCCATGTGTCATATTATCAGTATTACTATATATGAGGTTAATCACATTGCCTTATACTCATAAATGATATCTACACATTTCACATAGATAGCCACGTCGTCCCTTTTGTAACTATCATCATATCCATGGGCACAGAGATAATGATTGTTATGGATTCAAAGATTACATTAATAGATGTGTTGATAATGTCATCATAGCATTCACACAAGGGTCACTGAGATCTCCTCCATCATGGAACCTTAGACCTCATTCCTCCATGACTAAGTCATCCTAGGACATTCTTTTTCAAGAATCATCAGTCACTCATCATGAGAGTAATGTGGGTTCTAAGACAGAGCCTCATAAGATATCTCTTATTCCACCTATTCAAAAGGTTTAGAAACCTGTATAGTGAGAATAAACTACATATAGCATTGTATTTTGAAGAGCATATAGTGTAGTTTTATATACATATCCAACAAAGTCAGATGGACTACAACGCAATACTGCTCAAGAGAGATATTCATTATAGCCAAAATTTTTGGGTCCTATCTCATGTAGCAATCCATTATGGTTAAGATTAAATGAACTCACATCATAAATTACTGATCTAGAGAGATATTCACTATGACTAGATTTTCAAGGACCTATTTCATGTAGCAACTTGTTATGATTGTGATTAAATGATCCCCCATCATAGGTTTCATCTCCATCTCAATCTATTTCTTAGTCATACATATCATAGTAGAGGCCATAAGGTATATGATTACAGATAGATGAGCCTTATTCACATCACATAGTTTCATTTGCATGTCTAATAAAGTTACATTTTATATAATCTCCACATATAGCTATAATTAATACACAATAGACAATATCAGATAAAAATCATATTCTTACATACCATGAGTAGTATGGGCACTTATTTAGTTCGCCATTAGGTTTCAAATAGTGATACAACATAGAGTAATATGACACACATTTATACCAACATCAATTTGTAGCTTTAATTAGCAAGGCAACAATGGAGCCATAGGTCTAGTTAGCCTTTGTATTCTTGAACCACTCTCAAGGAAGTAATATGCACAGAATGTTATCTTACATCCCCACATACTAAGAACTAACATTACTAATTCCTAAATAACTATCTATAGCCAAAAATAGCCTATCAAAATCCATATATTACCAAATCCTATTTTACCAACATTAAACCAACTCAATTTATCCAAACAATTTACTAATTACAAAACCAACAATTTTTTTGATCACATATGATTACAAATCACAAACCTAACATCACATCTAAACATATCATGAATAATCAAATCACATCCCAAAATTTTATCTTACCAATTATATACAACTTAAACATCAATTCCATATCAACTATTTTAAAATCAACCATTTACAATACATATACCAATCTAGTCCAAAATCCATAACAAAATACACCTAAATCCAAAATCAAACCACTATCTATATTATATATAACCAAGTTTTCAAAAAATATACATCATAGCAAGGTAAAATCAATCATGAATGGGCATCATTCCTTCATTCTCAATCTCACTCTCTCCTCTAGTACTAGTCTCATAGTCTAGCCTAGCACTTCATTGCCCTGTACCTCTTTGAGTTCTCAAATGCCTCTTACAATGGATCTCTCACTCTAGTACTGACCATGCTCCTTGTGAAAGTCTACATACCACCTCTAAAGATCCATGTACTCATCTATAATCCATATAATCACTAATCCATAATCAAGGGGAGGCATCCTATGCCTATCCAACTCAGCTCGTAACTCATCTTTGTCCCCCACTACCCTAGCATATGCAGCCCAAGCTATAAAAATATTATCAAATAAATGAGCATAAACACTAGCTGTAATTGTCTCTCTCTATCAAACCTTCCTACACAACATCATCAAGTAGATTTTATGTAATATCATAGAGTGTAAAATTAATGATAGTCTCATAGTGTTCATCATCTCCACCTCTTACCCCAATAGGTGCCTCATCCTCAGTACCTCCCACTCCACCTGCATGTAAGAGTACAACACTATGTTAGACATATACTTTCAAAACAAATCAAAACAAGATAAAACTCCTACATAATTCAAATATAATTACTACTTACCTCCCATCATCTAGATTGACTTAAGATCCTCATATTCAGGAGCATCCACTTCATCAATAAGATACAAACGAGCCCACCAATGCCTATCCC
Source organism: Torreya grandis (assembly GCA_037957365.1). Lineage (NCBI taxonomy): Eukaryota > Viridiplantae > Streptophyta > Pinopsida > Cupressales > Taxaceae > Torreya > Torreya grandis. Next base: position 191,785 of record JARHVA010010266.1, on the reverse strand, counting down.
ACCATGTGGTATATGCCTCTGTGTATCCAACATCATCTACATCAATAATATCTAGAGATGCATGTTGTACATCCAAAGGTAATGGTGTTAACTCAGCCTTAATAGGCCTCCAATGAGCTCTTACCCTCATTGATGCCTATGCACTCCTTACCCACACCCATGGTTCTAGGGGCACATATTGTGTTATCTTAAACTATCTAGTCACATACTCATACTAAAATCACTCATACACTCCAACCCAATGATCATGTAACCAAAAACTAACTCTCATATACCACAACTTAACTCCATTCTCAAGCCACCCAAGAAATCCTCTATAGGGCCTCCATATGATATCTTGAGCCACTAGTCTATCTAAAACTCATTTACAGTAATCTATTATAGGAGACCATATAGCCAATGTACTCATCCACTATTCTCCATATGGTTTTGGATGTGCACACTCTATCCTGGGTAATCCAATTAGTTTTATAACTACTATGTACTCATAAGCCCAATAATGCAATAAAGGACCCACACTCACACCACCATTGAATGCCTTCTTAGTAAAACTATAAAGATCTCTGTATAACTGGATAAGCATAGTCTTAACCCATGAGAACATAGTGACATACACCTCTATATTAAGTATGATCCTATGCATCTTGTATGAAATTGACACCCCACTCCCATCTAAAATAATAAATGAAACCAATAACATGGCCAACCACTTTGATAGATGCAGAACACTTGACTGCATAATAATTGATAATAATACATCACTATCACTACCTCTCTAATGTATGCCTAAAGTAATAACAATAAAATACAAGGATGCATGATCAATAACATCAACATGCATGTCATCTTGAAATGTCACATGTCATCCACTAAGTAATAAAAGCAAAATATGGTACACATCCTCTAATGTAATTGCAATCTCTATAGTAGGAAGCCAAAAAGTACATGTGTCTGCATTACACCTCTCACATAAGGTGGTAATTAGATACATATCCCACTACATAGTGCTTATGTCACACACATGACCCAAACCTACCCTATCTATCATAGTTCTCTCATCAGTTGACAAAGGTAACAACCTTAGTGTCTCCATCACCTAGCCTCTACAAAACTCCCTCAACTATATCTCTCCCTAAAAAACACCAAAAAACAACACACACACACACACACACACACACACACACACACACACACACACACACACACACACACACACACACACACACACACACACACACACACACACACACACACACATCAGTCAACCATGCCAAATCAATAGTGAAGATATATAAAAAATAGGTCACAAATCAAAATTTTAAGAAACTAGGCCTAGTGGATAACAATGTTGTAGAAAGGACACTAGTACTAGACAACAATGCTAGAACCTAGACATCAATGCTAAACACTAGATATGAATAGTAACTCCTAGACAAGAGTACTATAACTAGTGTAAATTATCTTATACTATTATAAAAGGCCTCAAAACATCAAAAACAAGCTTCTAAATAGGCAAAAATCACGTGTTTTAACTACTTACTAGGGTAACCTCCCTACCAGCCTCAACCTGAGCTACCAATTTCTCAAACTAGGTCATGGTATGTGCTCATATCCTTGGTATATATCCTAATCCAGAGCTCCAAAACTCAAGTCAATGCACAAATAAATCAATAATCAATCTAATTTTCTTATATCAAACAACTTTTTCATTTAAAGTAAAATACCATTTTACCCATAACTAAAACCCCATAACTCTATTTTATAAACCATTTTGTTCCACATAATTATGACAATGACACATTCAAATAAAGAAATCATTTCTCTCTTACTACCTCATTTTACTACTATGGCACACACATCTCTATATCTCTCTTGTACTCAAACACACAACTTGGTCCCTACCAATCAAAACTTGTTCCACTTTCAACAACTCAGTATAATCAATCAAACAACTTTTCAATCAATTCAAATTATACCAACCTTATTTCTATCATTATGTCACTATTCATCACTTTTGGCTCAACTTACTTTATCATAAATTTCATCCCTCTCCCCAAAAGGGGGTATTATTCCTACTATTTCTATTCCTACACTTACCCAAAATTCCTATCCATTCTCATAGGTGGATACACCATGGTTCATATACCTTAAGTATTCAAATTATCAGATTTAGCTTAGATTAGTCAAAATATATATTGACTCAGATTACATGGGTCACTCAACATTACTCAAGACATTTAAAAGGATACACCTTCAGTTTACATATACACCATGGTTCTTACACATCTACCAGTCAAATTATCAGATTTAGCTTAGATCAGTCAAGATATACAATGATTCAAATTACATGGCTCATTTAGCATTACTCAAGACATTTAGAGGGACATACCTTCAACTTATAGGCACATAGATTATTTGGATACAGTGGTTTAGATCATATGGATCTATAGTGATTTTAGCTTAAAAATGTATAAACTAGTTATATATATATATATATATATATATATATATATATATATATATATATATTGGTTTAGATTATATGGATTCACAGTGACTTCAATACAGATTCAAAACTACACATCTCACACTTATAACTTTATACAAAATGACATAGTTACATGACCAAATAATATATTATAATCATATTGCATAGCATATTATTTTATATATAGTTTTGCATATGGGGCATAATATGATAGGCCATATCACATGTGGTTATACATATTATCAAACTATACATACGCATCACTCACATACCATATTTGGGGGTATGGCATAGATGTTCATGTTCTTCATCATCCAAAATTATATAGATGGAATGGAAAGACATGCCATTCTCATCTTACACATTGAACAGAGTTCTAAATTACACCTAGTTATACTTAGGTTATCACCAGGTTAGATCGTATGGCCATCTATAGTGGTTTGTCCATAGCATTACCCAGACCCAAACTACACAAATTTGTGTGGGATAGAGGGTAGACATTGGTTTTGGGCCTCTAAGTACTTATTAGTTCTAATTCATATTATTTATAATGGGGGTATGACATATTTTTTTCTTCATAGTATACATATTCTATGCACACATTCTAGATTACATGAGTTTATGTAGGACAAAGGACAAACATTAGTTTTGGGCCTCTAAGCATCTCTCATTTTCAACCAGATTAAGCATAGGGGAAAGAATTTCCCTCCTTCTCCATGATTACATGGATTCCATAATCAAATTTAGTATAGGGAAATCCATTTCATGGATTCCTTCTTTCTCTAGGTATTATTCATCTCTCCATCCACTTCCCTAGCTAGGAAGTAAGTTGGACCCTTTTTCAACATTATTATCTCCATGCAGGTAGATTTAGTTATGCATTTTATTTTCCTTATTTTACTCTAGTACTTCATTTTATTACATCACTAGATTAAAAGGGGGGGAAATGTATACACCCTAAATTGGTCAAGCAACCACACATATCATGTATTTTCATAGTCCTTTCATAGGATACTTTGATTAGGGAATATGATCTTTATTCACATTTAGCCATGTCTTTTATTTTACTCATCTTAATCTTGTTTCATGATTAAATCACTTCTTTCTTATTCCCAGTCATTTCTAACCTTTCAAATAGTCATTCCATCTCAACTAGGTTAGGTTTTCCATGTTCTTTCCATTCCCCTAGGTCCCTAGTTTATAGTATAGGAGCATTGGGATTGGAATATAGTGCTAGACCCTAGGGTGTCTATTTCTAGTGCTCCTATCCAAGGTCATTTTGAGCTCTAATGGTTAGTTTCCCTTACTTAATGAGTCCTAAACCCTTTCTTAGCTTCATCCTTAACTTTTCTAATGTCGTCCAAATGCAAATAAAGATACATAAATCAAAAATATGAGTCTCCTATATAAATGACTTCACAAGGAATTTTATATATAGAATTTACTACTTTGGCACATTACATAATTAAAAATTAGTCAATAATATATCTCATCATTCTTCATTAAACATAGACTTGCATGCTTGATCAAGAAAAGGCCTAGGTGAAAGTCATTCTTACATCTATCATGTGTATTGATTATGCATGTTCATTAAGGGAGAACTATATTTGATTTGAGACCCTAGATTGAGGTTTAATGTAGGTAACAATTAAGACAATAGGATTTATAGATCGTATGATCATTCTTCCCCTAACCCAAATTTTCCCCCTTTTTCTTTTGATGTAATTATTGTTTTTTGTGTGTGTAGATAGATATAGGGTTTGGAGATTGAAATATATCTATAACGAGCTATGTTGACTTTCATCTTCTAAAATTTCATACACAAGCTCACATTGAGACAATAGAAAAAACACAAAAATCTCAAAATTTTAAAATAATAGTGGCAGAAGTGGACTATAGTGCCAGACCCTAGGGTGTCATATTTCGATGCTCCTATCCAATCATAAAGTAAAGGCCAAATCTAGATTTATGATAGTGTCCCAATATTGCACCATAATTTTTACCTCCTAAATCATTTGTTTCAGTCTATTTTTAGATAAGTTTATTTCTCTTCCTGATAAAAATTATTTGATAAAAATTTATATTTTTCCATATCAAACTAGATTTTTCCCCTTACTCCAAACCCTTTATTGTTTCGAAACTGAACACTAGTTTCCCAAAAATAATAAAATAGTTACATTTAAATTAACAAAAACTTTGTGTCTATTTCTAGATTATTCCACCATTTGTAGCACTTCCTCTCCCACCAAATCCCATAAAGACCAAAAGAAATCAGTTGGAAATCCATTAGGACTAGGGTCCTTATCCTTTTACATGGAAAAAACTACATTTCTAAATTCTTGTAGAGAAAAAGGGGCCATTATCATTTCGTTTTTATTCTAGAGAGACTAGTTGTGGTATGAAACTTAAGTTATGGTTCTAGGCTTCAAGATCTTAAAAAATATCACTATTAAGGAGATTAGAAAATAGATTGATTACCTCATTCTTGATGTCATGCTGATTATTCCAAATATTACCATCTAATGATATTATCTATGAGATATGATTGAATTTCCTTCTAATCTTGATAAAGTTGTGTAAAAAAGCCAAGTTTTTATCCCCTTATTTTAACCATTTAGTCTAGTACTTTTGTTTCCATAAAATTTCTTCATGCTGGAGTAGCTCTTCATATTCAGTAAGAAGAGTCTTTTATTTCCCATATGAATCCTTATCCATGCCGAATTGGAAAATGGTTTGATTCAAATTTTCCAAGTCAACTTCCACTCACTTTTTCCTATAAAATAATTTTGAAATAATTGATGTTCCAATACCTAAGATGACCCTTGATAAACTGGAGCATTTTAGCCATGCAAAACATGGAAGAGTGAGATTGAATATGACAATTCATCCACCAATTTTCAATGATCTTGACCAAAGATAGATCTCTTACCCGCATTTTTTCCCACTTGAAAGGACAATGTGGAGGTTTTTGATCAATATTGACGGATAAAATAATAGGCAAATGATTTGAACTAGCAAAGGAAAGAATGAAAGATTCTGACATCTAATTTTGAGACATCCAAGTGTTTGGAACTAGAAATATATCAAGTCATTCAAAAATATTTTGGCCCCCACATATTTTATTTATGTAGGTGAAACACCCCACTTTGGGAGGTAAATAAAAAATCTCATTAATAGCACTGAACTGAGCAAAATCTATATTACCTAAAGTTCCAAAGAATTTACCCCCAATCTTTTCCTAGGGATGCAATATTGCATAAAATTATCCTCCCAAAACAATTTTAGCATTAAAAAAATGGGAAAATAAATTAATAAATTTGGCCCAAAGATTTGATTTATTTTTTAGATCATTAGGCTCATAAACATTACATAGGAAGAAAGATAGGTTCTACTTGAGATAAGAAATTTTTAAAAAAATCCAATGTAGACCTACTTCAATAATATCAATCTGGACTCTATAAGAACCAAACATGTGCTAAACCACTTGAGGCTGTAACATCTTCCAAAAAAGAGTTGTTCCAAATTTTCCATCCAAAACACATCAAATTTTTAGCATCCTAAAAATTAACTTGGTTTCTTGAATCAATAAAACATCGAGACATTTTGAAGATAGAAAATGTTTAACAAAACATCTTTTGTTAGGGGTACTAAGGACTGTAACATTCCAAGATAATATTTTAATAATCCTATAGGGAGGAATTCCACCTCCCACTTATTAGGACCAAAAAATTTAGATATAATAGCTTGTTTGTTAATCAAAACTTCCTTAGTAGCATGAGTATGCTTATCTTTCCTACCTTTGTTTAGAGCTAGTCCATAGTTTGGTTTCTATAATGTGATTTAGATTTGTGAAATGGAAAAATAGTATATTGAATTTAGATCCTCTTCTAAATATGATTATTCTAATTATAAGTCACTTATTAGGGCCTCAATCATAGGGTTCTCATCTTTCAAATTTTGACTATTTCTGGGAGAAGTATTTCTATTCTCCAAACTATGTTCAAAGTGTTGGATGATATTCTTAATAGCTTAGGATTGTTCAAAAATAAAATCACCCCTTTACTCATAGTGTTCATGGATAGGGAATCTAGATTAAATAACTTTTCTAGTAGGGATTCTATTTTAGGAATATTTACACTCTTGTTTTTTGGATATTCATAGCCACTTGGGGAGAAATCTATATAGAGGGCGAAGCCTTTTTCTGTGACCTTGAAGAAGAAGGTACACCTTTGTCTAAAATATTATCCAAAGAAGTTTTTTTTTCATATATATTTCACCATATGTTTTTGTTGGATGGAAAAAATTCCTAGTATTTTGCAGATGGAAAATCATTGAGGAAGAAGGAACCAGTTTTTAGCTTTGACAAAAGTTTGTCATAGGTATCCTAACACCCGTTCCTTGGAAATGATTTTGAATATGACTAGTTCCTCTACATTTGAAACACCAAAAAGGGATGTTTTCAAAATCCATTGGTTGAATCCACATTCTAACTTGGACTTTGATGAGGATTTTTTTTGGGACCTCTTTTGTTAGATTGATCAAAACCTGAATCCTAGAATAAGAGGCCAAACATACCTTCTCAATTTTTAGGTCAATTTACATAAAGGATCCAAGTAAATTTCCCAAAGCTATTAGGCATTTTCAACTCCAATATTCTATTAGGAGACCATAGAGTTAAACCTAGGGGGTGTATCTACCTCGGTGTTCTAAAATTGCATCAAAATTGGGCTTCTATGGTTGGAGCCATAGATCAATTCCATGCATAGCCAAAAAGGGTTTTTGAAGGACTAGATCTCGATTATATTTAAAAGAGAAAATGACTGTAAAAAAACCTTTTGGTATAAATTTAATATCCAGATTCTTACCCCAATTTTTTATAACCTAAGATTTGATTTCTCCTATGGTTGGCCACTTCCAGATAAACTTACCTATCAGAGCTCTTGTTACCAGATGTGAAATAGCTTGTGTGAGCTTAGTGGAGTCCCAAATAATTTATTTATCCTTACCAATCCTCAATACCTCATGAATTTTTTAGTCTAAACCCATGGGGTCATGCAAATTCGAGACCACATTATCCTCCTCATAGGGTACAAAATTGGGGCTTGGAGATTGTTTCCCACCACCTAAGTTTTCAAAAGATTGGAGGATTGAAACACCAAACAATACTTCCAGAGCTTCCCAAGTCTGAATTTTTTTTTGAGTCTCTATCTCCTTTATTCCTACTTCTAACAAGAAAATGATCCATTTCTCAGTCATTTAAACATCCTATTTTGAGACTCAGATACCTGATTTGGATTGTTAGTGTCCTAATCCAATAGAGAAGGTTAAAGTTTTAGGTTTTTTTATTCATGTTCCCCTCTTCAATATTAAAGAATTATATTATTAATTCTTAGTGTTTAGCTTCACTATTTATATGTTTAATCTATGAATATATGAACTCGACTTATTAAAAACAACATTTATATTTGCTAGGAGGGCTAAATTCAAAACTAAAGGCCTATGTCAAAAAAATGAGAAAATACACATGCATAAGGTGAAGGAAGGTCAAGAAATATATAGGGATGTTTGGAATAATATGAATTTACTTCCCAAAATCTATCAAATACCACTCAAGGCCAATATAAGCTTGCTTAAGGAGTTTACCTCTAAATTGTAGTCAAAAACCTAAAATGACCACGTACATGCCTATGTAGATGAATGCAATAAATGTGTGATTGATATGTGAAACTATGAAGTGGAAAGAGTGGAATTAATTCATATATTTAATTTCAAGATGTTATCATGACCTTCATATGATTTTAAATGTAAATGAAGGAAATTATAAGTTTTGAGAAGCATGTTTACACCTAGGAGACCTAAAATAACATACATAGACATGTGTAAAAGTGTGAATAAGGTTTGTTTATTGAAGGATAAATTAAAGATTAAATAATTTGATAAGGTGATAAATACTCTGAAAAAATAATTTATGTAGTTTTTATTCCTTCAATGGTGAGGAAGAATGTAAACGTAGGCTATTAGGGTTATTTGCACCAAACTATCGTTAAACCCTAGTTATAGTTTTTTAAAGGTGGAAGAGGATTGAGGGATGGAATGGTGAAGATAACCATTAAAACACTTCATTTGAGATTTTAAATACCCTAAGGATGGGTTTAGATCTAAAACCAATCATTTTCTCACCTTTTTATGCATAATCAACTCTCTCGAGCTTCTCAACAGACCTAAACAACCATGAAGGTCAACCTTGCTCATTTGATAACTCACCTGATAAGCTGAATGGTGTTCCTATCTCATTATGGAATTTGAATGGGATTGTTTACTCATAATTATTGGAATTATTTTAGGTATTGAGGCCATATAGGCTATGAGTAATCATTAAGAAACTTGGCGACCTAAAACCCTCACAATGACCTGATGGGAGAAATGGATCCTCTAAGTGCCTCAAATGGGTTGGATTGAACTTGAAATTAATTTAATAGCCTCTATTCCTCTACTTATCCTTTGATGAAGTATAGTTATAACACATTCTAATAATAGAATGTATAGAAATGTCCTAAAAGGCATAGTTATAGGATTATTTATGAGTGTGTGGAGTGATGATAAGCCCTCAAATCAAGTGAAAGGAATTTGTAAACCTAGGTAGAGGTTATATGTCCCTCTATTCACATTTCATCTCTCCTAAAATGATACATGAGCTATTCAAGTCACTAATTTGGGCCAAAAAGGTGACTGTATTACTATCTTACCTAAGAAGCCTAATTACAGACCTATGGAAGATTATGGAGAGCTTGATAGACCTTGGAACATCACTAAGAGCACTATTTGATGCTTTTTGAATCCTTAAAAAATCTAATCATGTGACTATAAGTAAGATTAAGCATGATATTCTAGTATATCATTAGAAAAACCTTATGATAAAGGTGTAGTGAGATTAATGGGTTTTAAGACCCTTGATAAAACATGGTTACCACTAAAACATCAGTATGGATAAATATAAATCATATGAAAAGTCTCAAGGAGAATAGAAATAGGCATTTAAAGGTGAATTTGATGATCAATAATTCCATTTATTACTTTTATGCTAAGAATGGGTAGTTTCAAACAAGATGAACAAGTCATCTGAGAAGTTAAAGAGCCTCTTTTATGCCACTCCTCTATAAGATCATCATAAATTATCCAAAACATGCAAAGGATATGGATGGAACTGATTTTAAACTCTCCTTTTAGAGTATAACTGATTTGGATGAAGTGACACTTGTCATTGGAGTTACTTCTACTACTCTCTTCTCTCTCTCCATCTTTCTCCTATGTATGCAACCTTGAATAACTTGTTATGGATATTTTTGATGAGTATGGTGAATTATTACTCAAATAAACACTTTTATTATGCCTTTCAAGATGAATAAATATGATTCTTACCTTCTCATGTGATTTCAACTATTGTACTTGTGTGATTGTTGATGAATGCTAGTAGTAGTGTTTTCACTCTCTGTCATTTATCCTCTCCTACCTCTTTGAAAATAGATTATATTATTTTAGGTTACATGGTGAGTTTTAGGTAGATTTTAGTGGTTTTAAAATGGATTTTATTTATTATTTCCCTTATTATACCTCTTGACTAACCCTCTCGATCAATGTATTGTCTATGACCTCAATGTTTAAATACTCATGCTTGAAGGTCTTTGTTGAGTAGTGTGAACAAATTCAAGCATAATTATTATTATTAGTTCATGATATTCAAGTGGATGGTGTTAATTTTTTTCATCACCTCCCTAGATTAGTTTACTTTTAATTTATCTTACCCTTTTCCCTTGCAAGTTTTAGGTCTAGTAGTAGTTTTGGGGTGATAACATGAAGGGAGTTAGCCCTATCTAGAGATTAAACTCAATGATTAGGACACCCATAGCCTATACGTGTCTCCATGATATCAAATTGAGGAGGCTTGAAAAACCTCCTTAAGGGTGTAAATTTTATTGATAACATAAAATAAAATGAAACACACAAACAAAAAAAATAGATAAAAAATAAATAAACAAAATAATAAATAAGAAGTCCAAAAATAAATACAAATAAAAAAACACCAATAAAAAAAAATAAACAAAATACTGATAAACAAACAAATAAAAAACACACTAATAAATAAATAAATAAATAAACAAACAACTAAATGAACACAAACAATAATAACAACAAAACATCAATAAACAAAAATAAATAACAAATAAATAAATACAACACAAAAAAACACAATAAGTAAACAAAACCAAAAACCATAAATAAACAAATAATATAAACAAGGCAAAATAGACATAACAAATAAAGACAAATAAAATAAACAAATGAACAAATAAAACAAACAAAGCTTTAAAAAATTTAAACATTGTAGTCAAAACAACTAAACAATCCAAATTAAAGAAAAATTAAAATAAACAAACTAATCTAAGCACAAAAAAAAATAAAAGTGTTAGTAATTTGACCTGTCAAGGTCAAATTACTACCCCTATCATTCATAACTTTCCTAAATCTGGTGCATAACCTTTTTAGCTAGTCAAACTAATGGGTTGTAACTTAAAAATGCAATTTTTGAGAAAAAAATGTCAAAATTGGGATTTAAAATCTCATTAAATTATCCAATTCATATTTATTCATATCCAAAACCATGAATTTAAGCTATGTCTAAAGTTTCAAGTCATGAAAAGGTTATTTGATATGTTTTCTAAGCCTAAAAGGGTCCAAAATCCCCTCCCACGTGCCAATTTACAATTTTAAAACATGAAATAGGTTAAAAATGGTATTTTTTTATGTATGTCATGTATTTATTCTCATATCTTCCATTTCAAGTGGTGGGATCTTGAATTGGCTTTTAAAAGGCAATAAAGGACTCTTTTTCTTCATTTTTTCAAGAGAAGTACGGATTTCATACAGTTTCCATATAGTATAGAGTAGGGGTCATAATTTTAATGGTATATACAATATTTTATAGGAGTTTCATGGTAATTTATGGCCATACAAGCCCAAAAATAGTCCTCTATTGGCACTTTGCATTTTGGCACATAGGGACCTACCTATAGGTTTTCTGATGGTACAATCTATAAAAGATGAGTGAAGGTCCAAAATTTGAGGTAAATAAATTAGACTCAAAGGGATTCCTTATGGTCCAATTTTATCCTTCATTAGATTCTCTAGGCTCATAAACCATTCAGTTGAAGACACATTAAATTTTTCTGCCCTGCAACCATAAAGGCAATCGGTTTTCTCCATTTTCTCCTCACTCAGGTAGAGTTTTAGGGAAATTAAAATTGTTCCAAAATCTTGGGAAATTTTTATACTTTTCCATGTCCTTATAAATATTTTTAAATGTGATTGAAGGTCAAAAAAATCTCATAAAGATAACCATTCCAAATTTGTAGTTTAACATGTTTGCAAGGAGAAGTATTGTCAATTGAGAAGGAAGCAACCTCTATTGTTATTGAATTCACTTTTCAAGGGTTTATATCATTTTTTCAATGTTTTCAATCAGTTTCTCAAGTAAATCCTCTAATAAAATCCACTTCTTAGGCCATCTCCATGCTTTTATATGTCTCAAATGAGTTATTTTAGCACTCTAAGATTTTTTGCAAATTTTAAGGTATTTGGAGAAAACTATGTTTTAAATTCAGCTCCTTGCACTCATATAATGGCATAAAAATTTATTTGGAATGATGGTTATGTGTTCATATTTTCATTCTCTTCATCTTGGTCTTGTCATTCTCATTCATGCTTTTTCATCACCTCCACCTCACCCACCGTACCTCATTATCTTACTCTGCCCTTTTTCACTATGTTTTCACCTTTTTCCATATCCATTATTGTGTTTTCATCATTTTACACTATTATGTCACCCACATCTCACCTCCATCCCATAGGTCTAGTCAATAATCCAATGGTAAGCATGATCAAGGAGTTGTAGGCTTATAGAACACCAAACATAGTCAAAAGTGATCTACAGTAGTACACAATAGTCAAGGTGTTTGATGTTGTAATGAATATAGAGAACATGAGAGATACCTACAGACATATACACTACAAGTCACCACCATCAAGGAACCAAAAATTGACCAAGGATAATTATGAGCATGATAAAGTGGTTTGTAAGTTATTCAAGCATCAAATACAGTCATAAAAAGAGACATATAACAAGGTTTTATAGTCAGGGGTTGAAAGTTGAAGGTTCATCTTCTTGTTCAATTTCAAGGGATGTCTTCTTGAAGGTCTAGGTGTATTAAATAACATCACTCTATAAGAGGTAATATAATGGAGGGTCATATGAGCATAAATAAGGTATATTCATTAAGCAAATATCATGACTCAGTCAAAAGGATGACCTACAACAATATATCTTTGTCATGAAGAGTCCACCATGAGCATAACTAAGGAGTGACAATTGTTGAGGTGTGGAGCTAAAAGCTTCACGGATGAGCAAATGCAAAGTTGCAAGATTTACACAGTCACTGACGTCGGTCAGGGATCGACTAGAGGCTACCAATTTCAGTTATGGATCAACTGACATTGGTCATTTGTAGACTGACAGGGACCGACGTCAGTCACCTATGCATTCCAAAATTCTATTTTTATGGGACGAATGGATTGTTTGCATGATAAGTTGAATTTTTGGTATTAAGTTCACGTTTCTATTTTTGGCAGGACTGATTTGGACCTTTGATTAGGAGGTGATCTAATAGTGGAGAATGCATAGCTCATGATCCCTAATTATTTATAATAGGGATAGATATTCATAGCTTGTATGATGTAGAAATCAATTCAAGTAGTTGAATTGTGTTTGTAATTTTGAGAGAGAACTCTTGAGGGAAAGAGATATGTACATCTGAGAGGTGTGAGAAGAAATAGAGATTTCTTCAATTTTATTTCCTTTTGGAAGAGTTTAATACAAGTTTTCATTGTTTCTTGTATCTCATGTTCTTTGCTGATTTTGATTCTTAGTTACATATTTACTTCTGGTTTAATTCCGTGTTTAGTTAATTGCAAAAAAGTAATCAATTATTCTTGTTACGATCCTGATATCTCCCACTTGGAGATAAACAACTGCACCTGTACCTATACAACAACATATTCTAGCTTCTCCATCATCTTCAAGCTCAATTTTGAAGACCAACAAAAGTTGAATGAAGATTCAACTTCTCTTTTGTTACCGGCTTTGTTAACATATCAGCAGGGTTCTTATCTGTATGGATATTTTCCAGCTTCAACTCACCATCCTCCAATACCTGTCTAATGAAGTGGTACCTAAGTTGTATATGTTTGGTTCTTGAATGAAAGCTGAGTTCTTAGCCAAATGAATTACACTCTGACTATCACTGTATAATCTACAACTCTCTTACTCCTTTCCCAACTCTTCCATGAACCGTGTCATCCATATCATCTCTTTTCTAGCCTCTGTGACTACAATGTATTCTACCTCTGTAGTAGACAAGGCAACAACCTTCTGCAACTTTGAAATCTAGCTAACCGCCATTACACCAACAGTGAAAATAGAACTTGTGGTGGTTCTTCTACCATCTAAGTCACCTACCATATCCGCATCTACATATCCATGTAGAGAAGTATTTGACCCACCATAGCACAAATGCCTACTGCTGGTCCCTCTGAGATATCTGAGAATCCACTGAACTGCTTTCCAGTGTTCCTTCCCTGGATTGGCCATAAACTTACTGACAACTCCCACTGCTTGGGAAATATCAGGTCTAGTACATACCATTGCATACATTAAGCTCCCAACTGTGGAAGGATATGGAACTCTACTCATGTACTATACCTTATCATGTGAATTAGGACACTGATCTTTGCTCAACTTGAAGTATCCGGCCATAGGTGTACCTACCGGTTTTGCATTTTTCATATTAAACCTCTCTAACTCCTTGTTCACATAATCCTCTTGAGAAAAAATCAACCTGTGATTTTTCCTGTCTCTCTTAATACTCATGCCAAGGATTTTCTTTGTTGCTCCCAAATCCTTCATGGCAAATGTGTGAGCTAATTTTACCTTAAGCTCAGAAATATCATGCATGTGTGAACCTGCAACAAGCATATCATCTACATACAACAATAGAATAATATATCTACCATTATCCAATCTCTTAAAATACACACAATGGTCAGATTGACATCTATTATAGCCATGCTCAGTCATAAACCTGTCAAATTTCAAATACCATTGTCTAGGAGCTTGCTTAAGACCATATAAGCTTTTCTTCAACCTGCACACAAGCTTCTCCTTACCTTTGACCTCAAAACCTTCTGGTTGATCCATATATATTTCTTCATCCAAATCTCGATGATAAAATACTGTCTTAACATCAAGCTACTCAAGATGCAAATCCTCAATAGCAACTAAAGACAATACAGTCTGAATAAAAGTCATTTTTACTATAGGAGAAAAAATTTCACCAAAATAAATACCTGGTTTCTATGCAAATCCTTTTACTACCAACCTAGCCTTATGTCTCATTTGTCCATTCTCACCTTCCTTTAACTTATAAACCCATTTATTTTTTAGTGTTCTCTTACCCACTGGAAACTCAACCAAATCCCATGTTTGGTTCTCTTTCAAGGAATCAATCTCCTCACTCATGCCAATCTCCCACTGTTTTCGGGTTTCTACTTGCATTGCTTCATCAAAACTCTCTGGTTCTCCACTATCAGTGAGCAACAAGTAGAATAATGAAGGGGAATATCAAATTGGAGGTTTACTTACCCTTTCTAACCTCCTTATGGGTGTCTAAGACTCATTCACTGCTTGTTGTCTGCCCAAATTCTCTGTCAGTGATCGATCTTGGTCATCTCTAGGCCTGTACCTGATCGACGTCAATTTTGCCTGATCGACATTAGTTCCTATCTGACCGATGTCGGTCATTGTTTGACCGATGTCGGTCACTGTCTGACCGACATCGATTCCTTTATGACTGACGTCGGTTCCTACCTGATCGATGTCGGTGTCTGTGTTTTCTTGTCTATGATTATTCTTTCCCGTGAGCTCATTTTGGATCCTCACCTCATCCAAATCAACATTGCTCTACTCAAAATTGTTTAGCTTCTTGAGCTGATCACTGTACATCACTTTTTCATTGAAAACAACATCATGGCTTCTAATTATTTTGTTAGTTCCTAAATTCCACAACCGGAATCTGAAATCTTCAGAGCCATAACCAATAAAAGTGCACCTCATAGACTTAGCATCCAACTTCTTTCTATTTTCTTTATCAATGTGCACAAAAGCTTTAGAACCAAAAACTCTGAGAAATGAAAGATCTACATTTTTACCTGTCCAAGCCTCTTCTGGAATTCCACCATCCAGAGCAGTAGAGGGTCCTCTATTAATCAGGTAAATTGTAGTATCTACAGCTTCTGTCCAAAATTGTAAGGGCAAACCAGCATGCAACCTCATACTCCGTGCATGCTCTATTATTGTTCTGTTCATCCTTTCAACAACTCCATTTTGATAAGGTGTCTTTGGAACCATCCTTTCCCTACGTATTCCATACATAGAATAGTAACTTCTGAACTTATTGCTGCAGTACTCACCACCATTATCAGATCTAAGGCACTTCAATCTCAAACTTGTTTCATTCTCAACCAAAGCTTTCCAATTCCTAAATGTGTCAAAAACATCAGATTTCTTCCTTATGCAATAAATCCATACCTTTCTTGTAGCATCATCAATGAAAGTAATATAATACTGTGATCCTCCAATAGAAGCTACCTGAGCTGGTCCCCACACGTCTGTGTGAACAAGCTCCAAATTGTGCTTCCTCTTTGTTGACCCAATTTTAACAAACCTTACTCTCTTCTGTTTTCCAAAAACACAATGCTCACAAAAATCTAGATCTATGCTTTTCAAATTTGAAAGCTTATCTTTTGACTTAAGAATTTTCATTCCCTTCTCACTCATGTGGCCAAGCCTCTGGTGCCACAACTTTGCATCTACATCTGAAGTAGATAATACAGAAGGAGAATAATCAGTAATACAATTACATAAATAGAGAGTACCTACTCTCTTACCTCTGGCTAATACAAGTGCACCTTTGGTAACCTTCCAAGATTCAGCTATGAGAGTTACTGTACAACCTTCATCCCCCAACTTACCTACAGAAATCAAATTCCTCTTTAGGGCTGGGACATGCATGACATCCTTCAACACCCATGTGTTGCCATTCTGCAATTTCAGCTGCACTTTTCCTTTGCCAACAATTTTACAAGGCTCATCATCCCCTAAACAAACTTTTCCAAAATCTCCTTGGACATAATCATCAAAAAATTCTCTATTTGGGGTAACATGGAAATAGGCCCCAAAATCTAAAACCCAAGATTCTATTTTATTATGCAAAGAAAGTGAAAGAGCATCTTGTGCAACAATAATTACAACTTTTGCTTCTTCATTACCTTCATGCTGATTCTCTTCATTAACCTTCAACCAACAATCTTTCTTTGCATGCCCTCTCTTTCCACAATTCTAATAGGTTATTTTTCTTTTTTCATTTCTAGATTTGGATCTATTGCTCATCTTTGACTTAGACCTTGATCTCCCTTGCTTGCTCTTCTCTCTTTGCCTTCCCTGCTTTCAATACTTAAAGCATTACCTGATGATTCCCATGTGCTTTTCCTGTGAGTTTCTTCATTCAGGATTACACTAACAACATCATCAACTTTCAAGATATTTGAAGCAGATGCAGTATTACTAACTACCATTACTAAACTATGCCAACTTTCAGGTAAAGAGCATAAAATTAAGAGAGCCTTAATTTCATCATCAAAAACTATTTTGACTGAATTTAACTGATTTACTATTACATGGAAATCATTAAGATGACTAGATACAGATCCACCTTCCTACATTTTCAAATTAAATAATTGCTTCATAAGATATATCTTATTTGAAGCTGACGGCTTTTCATATAAATTTGCTAAAGTATCCATTAACTCTACCATTGTCTTTGCCTATGACAAGTTGGAAATCACAGAAGATGCCAAGCTCAACCTTATGGATCCCAAAGCCTTTCTATCAAGAACATTCCATTCTTCATCTTGCATATCTGTGGGCTTGCTTGAAACCCCACCCAATGGTAAGTACAAATCTTTCTGATACAGATAATCTTCTATTTGCATCCTCCATAATTGATAGTTCTTGCCATTGAACTTCTCCATTCTTAGTTTACTTTCTTCTCCCATTGCTTTACTCCCACTCAAACAAAAACCCCTGTGAGTGACCTGTAATCAAAACACAATAAATAGATTTGAACCAATTGTTAGTGAACCTGAGCTCTGATACCACTTTGTCAGGATTAGGAGCATAATTGATTACCTTGTATAAGCAACTAAACATGGAATTTAACCAGAAGTAACAAGTAACAAGAAATCAAAAACAACACAAAATTTGAGAGACAATGTAATCTTGTATTCAACTCATCCAGAAAGAAAATAAAATAAAGAAGATGCCACTTATTCTCACACCTCTGAGGCTTCCCACACCTCTAGGACTTCCAGTAATTCTCAATCAAGAGTTCTCTCTCTCAATTATGGTCACAACAATCAACTCAAACACAAAGTTGTTGTTCACCTCCAACCAGTCAGTAACAATACTGCCAATACACAAGTACTCAAAGTACTTCAAGTAGATCTACCATGAACTTTCAACAACCTGCAACTCAAATGATCTTACTTACCATGTAGATCTAACATGATCATGCACAACCTATAGATCAACTTGATCTTACAATTGGAAGGATCTCTTCCTTGTCTTAATTACAATACAACCCCATGAGTCTATTATATAGATCCCATGCAAACAATAATTAGACACCTAATTACAATAATTAGACATGCAACTCAAGACTAAAATTAGCCTTTTACATGCAAACAATTAGTTCGTTAACAAACTGTTCATGAAACTGACAGTTACGAAACTACACAAGCGACCGACATCAGTTGCTGTCTGTTTGGAGATGACCGACATCGGCTGATCTCTGACTGATGTCGGCATCTTCTTGTCCACCCCTGACCGATGTCGGTTGGCCTGACCGACGCCGGTGACTGTGACACTCAACAACCTCCTCCATGTCTGCATATAGTGAAGATTTTAGCTCCACAACCTAACAACAATGAGGTTTCTATTTCTATTAGGGTATTTATACCCTCACTTTGTTAATAACATAAAGAAGGATAGGGATTAAATTAAGTGTTAGGCCATGATTAGAAGTATCATACAAGCTATTATTCATATAATAGTACCTTGCTACCCCATATCAAGTACAAGCCAAAAATAATAAAAGATTTCAAGAGGTGATTATGGTTAATAGATAAGATTTCTTTCAAGGAGGGTTTTAATATTTTAAAGAAGAATCATACAAAGAGCCAAAGTGCATTACCTACAGGCCTTAAGTGACTTAAGGGTACTGTTTGACACCTACAACCAGCCCTATGAGCCTATAGCCAAGAAAGTAAGCATGATCTTGGAGAAGATAGAGTATACAAAAAATTTAAGGGGGTTATTAAGATGATATAAAGATGATCAATGAAGATAAAGACTCATGACTACCATATACTTATTCCAAACCCTCCAAACACAACAAACCCCTATTTCACTATCTATACAAGATACTTTTGAGGCATTTAATGAGGTCTAAATGATCACTATTGAGGTTTAGCCAAGGTAAGGACATTTTTTTAGGTGTTAAATATTGGAGTTAAGATAAGTAAATTAAGGACTATGTAGACATAAGCTATAGTCATAGTCCTCTTTGATGACTGCCTCAACCATCAATAATGAAATCCTATAGATAAGTATGCTAGAAGGTAGGGAATTATTGAGGGTTTCATGATAATTATAGGGTTTAAGACTTAAAATAATGATGTTATGGCTATGATTCTTACATATGTAGACAAGGGACCTTCATAATTATGCCTCAATCTTGTAGACTCTTTCAAGTCCTAAAGCATAGTTCATAGTCCATACAAAGGGACTTATAAGAAGCATCTATAGTCAAGTACATGGGTATGTAAAAAACACATCAATTAAGAAGTGAGAAGGGATAAATGGTGAATAAAAAAGACCTTATATTACATAGGAATAGAGGTTTTCAAGGGTTAAGCATGTTTTAAATCCTTGTTAGGGCTAATTTTAGACAATCACATCCTATAGGCCATATATACACAGTCATACTTTGAAGGGAGAAATGATTATTTTCAAAGGGTATTTGAAAAGGGGTTTGGAATGATATTGATCATTTTTGGTCATAGAAAGGTAGATTTATTAGAGTTTCCAATTTTTAAGTCAATTTTCTTAGAATGTTTAGAGTCATAATCCTCATAGTGAAACTAAACTACAGCCCATAAAAAGAAGCCTACAGTCACAAGGGTTTTGGCATGTTATTGATCATGTTTGGTCATCAATGCATATCAAGAAGATTTGACTCAATTGTGTGAGTTCATATGGTTTTTAAGTAATATCACCATGGTTTTGGAATAGAAAATGACTTTTCATATTTGTACTTTAGGCATATTGGTCTACTATGCCTAGAATCCTTACAGTCACTATGGCCTAATCTTGTAGGCTTGTGAGTGTATGGAATTATATGGATGGAATCTTGGATATCATTATCAAATTCACCATGAAATTAACAATAAGGAAAATTTTAAAAAATTTAATATGGACCTATAGTATTTAAATGCACCTACATGACCTAAAAGGGCATCTTATAGGCATTAGCCTTATATGGAGGCCTAATTGCATATGATTTGGACCATGGAGGGTTATTAGAAGTGAGTTTGGATTAACAAAGATAGAATAGGTTTTGAAAGAGATTTATACATGAACAAACAAGAAGGAAAAATATCTTTAAGGTTTAATGAGGCTAGAGGTCCCTAAAATGCATACCTATAGCCTATTCAAATCAACCGACAACCAAGAGGGTTAGATGAGGTTTTGAAAGGAAGCTTCCATAATGGAACCATTTGAAGGTGGTTTTTGATTAGAAAAGGTCATCTTGTTAATTAAATAAATAAAAGTAAACTTGGTGATTTATTCAAATATTCCTAGCACCTTCACACCTTATCACCATCCATACACATCTACAGTCATCAAGAAGATGTCATTATCAAAAGATGATTATGCTTCAAGTTTACTTAAAAGGTTGTTAGCCACTCTAAAAGTAATGCATTATTTTAAGGTCACCATCATGTCCATGGGCATTCATGACACCTCATTAAGGTTATCAAAGGATAATCAAGGCAAATGGTGCACCTACAACCAAGTTCTAAATCAACATATAGCTACCTTGAAGATGTCACAATCAATAGGTCCTTTGGTGTACTTTAAGGGTTTTGAACCTTTCAAAGAGGATTTTATGCTCAGAGATAATCATGTCAGAAGGAGATTCAAAGGTGTTTCATAAAATCATTATAGCTCAAAGAGAATATTGAAAATTGTGAAAAGTGGGGTGTACTAGTTATATCCTTCCAAAAGCATACCTACAGCCATCCTTCAAGCTAAAGAGTAGTGACAAAGATATAACCTACATGACTAGGGTCTTAGTTATCATGTTTGTTTCAAACTTCATAAAGTGTTCTGAGTGTAAATTTTGATCAACATCAACATAAAAGGGTAATCATGATACCCTCAGACCTTTAAGTAACCTACAATCATCTCATAATGAAGCCCTACACTCATATCTTCAAGATTGTAAGAGAAGAGTAGGAAGCATAGTGAATATATATAGTCCTCCTAACCAAGAATGGTGTGGGAGTTAATATAATATGAAATCATAATTAATATCATCATGATGAATTTTTATAATACCAACACAGTTAAACCCTATAGGCCATTATATGAACTATGCACAAGTGAAAGCTTATAAAGCTTGGTTTTGAATCAAATTGCCATAATTGAGATGCATGGATGGAATTAATTTGATATAAATGGTCTTTAGTCACCCAATAAATATGTATTGAAGTCTAAAAAATTTTCAAACCTGATCAATATCACCTATAGCATCAAAACACTGTCATGTGAGGCCTAAATGCTTTGTTTGAAAGGATAAGTATGCTAGAAAATAGGGGTAGAGTATGTTTTAAATAATATTGGAGGAATATTGAGCTATTTTAATTTTTTTAAAATTAAAAACCTCTAAAACACCATTAAAATACCTTCAAAACATGAAAACTTAGTCAAATATGCAAATAGTCCATGCACAGGGATCAATTTTGAAGGTTTTTTAGGATTTTGGGAGCTATAGGTGGTTTCAAGACTCAAAATTTTATACACAAGGTCACCACCAGTTGAAGAAATATATAAAAAAATTTAATTCTCATTGGATGATTGGAGGTACTTTCTATTTTGTCACAATCATCAGCATGTCTGTTTGAGCTCACCATTAGAGCAAGCTGTGTTCTGGAGTGCCACAAAGGTTTCTAAGTCTAGATAAAAGTTTAAAAATAATGGTATAATGTTTTAAATAATAATAAAACATTTAAATAGTGTTGAAAATAAAAATATTATGCAAACCATTCTCATTCAAGCTTTTGCAAGCAAATAGGCATATAGGCCAAAAAGGGATTTTTTGAATTTCAAGTAAAAGATGATTTCAAAGTGTTTTTATAGAATGGTAAAAATCACATGATTATTTTTTCAGGATTTGGGAAGAATGGGAAGAGTAATTATCACCTTGGTGAAGTTTTTTTACTTTTTACAGTTATAGACACCCTTACAAGCCTCCTGTTCAGATCCTCGTATCTTTCACCATGTGTGGAGTTTAGTTGAACACTATTAGTATGTTTTATATAAACATATTTAATTATAATTAATTAATAATTTAGATAAATTTATGGTATTTTCTTTATGAACAATCATTAAGAGTGTAGGTAGCCTAGAATGTAATCAAAACCTTACAGGCAAATTTCCTCCACATGATAATTTTTCATATCTTTTGCATGGAAACCCAATATTTTAAAGGATGTTAGGGGGTTTATTTTGATACACATAAATGGAAATATTTTTCTATTTATAGTTTTTCACCTCAATAATCATCATTTTGAAGATTTAGCTTTAAAACCCTCCTAAACCCTCAAAAAACTAGTTTTGTAAAAAGTAGTTTTTATTGCCATAAAATCATGTATCAACCTAAAAACCTTTAAAAATTCAATTAAAATTATATAATATTCCATAAATGTCAATTTTATGCATGGATCTATATGGATGAAGCAGAAATCATGTTTTTTATAGAAAAAAATCACGTAAAATGAAGTACAAAGTAGTTCAATGGAATATAATCAATGGATATAAAATCATAACACTTGTTATTCATAATAAAATATTCATTTTTTCCTAAAAATCTCAGAAGTGTCTCTACCATCTCAATTAAAATGGCTAGTATGTAATAAAATGGAGTAAAATAGGCCTAGTCAACCATGTTGACTAAATGGTGAGAGTTTTCTCATCAAAATCACATATATTATAATGAAAAGGGTTGTTTCAGGTTTGGTATTTTTTTTTAGGTTTCATGGAATTTTTTAACTTTCATGGAGTCTAGGTGTTCAAATAGGCTATTTGTCCTAATTGGTCAAATAGGCTTAATTGGTCAAATTGTCAAATTTTGATCTTTAACATTGGAATTGGTCATCAAGGAGTTAAAATTGAGTTTAAATGATTAATATATGTTATTAAATGGATAATTAATGAAATTTTCATCATTTAAGGTCTCTTTTCATGCAAGGTAAGGTTATTTGGAGTTGACTAGTCTTGCACTTTGGTTTACTAGTTGACAAGTCATGCACCTATCCTTGGTTAACATGTCATTCAAGCCTTTCAAACACTTCTAGAATAGCTTCATGTGGATTTATCCATCCAAATTTTTGTGTATCATCATGCATGAAACACTCTTGACTTGTCCATGGGCCCACCACTTTCCTTCTATGACAAATTGAAGAACATGCAAATTTCATGGAGTTTAGAGATTTTTGATGAATTGTTTTAATATTGTAAATGGATTAAGCATTGATTTAACCAACCAAGAGTAATAATTATTCCCATTTAACACCACATTGGATATAATTTAGGATTTAGACATATATATTGGATTTATGAAGCTAATTTGCATAATTCCTAAAGTAGAACATAAATTATAATTGACATCATTTATCAAATAAAAGAAGGTCTTTTACATATGAGTTGATATCAGATTAGAGTGTATTTTGATAGTGTACCAAAATATAAGTGTAATATATATACCCTTTTTATAGGTTATTTCCACACCTACTATGAAAATCTCACCCTCTACAAGTCATTTGAAGAGATAGGAATATAATTTTGTAATTCAAAATCTTTTCAATCCTTCATCTAAAATAATAATATTTAGGGGTAATTTGAAGACTTACTATTGATTTATATGTGTGATTTAGTTTTAATATATTTTAGAGAATAAATAACCATTCAGGTGCATCACCCCATTATATAGGATTTCCCTTCAATTTCCTTCTTTCCCTTTTCATCCCTAAAGTAAAGTAGTAGATTAGTTTTAGAGATAAATCTCAAGGGAACCAACCCTATCTATAGGTTCTTCTAAATTTAGAGTCACCCACACTTTGAGAATATCTAATTGTATCAGTTAGAGAGGAGTGATTTGCACATATTCAAGTAGGGTGCACTCCAGAGTGATAATAGTTTCTAACACGCCTAGTGTGATCCAGGTGGATCCATGTACCATTCCATTTTTAAAAGTCTTCAAATTCTATTCAAATAATTTTCACATTTTATTATTCATCAAGAGCTTTCTATCACTTTTCATGGTTCAAAAAATGGAGTCTCGATGCTCAAGATATGGCTAGTTGAATAAATATTGCAATAGGGGGTGTCGAAAGTGATGTGGCACTGTTGAAAACATGTCAAGTGGACCAATAGCCACTTGACATGTGGAAAAATAATTCGGTGCAAAAAAAATTTTGGTTTTTTTTTAATTCACATGTTATTTGAAATTTTCAAACCTTGAAACAAGGTGCCAAAGAAACTGCCACATCACCCATCCCACCAAACATGCTTTGACCAAGCTTAAGCACAACCTAAGATGGTGCCTAAGCCTTAAGAATTTGAAATGGGTCAAAATTATCTATTTATATCATAACAACTATCTTTCCCAGCAAATGTGGGACAAAACCAAGTCCAAAGGCACCAAAAAAGGAGGGAAAACATTCAAAATTTCATGCTAAGTGCCTAAGGCCAACCTTTTCACCCTTCCAAAGCACCTAGAAAGGTGGGAGGTAGTTTTGAACTCTTGACCTAATGCCTAAAAGGTTAATGCCTTGACCACTTCAGCCATGGAGGTCGAAGTGTTATAAAAAGGACTAATTTCTACTTGAATAAACATAGAAAGTAGACTGTGTAGAGAGATTTAAGAAGGTTAGCGGCTTGTTATTGCTTTGTACAGCCTTGGGCCATTATTTTTAGGTCTAAGAGATATTTTTATAGGCAAACAAAGATTAGAGAAGGTGAAATGAAGACTTTTATTGATTTTGTAAGCCATTTATTGCATAAAATTAATGAGAATGGTCCTCGCTTCAAACGGACCCGGAGACATAGGCTATTGAAGCTGAACTCCGTTATGAATTTATTGGTGAATTATTTGAATTTTCTCTATTTATTATTTAGTTCTAATCTTCATTTTATTTTTGGTTTTAATTTCTTTGTACAAAAATTAAGAAAAAAAGAAAGAAATTGAAGGACCTCTTAAACCTGAACAAGTGATTTTTTAATATACTACACTTGTATTTTTAGTTTACATATCAAATTTTTGGTATTAGAGTGGTTGTTATTTAATAGTGATTGCTAGTGTACATTGACAAGGTCTAAATCCAAAAAGGTTGAAGGAAAAATCATTGAGTATAATCCAGAGATTGGTTCAAGGCATGCTTCAAGGATGGCCGAAGAAGAGATGGAATCCAAACAAGCTTTCTACCGAGCCTTCATGGACATAAGAAGCATGGTTGAGGAACTATACCATGACAAACAAAGGAAATTAGAGAATGAAAAAGAAGGTGATTAATGAGAATATAAAGTTAAAGAAATCAAAAAACCTTATCCGTCGGATGACGGTAAAAAAATTGTGGAATCTCTCCCTTCACTAAAATTGGATATTAAGTTTGAGTTACCAATGTTTAATGGTGAAGTGAATGCCAAAAAGTTGGATAGTTGGGTCAAGTAGATTGAAGTTTATTGCAGGGGATCAGTTAAAAACTCATTTGGTTACTCTTCGTATGGGAGGCACAACTCTCATCTGGTGGGAGAGTAAGTTGAAAGAAGCTGAGCTTCAAAAAGGTAACTCGATTTCTACTTAGAATGAATTTATTGAAGAACTCAAAAAGCAATTCTATACTTTAGGCTATATTCAACAAGCCATGATGGATTGGCAAAGTTTCAGACAAGGAAAAGGCTAAAGTGTTCAAGATTATACACAAGATTTTAGGAAAAAATCTTTACTTTTGAATGTTCCTCTATACACACAAGAAGCACTACTAAAATATATAGGTGGGTTGAATAGTTACTTAAGACATATGATTCTTATGTTCAATCCCACTAATTTAGATGCAGTATGTGTTCAAGCCACTCATTTAGAGGCTAAAGGAAAACAATCAAAAGAATCTTTTCCTAAAGTAAAAAGTAATCAATCTAATGTTAAGCAATCCAAAGGGGAAACTTCATTAGGAAAGGGTAAACAAAAATCCACTTATACTGTTAAAAAAGAAGAAGGAAAACCATTTTGTAATCATTGCAAGAAAAATCATGATGAGTCTAAGTGTTGGAAACTACATCCTGAGTTAAGGTTTAAGAGGTATCAAAATAAAGAAAAGAAGGCTAATTCTATGGTTTAGGACATAGGTTCAAATTCAGGTGATGAAACTAAGATCACAGCTATGGGATTACATAATGATTTTTCTCTTTCATTTTCTAGCACTAATGCTGCATCTTCTTCTAAACAAAATTTTGTGCATGTTGATAAGAAAATAAATGAATTGTTCCACATTAGAGTTGTTTCAAAACATACTAATATTGACACTCTATTGATAGTGGTTCACAAGAAAATTTAATTTCTGAAGAGGTTGTTAAGAATCTAGGCTTACAAACCAATCCCCATCTGAAGCCTTATCCACTAGGTTGGGTGTGTGACAATGCGAATCTACAAGTCTCACAAACTTGTAGACTAAGGTTTTCCATCACATCCAAGTTTGTAGATGAGGTTGAGTTGGATGTTTTTCCATTAGACATATGTGGAATTGTTTTGGGAAGCCCATATATTTATGATAGAAAAGCAATCTTATATAGAGAGGAGAATAAGTACTTGCTTGTTAAGGATGGAATTGAATATATAGTTAGAGCACATCACATTAGAACAAGTCTTTCCTTGGTTACAATAGGGAAAATGAAAAGACTAGTTAATTCAAGCAATACTTTTTGTCTCATGTTGATTAAGTCTAAGGAAAAAGAATATTCTCAAGCTTTGGAAAAGTGTGATCCTAGACATAAGAATGAATTGGTTGAAATTATTTCTACTTATGATGATGTATTTTAGGATCCTAAAGGCTTACCCCCTAAAAGGGAAATTCAACATGAAATTCAGCTATTGCAAGATTCTCCTCTCCCTAACATTGGCATGTATAGGTTATCAGTGGTGGAAAATGAGGAAATCAAAAAATAGGTAATGGATCTATTGGATAGAGGTGTTATTTGTCCAAGTTCATCTCCTATTGGTTCACTAATTATTTTGGTGCCAAATAAAGATGGCACTTGGTGAATGTGTGTTGATTTTCATGCTTTAAACAAAATTACTATTAACAATCATTACCCTCTTCCTCATATTTATGATTTGTTGGATCAATTAAAACATGCTATTTATTTCAATAAGTTAGATTTGAGAAGTGGATATCATCAAGTAAGAATTAATGAAGGTGATGTTTGGAAAACCGCCTTCAAAACAAAATAGGGATTGTTTGAATGGCTTGTTATGCCTTTCGGGTTGTGTAATGCCCCAGCTACATTCATGAGATTGATGAATGTTGTTTTTAGACAGTTCTTTGATGATTTTGTTATAGTTTACTTAGATGATATATTGATTTTTATCAAGTCATGGGAAGAGCATGTGATCCACATTAAGAAAGTCATGGATGCATTATAAAGGGATTTTTTTTTCTAAAAATGTCAAAATGTGAATTTGGCAAGACCTCTTTGATATACTTGGGTTACATTATAGGACATGGTGAATTGAAAATTGATCCTGCAAAAGTAGCAGTCATTGTTAATTGACCTACACCCACTAACACAACTGAGGTTAGAAGTTTTCTTGGTGCAATACAGTTTTGGTAAAAGTTTATTGCTCAATTTTCATATATTTCATCACCTTTGCATTATTTGACAAGTGTGAAATAGGTCTTTCAATGGGGAGGCAAACATAAAAAAGCCTTTGACACTTTGAAAGAAAAGATAAGTACTGCTCCGGTCTTGGCACTTCTTGATATACAACAACCATTTGAGATTGAGATAGATGAAAGTGAGTATGTTATGGGAGCTATTTTAATGCAAGGTAAGAAACTAGTTTGTTATCATTATGAAACCTTTACATGTGTAGTAAGAAAATATCCAACTTACGATAAGGAATTGTATGCATTGGTTCAAAGTGTTAAAAAATGGAAACATTACTTAATGGGCAAAGAAATAATAATACATACAGATCATCAACCCTTACAATATCTTCAATCACAAACCAAACTACAACAATCTAGACATTTTCATTGGATGGGTTTCTTACAACAATTTCATCTTGTGATCAAGTATAAAAAAGGAATTTAGAATAAGGTTACAGATATGCTATCTAGGCCTCCTATGGTTTTTGCATCTATTCTTTTACAACATGGCTCTTTTTCTCATGAAAGTTATAAAGAACAATATGTGAATGATCTTGATTTTTAGGATGTTTATAAAGACTTGATAAGTAGTAGACAAGTAGAAGAATTGGACTATCGTGTACACAATGATCTTTTGTATCATTTGGGTAAACTATGTATTCCTCAAAAAGAGAGGGTGCACATGATTAGAGAAGCACAAACTTCTCTTAATTCTGGTCATTTTGGAGTTGCTAAAATGGTCGCACATTTGAAAATGTATTGTTATTAGCCTTGTATGCAGGAAAATGTTGCCAAATATATCAAGGGATGTACTCTTTATGCCACAAGAAAACCTGGTAACAAGAAATTGGGACTTTACACTCTTATGCCTGTTCCTACTCTCCCATGGGAAAGTATCTCCATGTATTTTGTGTGGGGTTTGCCTATGACACAAAGAAAACATGAGTATTTATATGTGGTTGTCGATATATTTAGCAAGATGTGTGTTTTGATTCCTTGCACTAAGCAAATTACTAGGTAAGGTACTGCAC
Organism: Torreya grandis; assembly: GCA_037957365.1. Classification (NCBI taxonomy): domain Eukaryota; kingdom Viridiplantae; phylum Streptophyta; class Pinopsida; order Cupressales; family Taxaceae; genus Torreya; species Torreya grandis. The sequence continues at coordinate 162,832 of JARHVA010010266.1, read as the reverse complement.
ACTTGTTCTTTGAGCATGTATGGGTTCATTTTGGTTTTCCTACTTCAATTATTTCTAATCAGGATTCTTGATTTATTGGGGAGTTTTGGTCAACTTTGTGGGGACTAATGGACACTAAATTAAAAAAGATCACTGCATTTCATCCACAAACCAATGGACAAGCAGAGGTTGTGAACTGCACTATGGTACATTTGCTTAGGGTTATAGTAATAAACATCCAAAGTTATGGGATGAAAAATTGTGTTACATATAGCATGCATATAACTGGGCACTTCATTTTTCTACTATGAAATCTCCATTTGAAGTTTGGTATGGATACTTGCCTAAATCTCCTCTAGATGTTTGCTATGGACATGATACAGTTGTTGGTGAACCAAAAGAAGCCATTCAAGCTAAGAAGTTCATTGAACAAATACAACTCATTCATCAGACTATTCATACTTAATTGGATAAAATTCAAGCCAAGTACAAAGCTAGGCATGGCAAACATCGTATTGATCACCAATTTGTTGTAGGTGATATGGTATGGTTTCACATTAGTAAGGAAAGATTGACAGGTGAAGGTAAAAAGTTGAAACCAATCTGGTATGGTCCTTTTTGGATAACAAAAAAATTGGCACAAATGCTTTTTGATTAGATTTACCATATTACATGCATATTTATTTAGTTGTAAATGTGGAAAATCTAAAATTGTATGAGCCTCTAATGATTATTGATCATGATGAAAGTGTATCCATTCCTTCTGTTGATGATTTTTCTCCTGAATATCTAACAAAATTGCAAGAAGATATTATAATTGATAGGAATATGCAAACTTCATGAAGAGATGATGCTGAATATCTTCATGTTGGTCTCAAAGGGATGCACCCAAGTAAGGCCAAATGTATGGAAGTCAAAATGGTGAGGGAAAAATACCCTCACCTCATTACCAATTAATTTCAACTTTTGGAGGTCCAAAAGTTCCCAGTGGGGAGGAATGATCCAGGTGGATCCATGTACCGTTCCATTTTTAAAAGTCTTCAAAATTTGTTTAAATAATTTGCACATTGTATTATTCATTGAGAGCTTTCTAACACTTTTTGCAGTTCAAAAAATGGAGTCTTGATACTCAAGATATGGCTAGTTGAAGAAATCTCGCGACAGGGGGTGTCGAAAGTGACATGGCACTATTGAAAACATGCCAAGTGGACCAATATCCACTTGACACATGGCAAAATAATTTGGTGCAAATTTTTTTTTGGTTTGTTGTTTTTATTCACATGTTATTTGAAATTTTCAAACTTTGAAACAAGGCACCAAAGAAACTGCCACATCACCCATCCCACCAAACATGCTTTGACCAAGCTTAAGCGTAGCCTAAGATGGTGCCTAAGCCTTAGGAATTTGAAATGGGTCAAAATTGTCTATTTATAGCATAAAAACTATCTTTCCCAGCAAATGTGGGACAAAACCAAGTCCAAAGGTGCCAAAAAAGGAGGGAAAACATTCAAAATTTCATGTTAAGCACCTAAGGCTGACCTTTTCACCCTTCCAAAGTGCCTAGAAAGGTGGGAGGCAGTTTTGAACTCTTGACTTACCACCTAAAAGGTTAATGCCTTGACCAATTCAGCAATGGAGGTTGAAGTGTTATAAAAGGGACTAATTTCTACTTGAATAGACACAAAAAGCAGATTGTGTAAAGAGATTTAAGAAGGTTAGAGGCTTGTTATTGCTTTGTATGGCCTTGGGCCATTATTATCAGGTCTGAGAGATATTTTTATAGGAAAACAAAGTTCAAAGAAGGTGAATTGAAGAATTGTATTAATTTTGGAAGCCATTTGTTGCACAAAATTAATGAGAATGGTCCTCACTTCGAACGGACCCGGAGACGTAGGCTATTGAAGCCAAACTCCATTATCAATTTGTTGGTGAATTATTTGAATTTTCCCTAATTATTATTTAGTTCTGATCTTCATTTTATATCTAGTTTTAATTTATTTATACAAAAATTAAGCAAAAAAGAAAGAATTTGAAGGATCTCTTAAACGTGAAAAAGTGACTTTCAAATATACTACACTTGTATTTTCAGTTTACAGATCATAGTGGGACCACTTATTCACACTTTTGAATCATTATCTACATATCTGAGTATAATATTAATTTCCAAAATTTCAATTTCATATTTTCATACTTTTCATGCCACCATTATTTGTCACAAGATCCTATGCAAAAGGGAAAAAATCATATTTCTCTGAGTTATCTTTCCAATCAGCAAAGAAGAAGAAGCCTCTCATTCAAATCTAAATTCTACACCTTCTATTTCCCATGTTATTGCACAAAATCCTGATATTCAAGATAATATTTTTTAGCTAAATATTATTTTAAATCATATTCCTTAGATGGATATTCCTAGAAGACAATATTTTGTAACATTCAATGGTGGTAGTCCTCTAAATCTCAATCAATGGGATGATATTCCAATTTTTGCTCTAAAGGTTCTTCCTTATTTTATTGGGGAAAATTCAACTACCCATATAGAACATATTTTAGATATTGATATTATTTGTTCAGTGCATCATGTGACACAGTAAAATGTAGCAATGAGGTTGTTATCAACTCATTTCAAAGGGAAGGTACTTCAATGGTATAGAGGTTTGGATCTTACATCAGTCAACAACTAGGATGAATTTGGAGAGTTCTTATGCAATAATTTTGAGGACAAAAGTGATCATGTTTCACTTGTGGATAAGCTTAAAAAAATCAATATATTCAATCATGAATTCATGGTGGATTTCAACTATAGATTTCAAAAGACTTGGGATAAAAATTTTGCAGTGATCAAACCTACACCCAACTATGATTTTCTATACTATCTGAGGCTCTAAATTTAGATGTGGCTATCATGATTCAATTCATGGGAGGGAAAACTCTACCTAAAGCTTTTAAATTTGAAATTAAAGATGAAAATTTCCTCATACAAGTAGGCAATTTATCTCCAAGGTCACCAATGCCTCTTTTTCCAGAGATCCATCCTCTTGTTCCAACTATTGCTCCAATTCCATAGTCATCAAAATTTCATTAAATAGAAGGTGATCAAACTGATAGGTTGGGGAAGATAGAGAGTCTTATCAAAGATCATAATAACAAGTTGGATGTAATGGAGAGGCAAAAAACTCTACCATACAAGCCATATCAGAATACTAATAAGAATTACCAGCCCAATATGCCATCCTATCAATCCAATTAGTAAGGACAAGGGTAAAATTATCAATCAAGGAAATATAATCCTAATGCTCTAAGAAATTATAGAGATATTGTGCCAACTCAGAGTAATTATGCTCAATATAGAAAATTTAATAATCAATGGGATCAAGCAAACAACATGACAATGGCTCCAGTTAGTGAGAGTTCTCAACAATATTTTATGAAACAAAGTTCAGTTCTTCCTTTATTTTGAAAACCAGTCACCTTCTTAGAATAAGGAAACCTCTCTAACCCATGGAGACATTCCTTCATTCACTAAAGTAGAAGTGCAAAATCAATGAGGAGAAGGTAGTGGTAAGGCACCTATTGAACTACATTTGTGAATTTCCAAGAAGGTGACAATTCTTTTGAGCACTTAGTTGAAAATCAAATTCAAGATTTACATAATACTAATAATTCCATTTTAGCCCATAATAGGTGCAATAAAAGAGTAATTTGTGAAGGTTCAGGTCCTGATAGGGTAGCCCCTCCTCTGTATCAACCACAACAAAAGACAACTACTCATGAGCTGCCTCAGAAAAGTTCAAATCAGCAAGCTCAAGATCCCAGGGGGCAGAATGTAAAAGGGCCTTACATTCCCTAGTTCACACAACATTTAAGATCCCCTTCTACTCTTAAATTTCATTCAAGGGTAGCCACTTCTCCACTTAGTATTGTGTATCATATGAAGAAAACTTTAGTATCAATTTTAATGTGGGATACATTGCCAATCCCAAGACAAGAGTATTTACAAGAGGAGATTTCAAAGCTCAATATTTCTGATAAACCACCTAAAAAGGAAAGAGTAAGAATTTTTCTAACTAATTATAATCTATTTTTTGAGCCTCAAACTCTTAAGGTGACTAAACCTCCTCCATTTTATCTTTTTGTTTATTATTAGAGATTGTTTGGTTCACAATTGTATGATTAACAATGGGGCTAGTACCTCAATCATGCCTAAGTCAATAGCTGATAAGCTAGGATTATAGTATGAACCCCATGAGAAAGGTGTCTTGAAATTAGATGGGTCTCATAAAAAAACTTTAGGTGTGTTAAAAGATTCAAAAGTTATATTGGCTGCTTGTCTAAATTTCACCATTACATAAGATGTAGTTATTGTTGATTTACCTCCATATTTTGCACTATGCCTTTCCAAATATTTTACTACTAAAATAGGAGGTTGTCTTTCCTTATATTGGTCATATATGGTTTTTAGAAATAGGTATGGAACCAAAGTAACTATAAGATCTAAGCTTATTTCCTGATTTCACGTTAAACCATATATGCCAAATATGTCAAATGTAAATTGTAGTATTTTAGAAGAAGATGAGAACATCATTGATCAAGAGCCTTCTAAGCCTCTTGAAGGCATACCAGATATTTTCATAGATGAGTGGGTGATGTAGGAGCATCTTCATGTTTTGAATTTTTTTTTTATGTTTTTGGTTAAGTTTTAGAGAGTCTAGGTGTGATTATATTGATTTCCCTCTAATTTGTGTATTTCAAATTTTCAAAGTTGCAATTATGCCTATTAAGCTTGTAATAAGGCCTAAAATTGTCTCAAGGCCACAAAAGTGTATATACTTTCATATAAATATTTTTTGATATCATATTATATATGTTCGTAGGTGGTTTGGATGAGATTTGGAGCAATTGTGATCTTATTTGTTTTGAAAAGGTTGTTAACTCCATTTTTGGAGTTTGTTACATGAGTCTAGAATAGAGTTTTGATGTCCAAGTTAAGTTTTTTAGTTGTATAGAGTGATTAATTTGAACCATGGAGTTTTATTATGATGTTTAAAATGTGTAATGATAATATAGAGTGTAGAAGGACAATTTTGAGTGTTTTATTCAAGATTTTCTATGGATTGTGCATGAAATCTAGGTAAGGCAGCATGCTCTAATTCAATAGTCAATACCTAGAGTGTTAATGTGGTTACTATAGGTACTCAAATATTTATTTTAGGTAAAAAAATCACACTAAAGTTTTTTTTGAGGTCTTGACACTTTATAATTTGCCTTGTAGCTCCTTTTGTTTGCAAACTAGGCCCTAACTAGGGCTTCCTGGTTATCCTAATACGTACATTGGAATTTCTTAATTATTTTAAATCCTTGGTTTATCCATTAATAAATACACTTTTTAAAGTTTCAAAATCCAAATAATTAGTTAAGACTATGTTCCAACCCTTGACCTTGTTTTAGCCCTTATAGACCTAATAGGACTAAGACATGAGGTTTTTATCATGATCTAGGGTGATGAATTGTCAAGTTTTGAATTGAATAGTATTATTATGTCATTTTACACATATCATATGAATATTAAGTCTTAATACCACATTATTCTCCATATACCCCCCAAACAAGGCTCTTATAGGCCTAATTAGGCCTGACACAATGCATGATAGGGCCAGTCCATACAAAGAAACCCCAAGAGTATTTGAGGTTTATTATTTAATCCTTTCTTGGATATAAAAATATTATCTAAGGTTTGTGTTATGATGAATATAAAAGAATTTATGCCCCAAAACTAGGATAAACAGGGTTACAAGCCCATGAACCCATGTGTAAAGCTAAGAAGGTCTTATGACCTATTGAATATCTTTTGATCATCCAAAGGTCTATATATAGTTGTAAATAGTCTAGATAGAATGTGTTTAGGCTGTCTAGGTTGGTAATTAGTGATTTTGAGTCTTTTAAATAATTTTTGTTGAAAACCAAGCCTTAATGCTTATGTAAAGTCAAGTGTCTTGTCAAGTCTTGAAAACATTAGTTGAAGTGAAGTGATTAAGCCTATTTGGAGTGTTAAAAGTGTCTTTAAGTGATATAAGGACGTAAATTTTGGTATTATAGCATATGTATTATGCATAATCCAAGATCCAAGAAAGAAAAGGAAAGTGATTTGTGAAAGCAAAGCAAGACTACCATGAGAGTGAGGAACAGAGGTAGAGCTAGTAAAAGGATACCAACAAGATAGATGATAACATCAAAATAATATAGGAACCTACAAGCTAGGTTAAAAGACCTAGAGATGGCTCAAAGGAGAGGTGATGACATGGGTGAATTCAGTGAAGGAGAAGAAGAGCCATTAGAGGATGAATTGGTGGTAGAAGATGATACAGCTAAAGAGAGGTTGATCAGAGCTGTTATGAAGGTGAATGTAAAGCCAAAGATGGAGGTTATAATGTATGAAGGAAACTATAACATGGAAGAATTGATTGATTGTATCAATACATTAGAAAAATACTTTGAATATGAAAGAATATATGAAGATGACAAGAAATTCAAGTATGCCATGACAAGATTGAAGAGCCATGTATCCCTATGGTGAGATGGAGTGAAAAAATAAAGGAGAAAAGGCAAGCCAAATATTAGGAGCTGGGATATAATGGTAGAAAAAATAAAAGGTAAATTCATGCCCTTAAATTATCAAGTAAATCTTTTTAATTAATTACAAAATTTGAAATAAAAGTGCATGTCTGTAAAGGAATACACTGAAGAGTTATATAAGCTAACCATAAGATCAGGCCATATTGAGGATGATATAGAGAATGTATTAAGGTATACTAATGTTTTGAGGTTTGTCATCCAAGATGAGATTAGCCTTCTCACACCCAGGACAATTGAAGAGGCATACCAATTTCCCTTGAAAGATGAGGAGAAGATTGCAAGGAAACAAACTTCCTTCTCAAGAGGAAGGGTAGATATATCAGGGGTAAAGGATCATAAAGAGGTAGAATATAGCTTAAAACATCTCAAGAAGAGGCCAGCAGCTCATAAGGCTTAAGAGGTAGCTATACACCAAGAGGAAGAAGGCCATACCAAGGATATCAAAGAGGAAGAGGAAGATTCATGGGAAAATGTTTTAAGTGCAAAAAATATGTAGGACATAGATATATGAGTGTCCAGAGAAGAATTCTAATAAGCATGAAATAGGTGTACACATGACCCAAGGTGATGAGGAAGTTAAAGGACCAACAATGACTCATGAAGATATTTCATAGGAAGGTGAGTCTCTTTCACTGAAAAGAGTCTTGTTAAATCCTAATAAGGAAATTATGGAACAACCATAAAGGAAAAAATTGTTTAGGACTACATCTAAGAGAAAAGGAAAGTGTTGCAAGGTCTTTATAGATAGTGGAAGTATGGACAATATTTTTTCAACTGAGATGGTGGAGAAACTAGGCTTGAAGAAAGAGGTACATCCTACACCTTATCAAGTCTCTTGGCTACAAAAAAGACACAAACTCTTGGTAAGTGAATAATGTAAAGTGGATTTTTAGATAGGAACATATAGAGATCATATTTTATGTGATTTTATGCCCATGGATGTATGCCATATATTGCTTGAAAGGCCTTGGTAGTTTGACAGGAAGGCCATGCATGATGAAAGGTAGAATATATACACATTTGAAAAGGATGGGATTAAGCATACACTCAAACCATTGAAAGAAGAGGATATTTATGCTATAGGATATAATTCTAAAGTGTTGATCATGAATGGTAAGGAGTTTCTACATCAAATGAAGAAGGAAGAGGTAAACTTTGTTTTGATTGGTAAGCCAAGAAGTGTAGTCACTAGCACTAAGTTAACTGATTTAAGTCTAGAGATTCAAGACATGTTGAATGAGTACATTGACAATGTAGTAGATGATTTTACTAATTATCTACCACCATTGAGGATCATTATCCATCACATAGACTTAATTCAAGGAGCAAATCTTCCAAACAAGGTTGCATACAGGTTGACACCAAAGGAGAATGAAGAGATCAAGCATCAAGTCCAAAAATTGTTAAAAAAAGGATTGGTAATAGAGATTCTAAGTCCATTTTTTGTTCCCATAGTGTTAAATCCTAATAAGTATTAGAGTTAGAGAAAGTGTATAACTCTAGAGCAATCAACAAGATCACTATCAGGTATAGATTCCCATTGCCTATAATTGATGATTTACTTGATTGTTTGAGTGGAGCTACATATTTTTCCAAAATAGACTTGAAAATTGGTTACCCTCAGATTAGGATAAGAGAAGGGGAAGAATGGAAAATATCTTTCAAGACCAATGATGGACTCTATGAGTGGTTAGTCATGACATTTGGGCTAACCAATGCATCAAGTACCTTCATGAGGCTAATGAATTAAGTGATTAAGGAGTCCACCGGTGAGTTTTTGATAGTATACTTTGATGATATTTTGGTGTTTAGTAAAATTAAGGAAGATCATTTGAAACATTTGAGGATGGGATTGAGTAAACTACATGAAGAGAAATTGCTAATCAATGTAAAAATGTGTAGTTTCATGAGGGTAGAATTGATCTACTTAGGATTTGTGATTTTAAAGGAAGGATTAAAGATAGATAAGGATAAGATCAAATCCATACTTGAGTGGCCTACACCTAGGAGCAAATTTGAGGTAAGAAGCTTTCATGGTTTGGCTAGATTCTATAGGAAATTAATAAGGAATTTTAGTGGAATTGTTGCTCCAATGATAAATGCAATCAAGGGTGATAAGAGAAGATTTTTTTGGACTGAGGCTATTGATAAAAGTTTTATATTGTTTAAAAATAAGGTAACTAAATAACCAATATTAACCTTGCCTGATTTCAATAACCTATTTCAAGTGAAATGTGATGCTAGTGGGACTGCCACAGGTGTTGTCTTAAGGAAAGGGGGGAAAGTTATAACATACTTTAGTGAAAAAATAAGTGATGATAAGAAGAGATATCCCAACTATGATCAATATTTCTATTCTCTTGTACAATCTTTGAATAAATGGAGGCACTATATTTTTCCTAAAGAGTTTGTTTTGTTCACTGGCAATTATGCTTTGAAGTTCATTAACAATCAAAATAAGTTAAGTCAAAAGCATGTTAAATGGATTGAGTTTTTTTAAAGATTCACATTCACTATTAATAATAATAAAGACAATATAACAAGGTTTTATATTCCTTAAGTAAGAGGAATCTAATAATGCATGAATCTCAAGTAAGCATCTTGGGATTTGAAAAGTTGAAAGAGATGTATAAAGAAGATCCAAACTTCAAGGAATCATATGAATCTTGCATCAACATAGTAGGGGATGATAAGAGTGTTTGGATATAATTAATGATCCAATAATGTATATTATTCAAGAATAGCTAGCTTTGCATACCCAAGATTTCTATAAGAGAGAATTTTCTGAAGGAGAAACACAGTGGCAACTTGGCAGGATATTTTGGGTAGAATAAGAAACTAGCATAATTGAGTGCTCATAATATTGGCCAGGTATGAGTGTTGATGTCATGAATTTTGTTGAGAGGTGAAATACATGCCAACATGCTAAGGGAAGTAGTCAAAATGCAGGTTTGTACCAACCACTACCCATTCCCAACAAGCCTTGGGATTTAGTGAGTATGGACTTTGTACTTGGTTTTCCAAGAACTCAAAAATGTCATGATTATATATTTTTAGTGGTTGATAGGTTCTAAAATATGGATCACTTCATTCCATGTTAAAAAATAAGTGATTCTACTAGAATAGCCAATTTATTGTTTCAAGTGATTATGAGATTACATGGGCTCACTATGAGCATTATTTTTGACAGGGACACTAAGTTTGTTCAGCACTTTTGGAGGACCATATGGAAGAATTTGGGCACACATTTTAACATCATCTCAGACTACCATCCAAAAAATGATGGTTAGATTGAAGTTGTCAATAGGAGCATTGGTAACATCTTGAGGAGTTTGATAAGTATGCAACCAAAATAGTGGGATATTATACTTGTACAAGCTAAGTTTTCATATAATGATTCTCCTAATATAAGTATAGGAAAGATTCCATTCCAAATATTATATGGAATACATCCTAGAGGTGTATATGAGCTAAGATATCTAGGCAAGATGAAATCAAGGAGTGTTGATGTAGAAGAGTTTGCCAATGCAATGTAAAACTTGCATGAACAAGTGAAGAGGAAACTTGAAGAAAGCACCATCAAGTACAAGAAAAGGGTAGATCATAAGAGGAGAGAAGTTAGTTTTAGTATTGGAGACCTTGATCTTGCCCACCTTAGAAAATAAATATTCCCTAAGAGAGAGTACAACAAGCTGAAAGTAAATAAAATTGGTCCATGCAAGGTAGTAAGAAAGTTTTCAAACAATGCTTATGAGATAGAATTGCCAAATGGGATTGGAATATCTCCAATATTCAATGTTACAGACCTATATCCCTATAAAGGTGAAAAATAACTAGCTGAAGAGATTGAAATAGGGGTTTTTGAAACTATCTAATGGGAATAACAACTACCAAAGGAAGTGCCAAAGGAGGTTGAGAGCATTTTGGACAAGAAAGTGGCTAAGAATACAAGAGAAAAATAATATTTCTAGTACCTGACCAAGTAAAATAACCTACCAACTACAGATGCAACATGGTTGACTACAAATGACATCCACAAGCTAGGCACAAGCATGGAGGAGTTGATGAAGAATAACAACAAATGAAGATTGCTTCTTTTTTCTTCTTGGAAGAATGATGCAAGAGCATATTCATGATTTTAATATGTTTGTTATGTTTTTGGTTAAGTTTTAGAGAATCTAGGTGTGATTTGACTGATTTCCCTCCAGTTTGTGTATTTCAAATTTTCAAAGTTGCAATTATGCCTATTAAGCTTGTAATAAGGCCTAAACTTGTCTCAAAGCCACAAAAGTGTATAGAAATGCATCTAAATAGTTTGTGAGATCATATTATATATGGTCTTAGGTGGTTTTAGTGAGATTTGGAGAAGTTGTGATCTTGTTTGTTTTGAAAAGGTTGTTAACTCCATTTTTAGATTTTGTTACATGAGTCTAGAATAGAGTTTTAATGTCCAATTTAAGGTTTTCAATTGTGTGGAGTGATTCATTCAAATCATGGAGTTGTATTATGATGTTTGAAATGTGTAATGAGAAGAGAGAGTGTTGAAGGAAAATTTTGAGTGCTTTATTCAAGATTTTCTATGGACTATGCATGAAAGCCAAGCAAGGCAGCAAGCTCCAATTCAAAAGTCAATACCTAGAGGGTTAATGTGGTTAATGTAAGTGTTCATATATTTATTATAGGTAAAAACAAGAACAATTAAATTTTTTTGAGGTCTTGAAACTTTATAATTTGCCATGTAGTTCCTTTTGTTTAATGACTAGGCCCTAACTAAGGCTTCTTGGTTCTCCTAATCCATATAGTGGAATTTATTAATTATTTGATATCCCTAGTTTCTCCATGCATACATCCACTATTTAAAGTTTCAAAACCAAACTCATTGGTTAAGACTATGTTACAACCCTTGCCCTTGTTTTAGCCCTTATAGGCCTAACAGGACTGAGACAATAGATTTTGATCATGATCTAGGGTGATAACTTGCCAATTTTTGAATTGAATAATATTAGTATGTAATTTTACACATATAATATGAATATTAAGTATTAATACCACGTTATTCTCCATATAACCCCTACATAGGGCTCTTAGAGGCCTAATTAGGCTTGACACAGTGCATGACAGGGCTAGTCTGTACAAAGAAACCCTAAGAGTATTTGAGGTATGTTATGTAATAATTTAGTGCGTATAAAAATATTATTTAAGGTTTGTGTTATGATTAATATAAAAGAATGTATGCCCCAAAACTAGGCTAAATAGGGCTACAATCCCATGGACCCATGTGCAAAGACAAGAAGGTCTTATGAGATATTGAATATGTTTTGATCATCCCAAGGTATGTATATAGTTGTAAATAGTCTAGGTATAATGTGTTTAGGGTGTCTAGGTTGGTAATTAGTTATTTTGATTTTATTACATAATTATTGTTGAAAACCAAGCCTTAATGCTTATGTAAAGTCAAGTGTCTTATCAAGTCTTGAAAACATGAGTTGAAGTGAAGTGCTTAAGCCTGTTTAGAGTGTTGAAAGTGTCTTTAGGTGATCTCAGGGACATCAGTGGGCTACTAAAAATAAAGGACATGAACCCTATAAAATTATTGAAGATTATAGTTTTGGTGTCTACTGTATGAATGAAGAGTGATTTATTGCCTAGTCTCACTAGCTCAATGTAGGACCACGATGGTGTATAAAATCTATACTTTGATAGATCACAATCAAAGAATGGAAGTGGGACTGGTGTAATGTTTATGTCACCACAATTTCAAAGGTATTATCATTCTATTAGGTTCCAATTTAGTTATACTTTAAATACTACAAACTATGAAGCTCTTATTTATGGTCTTTAATGGGCTAGGAAGAGGAATATTAAGCTCTTATAGGTGAAAGGTGATAGTGAGTTGGTAGTGATGAAAGTTAGAGGATTAAGTGATACAAATAACCCTCTTTTGAAATCCTACAAAAATAGAATTTGGGATCTTATGGAATAACTCCTTGCATTTGACATATGCTCCATTCCTAGAGGAGTAAATCAGCATGTTGATAGACTTGCTACCATAGGATCATAGTATGAAATTGTGGATCAACTTAAGAATGATAAAAATCAGACCCAAATAAAGGTTATATGAAAACATTCAGTTCTGAATAATGATGTAAGCTAGAATTTTTTTTATTTTGATAAGCAAATATCACATGTCTTACAGAATGAGGCAGAGTTTTACCAAAAGAATCATGATAAATTGTAGGATCAATATGAAAATTGGATTGTGCAATTGAAATTAAAAAAAGATGCCTAAAGGTTTTGTGACTTTATAAATCATCTTCAATGAATATCATTAGCTAAGGAAGGACAAGGTGATCATTTCTTCCAAGAAAGAACATTATGAGCAAATTAGCATAGCTGAAGGTAAGCAACTCAAGTTAGGTAAAGTCAATATTGAGTCTGAGAGAGTTGCTTTCATCTCATTATGTAAGGATTTCATGGATATTTTTGCTTGATAACACCATGATTTGAAAGGTTTTGGTCCTAGTTTGGTACAACATATTGTTGAGCTTGAGCAAGATGTAAAACCTATAAGACAAAAGCAAAGGGCCATCAACCCCAAGATTGAATTATCATGATCAAAGAGTTTAAAAAGTTGATTGAGTCAAGTATCATTTTTACCATTAATCACTCAACATGGGTAACAAACCTTGTTTTAGTGAGAAAGAAAAATGGAGAGATAAGACTTTGTGTAGATTTCAGAGATTTGAACAGAGTTTCACTGAAATACCACTATCCACTTCCTTCCATGGATTAAATTTTTAAAAGAGTATCAGGGTCATAGAGGTTCTCTTTACTAGATGGATACTCTAGATACAATTAGATATTTTTTAAAGAGAAAGACTAGTATAAAATAGCTTTCACCACCAAATGGGGTACTTTTGCTTACAAGAAGATGCCCTTTGGACTCTCCAATGCTAGAGATACCTTCTAAAGGGAAATGGATGTTGCATTTCATGGTATTTTTAGTGATATGGTTTTAGTATATCTTGATGACATTATAGTAGTTTTAAAAAATCCTAATGATCATCTAACACACTCGAGAATTATTTTTAATAGATGTAGGCAATTTGGAGTCTTATTAAATCCAAAGAAATGCATCTTTTTAGTACATGAGGGGATAATTCTTGGGAATGTAGTGTATGTTGATGCAATGGATTGCACCCAAGGTAGGATGCATAGCTCCCACCCTTCCAAATGCAATAATGGAAACTCCCCTCTTGCTTGTGGGACTGGCGAAGCTGGAGGGGAGATTCTCTAGATAAAGGCTAGCTCCCTTTGATGTGTCTTTTAGGCCCTAGTTTCTCCTACTGCTAAAAAAAATGTAAAAAAGGGGGGATGAAAAGGGTGAGAGAGATGCTGAAAATAGAACCTAAGCCTAAAAATGAAAAGGTGATACACCAGAAAAGTTGACCCACCCAGCCCAAACATACACTTTTCACTAGGAAGAAATGCCCATACACTTCATTTGATGTGGGAAACTCTTCTGATTTAGTGAGTCAAGGGTCTGTAGAGATACAGGGAGGAAGGAACTAGCAAAGGTGTTCTGAGACAAACTTTAACAGCCTATTCACAAGCGCCTATATTTTTGCTATAGACACTTTTGGCAGACCTACAAAAAAGAGACTTCACAATGCACTGGACATGCTATAATCGATCTATGAAAATCATGAAATACAATGACTTAGCACAAAATAAGAACATAGACATATACTTTAAATTTCAATTCTAGATAGAGGTAAAAATGCTAAGTCTTGATTCAAGGTAAAATCTGGCAGAGCTCTACCTTACAAGCCCCGAGAGATTTTTGTGCAGAGTTTTGCCTTAAGGCTGAGAGAATGGATTTATCTCAAATGAGAATTTTTAAAATATATAGAAAGAGGAAGAGAACTTGGTGCCTCTTTTGAAAAGAGTTTGGCACCCTTTGATGAGCTGGCCCATGTGCATTGAAAACATCAAAAAGAGGAAGTCACTGTTATTGATGTCATCTTCTAAAAGAGGCCTACTGGAACCATGCTGTATAATCACCAAAATTGACTTTGGTGTTAAAGCATTAATGTGGAAACATGGCCATGCCTCTTTTCTACAAACAAACTACTCTCTTCAAGGCATTTACGTGGTTTATCTACTATTTGCACCATTTCGTGACTGCCTGGGAAGCGTTGTTCCAAATGTAGGAATAAATCCTTGAGTTGACATCTCCTCTCACCACTTGGATGCTTTGTCTTTTTTTGCACCTCATCTTCTTCCTACTTTGTCTCCTTATACTTCGTGAGATTTTATCCTCCTTGGTCAGGCTTTTCTTTTGGCCTCTTTTCCTACAAACAAAATGTCGGCAAGAATGATCCCACGCTGGCTTCCTTTCCTTTGGAGTATTTTCTTGGGTTTTGTGTCACGACCCTTTTTTGAATTTATTTAAACTTTTTTATTGAAGGAATTCCTTTAGACAAAAAGTTCAAAATAATTCATGACTAAAAAAAAATCCAAAAAACTTACCCTTTGCGGCTATCTTTCCTTTAAAGTGCTTCCTGCCCTCTACAAGGGCTTTTAAACTCAAAACTACCCTCCATAAGGGCACTTTCCCTTCAAATTTATGATGTCCCCTTAAACCAAGTTGTTGAAATGATTGATTGAACCAAAAATGGTTCAATGTTTCAATAGTTCAACACTGCATGCCATTCGCTTGAACTGAACCAAGCCTTTGAACCGTTTGCTAAACCAATCTTTTGAATTGAGCGTTAAACCTAGTGGTTGGACCAAGTGATGAACCATTTTATTAAACTTGCTATGAACCTTGCATTGAACTTTGCCGATGAACTTCTCCCTTGAACCAACCATTGAACTAATGCATTAAACCGGTTCAATGGTTCAAACATTTGTTGAGCCGAGATTTTGAACTGAGCATTGAACCAAGGCATTGAACTATCTGATGAACTGAGTGATTGAACCATCTGATTGAATTGAAGTGATTGAACCAACTGAATTGAACCAAGTGATGAACTAAGGCTGATTGAACCATGGTGTTGAACCAAGGCATTAAATTGGTTCAATGGTTCAATGATACCAACCTTCCTTGTGATTTTCTTCAGACAAGAGCCCAAAGAAGCCTTGTAAAACCCAGCACTTCTCTAAAACTGATTCTTCATGCGCCAAAAGACTAAACCTGTAGAGTTCATAAAAGTCCCTATGAAGTCTATAGAAAACTTGCAGAGTCCATAGAAATGGACCTATAGAGTCTGTAGAAACCTCATTATTGAGTCTATAGAAATCCAAGTTCTGTAGAGTCCATAGAAATAGACCTGTAGAGTCTGTAGAAATAGACTTGCAGAGTCTGTAGAAACAGACCTGTAGAGTCTGTATAAATTCTTGGACTTGTGCAAAATCAAAAAATGAAATGGCCTAAAATAGTAGGGGAAGAAGGGGACTAATTTTTGGCTTGTTGGGCAAAAAATGGTCAAAAAATTGGCAACTCCTATGGGAAGCATGCCTGCTATGCTTAAAGACCATTTGCCTTCTAGTCCATTGGGCAGGGAGTCAGATGCAACTTTGAAAGATATAACAACCACCTTGATAGATCCAAGAATCAAACATGAAGCCTTTTACCCCAGACAAAAGGGAAAAACACACACAAGACTAAAAACACTACTTGTGCAAACTACACTTAGGGAAAGCAGGAAAAGAAACTGAAATCAAACTACTATATACAGCTAACCAAGAATATTTGCCTCCCTCCTGGATCAAAGGAAAAACTTCTTAAGTCTCCTTCCTGGAAAGGAAACTTATGGTGCTAGACAAGTGGTTGAATGAAATGGAGAGTTGGTGACCTGCTCCTCTTGCCTGTCACCTAGATTGGCTAGTATCTAAGTGGATCAAATTCAAACATGCTTCCAACATACATGTATTCCTTTTGTTCCTAGAAGCTTGTTGAATGTTGGTCCTTCATGTTGGTGTATTTCACCAAGAAAAAAATGGCTGTTAGCTCATCACCATAAGCCCCTTGATATGCATCATTGACTGGCTTGTTCTCTTCTACCTCATGCTCAGGTTCCATGGTATGACCATCCTCTTTGATGATTTCAAAGAAAGTATCTTCAGATTCACCAACCTCTTAAAGGGATAAATCTAAAAACCTGTAGGCTCTTTGCACACTTATTTGAGTCCCAATGCTGCCTTCTCCACTCTTAGCCAGCTCATAGCCCCCTTGAAGAATAGAGTATCCTACCCCAATGACTTCAAATGAATCATTCAAAACATGAACAAGAAATTGTCCATGCTCCTCCATGACATCTAAGGTGATCTCCTCCTCATCCACACTCATGAAGTCTCCCTGATCAATCATGAACTGAGCATACTCCTTTTCACCTGCTTCTTTCAAGACAGGCTCCTCCTCGAGAATGGGGGAAATGGAAAGCTGACGGACAAACTCATGTGGAAGAGGAGGCAGTCTTTGAGCTAGAATTGAATGATTCTCCTCTTTCCATTTGGTCAACACTTCATCTATATCAAGCATGGCCTGATAGCTTTCTTGAAGGTGTGTGGATGGAGTGTGTTCAAACATGGAAACTACTATTTGGTCTGAAGCACCACCACCCGCTAGCTGAGGAAAATTGCTCTAGACTCCAACTCTGTAATTCGCCTATCTATATCTTCTTGGAAGAGCCTTTCTTGGAGGTCACAATCATCATCAAGAGCAGGAGCAGCCTCATCTTCTTCAAGGTTTTGAGCAAAACCTTTCTCCTCCTCTTCCTTTCTACCCTAAGTTCCACTGTTTGTTTCTAACTCATGATCTTGGGATTGGAATCTTGCTCCTATGAATAGGCAGCAACTTTATCCTCTTCAAGGTCTTGGGCTAGTTCATGATGTTCCTTCTTCTAACTTAGAATTTGGAGATCATGTTGAAATATTTGAGGAGGTTGGGGAAGATTTGGGAGGGTTTTCTCATGTATAGGAAGATATGTCTAAAAAGAGGCATGCTGGAAAGCTAGGCATACAAGATTAGAGGCAAGATCGATTGATGCATCGGATGAGTCAGAATGAGCAAGTGTCATCTGGTAGAAAGGATTTGGCACATAAGGAGTTTTCTCTAGAATAGGAAGGGGTAGACTTTGGGCCAAAATTTATTGATTTTCATCCCTCCACTTTACCAACACTTCATCAATATTGGAAACAGCTTAAGGGTTGGTAGGAGGGGTATATATTGGCACAGTCTCCCCTACAAGGTCTAAAAACTCCATCTCCTTTTCTCCAAGTAGTCTCATCTTAGCCTCTAATTCCTCAATCTACTTAGCCAGATTATCCTCATTTTGTACCTCTTAGATCTCATAACAATCATTATAGAGATGTGGAGTGCATGAAGGTTGCCATGAAATGCAAGAAGCTTCTTGAGGAAGGGTGGGAAGGACTTGAAAAGGACTAACCTAATTTTGTACCTCACACTCTTGGACAATGTCTTTCTCCTCCTTGTTATTCCATGACCCAACCACTTTATTCCAGCTCAAGATATTCAGATTAGGCATCTCCTTTTGGGGTGATGGGGCCACAATGTGAGAGGGTAGTGAGGATTTGGATTCCACTTCCCTTGCTGCAAAAATATACCGCTGCATTTAAAGATTTGCCAATTCGATCTGTTTATCAAGATTAGCCTTAAACACAAGATTTACTATTTTGGAACTCTCCTCAACATTATTGGGGAAAGGACTTTGATAGGCTTGACTTGGCTCATAAGCAGGGGCTGTGTATGACTGATATGATACTTGGGGTAGCGAGTATGCAGGTTGATAGACTTGATAAGGCTACCTCTCATAAATACTTAGCTTCTCTTCCAAAGATGCAATCATGCCACTCACATCTAGCATCTCACTTGTAAGCCTTTGCCAATTGGCTCTTTCAATAGGAGCCCATTCACTCTTAACCTGATCTAGTGCATTTCTCATGTGATAGATGATATGATCAAGAATTTCTTGGCCACATCCCCTTCTGGTGTCAAGATCTATTACATACTTTTTGTATCCCATCAATGCTCATTTAAAGGTGGAAATGGGTTGATTGGAAAAAAGGCTGGGTTGAGTGGGAGAAGTGACGAAATGAGAAGACTGGGCATAAGGTTGATATTTTTCATGATAGGGTTGGGACCAGTCATATTGGACATGATAAGGATTAACATAAGGCTGGTGATGATCATAGCCATGCTGGCTAAGGAAAATAGGGTCCATGGCTCTGAATGATGGGATTATACATACTAGAATATTATTTCTTGATGGTACGGTACCAAAACTACTTAACCAATTGATTTAACTCAGATTCACCATTGGTGTTGATGTAAAAGCCTCTAAAGGCTAGTTGGTTGAAGAACACACCAAAAAATCTTTAACTCTTTGGACATAACTTGTCCTAGTTGGTCCCACTGGGTGTGCCAAAAATTGTTGACATAGTGGATTGCACTCAGGGTAGGACACCTAGCTCATGCCCTTCCACATGCAACAATGGAAACTCCCCTCTTGCCTGTGGGACTGGCAAAGATGGAGGGTAGAGTCTCTAGATAAGGGCTAGCTCCCTCTGATGTATCTTTTAGGCCTAGTTTCTCCTACTACTAACAAATAAATGTAAAAAATGGGGGATGAAAAGGGAGAGAGATGATAAAAATAGAACCTAAGCCTAAAAATGAAAAGGTGATACACCAGAAAAGTTGACCCACCCAGCCTGAACATACACTTTTTACCAGGAAGAAATGCCCATACACTTCATCTGACATGGGAAACTCTTCTGTTTTAGTGAGTTAGGGGTCTGTAGAGATACAGGGAGGAAGGAACTAGCAAAGGTGTTTTGAGACACACTTTAAAATCCTATTCACAAGCACCTATATTTTTGTTGTAGACACTTATGGCAGACCTGCAGAAAAGAGACTTCACAATGCACTGGACATGGTATAATCAATTTGTGAAAAGCATGAAAGATAATGACTTAACATAAAATAAGAACATAGACATATACTTTAAATTTCAAGTCCAGATAGAAGTAAAAATTCTAAGTATTGATTCAAGGTAAAATCTAACAGAGCTCTGCCTTACAAGCCTCGAGAGATTTTTGGGTAGAGTTTTGCCTTAAGGATAAGAGAATAGATCTATCTCAAATGAGAATTTTTACAATATATATAAAGAGGAAGAGAACTTGGCACCTCTTTTGAAAAGAGTTTGGTGCCCTTTGATGAGCTGGCCCATGTGCACTGAAAACATTAGAAAGAGGAAGTCACTGTTACTGATGTCATCTTCTAGAAGAGGCCTGTTAGAACCATGTTGTATAATCACCAAAATTGACTTTGGCATTCAAGAATTAATGTGGAAACATGTCCACACCTCTTTTCTACAAACAGACTGCTCTCTTTAAGGCATTTACGTGGCTTGTCTGCTGTTTGCACCATTTAGTGACTACCTGGCAAGTGTTGTTCCAACTGCAGGAATAAATCCCTGAGTTGACGTCTCCTCTCACCACTTGGATGCTTTGTCTTTTTTTTCACCTCATATGCTTCTTTCTTTTTCTCCTTTTTCTTCATGGACTTTTGTCCTCCTTGGTCAGGTTTTTCTTTTAGCCTCTTTTCCCGCAAACAAAATGTCTGCAAGAATGATCCCACGCTCGCTTCCTTTCCTTTGGACTATTTTTTTGGGTTTTGTATTGTGGACCTTTTCCAAATTTATTTGGACCTTTTATCCAAAGGAATTCCTTCGAACAAAAAGTCCAAAATAATTCATGACTAAACAAAAATCTGAAAAACTTACCCTTTGCGGCTATCTTTCTTTTGAAGTGCTTCCTACCCTTTGAAAGGGATTTTGAACTCAAAAATACCCTCCAAAAGGGCACTTGCCCTTAAAATTTAGGATTCCCCCTTGAACCAAGCCATTGAACTGACTGATTGAACCAAAAATGGTTCAATGGTTCAACAGTTCAACACTGTGCACCATTCGCTTGAACTGAACCAAGCCTTTGAACCATTCGCTAAACCAATCTTTTGAACTGAGCGTTGAACCTAGTGGTTAAACCAAGTGATGAACCATTTGATTGAACCTACCAATTAACCTTGCATTAAACTTTGCATGAACTTCTCCCTTGAACCAACCGTTGAACCAATTCATTGAACTGATTCAATGGTTCAAACATTTATTGAGTTGAGCCTTTGAAATGAGCATTGAACCAAGGCATTAAACCATCTGATGAATCAAGTGATTTAACCATCAAATTAAACCAAAGTGATTGAACCAAATAATTGAAATAATGAATTGAACCAAGTTGAAGTGTTGAACCAACTGAATTAAACCAAGTGATGAACCAAGGCTGATTTAACTAAGGTGTTGAACCAAGGCATTGAACTAGTTCAATGGTTCAACGATGCTAACCTTCCTTGTGATTTTATTTAGACAAGAGATTGAAGAAGCCTTGTAAAACCCATCACTTCTCTGAAATTGATTCTTCATGCACCAAAAGACTAAACTTGCAGAGTTCGTAGAAGTCCCTATGAAGTCCGTAAAAAACTTGCAAAGTCTGTAGAAATGGACCTGCAGAGTCTATAGAAACCTCACTGCTAAGTTTGTATAAATCCAAGCTCTATAGAGTCCATATAAATAGACCTATAGATTCCATATAAATAGACCTATAGAGTCCATAGAAATTCTTGGACTTGTGCAAAATCAAAAAATGAAATGGCCTAGAATAGCAGGGGAAGAAGGGGACCAATTTTTGGCCTGTTGGGCAAAAAATGGTCAACAATGTCCAAATTTGGTATTTCCATTGATCTAGAGAGGATAAAATCAATCCTTACTCTATCATTTCCTAAACACAAGAAAGTATTGTAGAGATTCTTGGGCAAAATCAACTTTATCAAAAGATTCATTCCTAGTTTTGCAGAACTAGTAAGGCCACTTACTCAAATGTTGATGAAACACCAAGATTTCACTTGGAAAAAATATGGTAAAAGGAGATTTAAGAATATCAAGGAAGATTTCAACCAATCTTCTATTTTTCTCAATCTATATTTCAGTAAGGATTTCTTCTTGTATGCTTTTTCTACATCCAGTACTATTTCAACCATGCTTATGCAGTAGAATGATAAAGGTTTGGAACAACCTAATTATTTATTTAGTAAATATTTGAAGGGTTATGAAGAAATTTATTACTTTGTATAAAAACATGTACTTTATATTATTATAGGTCTAAAAAAATTTAAACATTTGGTTTCAACTAATAAGATTATACTAATGGTAGCTCATCCAAGTGTGAAGGATTTCATTCTTAACAGAGACTTGAGCAAAAATAAAGATGGATGGGTCACTAAGTGCATGAAATATGAAATTTAAGTCAAGGTTAAAAATCTGGTCCAAGGTAAAGGATTATGTGAACATCTTGTAGAAGATGTAAAAGAATAAAAAGAGACAGTTTTGACAATTTAAGACACTCAACATGAGGCTGAAAATACTCCTCCTACAAGTTAGACATAGAACATTGTTAGATTTATTCAAAATGGAGAGTGTCTAATGGATTTTAATGCATCAAAAATAAGAAACTTCAAGCTAAAATTAGTGCCATACATTTTTATTGATGGAGTGATTTTCAAACAAGACATTGGAGGTATGCTTTTAAGGTGTGATGAAACTATTCAATTTGATAAGATTTTTTGAGTAATTTCATGATAGTCCTTCTGGAGGCCATTTTTCAGCAAATACCATAGATACAAAAATCATTATATTTGGTTACTTTTGGACTAATTTATTTGAATATTCACATGCATGTGTTAGGAAATGTACAAAGTGTGTAATTTTTGTAGGGAAATATAAACTAGTTGCTATGCCACTGAAGCCTATTCAGGTTGAGCAACCTTTCATGCAATGGGGTTCAAACTTCATTTCCATGATTCATCCTCCATCCAATGCTATTCATAAGTGAGTCTTGATAGCTACATACTATTTCACCAAGTGGGTGCAAGTAGTGCCTTTGAAGAAGGTAAATGAGAGCTCTGTGCTTGAATTCTATGAGAGCCTAGTAACCCATTTTGGAGCACCTTCTACTATAATATCAGCTAATGCTTTAGTATTTATCAATTTAAATATATTTTAATGGGATCTTAAACATTGTATTTATTTTAAATATTCATCAAATTACTATCCATAGGGTAA
Source organism: Torreya grandis (assembly GCA_037957365.1). Taxonomy (NCBI): domain Eukaryota; kingdom Viridiplantae; phylum Streptophyta; class Pinopsida; order Cupressales; family Taxaceae; genus Torreya; species Torreya grandis. The sequence continues at coordinate 140,027 of JARHVA010010266.1, read as the reverse complement.
TGGACTAGCTGAGTCTACTAATAAGAACTTGATTTGGATCATCAAAAGAATAATGGAAGATAATCAGAGAACTTATCATATGAAGTTGAATATTTCTTTGTGGGCTCATAGGATCACCTCCAAGAAGGATATTGGTCATTCAACTTATCTCTTAGTTTATGGAAGAGAATTAAGGTTTCCTATCTCATTATAACTTATAGATTTGGAGCTTACACACCAGCTAGAACTTTTAGAAAGTGATATAATGGAAGTTAAGATTAATGATCTGAGACAGTTGGAGGAGATAAGATATGATGTTATACACACTATGTGTTAAAATAATCAGCAATTCAAGAAAGCATATGACAAGAGATATTCATCAAAAACATTTTAGCAAGGAGATATAATACTCAAATGGGATGAAGAGCATGCAAAGCTAGGTAAGCACTCTAAATTTGATAGCCTTTGGGGTGGATCTTACATTATGACTGATTGTAAGAAAAAAAATGCTTTTCAAATATCCACATTGAGTGGAGAAGAGCTTACCATTCTTGTGGATGGGATGTTTTTCAAATAATACTATTAGTAGAGTCACTCCTTTATACATAGTCATAGTTTCATTTCTCTAAGTGGATATCTACACAATATTTCAATAGTTATTTTCCCCTTTTCATTTTTTGTTGTCTATTACTCTAAGTACACACGTGTACATGTTTTTTATTGTTGTGTCCATTTTCTTATTTGTGTCTTTGTCTACAAAATATTTCCTAATTTAATGTTTATCTAAGTTTATCATAACCAAAGTTTCTGATTTCTTTAACCAGCAGGCTGGTCAACCCCCAAAAGTTGCCAAAATTGTTAGTAATTTGACCTATCGAGGCCAAATTACTACCCCTATCATTCAAAACTTTATTAAATCTAGTCAATAACCTTTGTAGCTGGTCAAACTAATGGGTTGTAGCCTAAAAATACAATTTTTTGACTAAAAATGTCAAATTTTGAATTTAAAATGACATTAAATTATCCAATTAATCTTTAGTCATATCCAAAAACATGAATTTATCATATGTCTAAAATTTGAAGTCATAAAAAGGTCATTTGATATGTTTCATAAACCTAAAAGGGCCCAAAATCCCCTCCCACGTGCCAATTTCCACATTTGAAACATGAAAAAGGTTAAAAATTGTATTTTTTTCATGTATGTCATGTATTTATTATCATATCTTCCATTTCAAGTGGTGCGATATTGAATTGGCTTTTAAAAGGCAAGAAAAGACTATTTTTCTTTATTTTTACAAGAGAAGTATGGCTTCTATACGGTTTCCATATAGTCCAGAGAAGGGGTTATCATTTTAAGGGAATATCTAAGCTTCCATATGAGTTTAATGGCAATTAATGGACATACAAACCAAAAACCAGTCCTCTATTAGTACTTTACTTCTTGACATAAAGGGATCTACCTATAGGTTTTTTGATGGTATGGTCCACAAAGGATGAGTGAAGGTATGAAATTTTAGGTTAATAAATTAGAATAAAAGGGATTATTTATGGCATAATTTTATTCTTAATTTGATTCTCCAGCATCATAAACCATCTAGTTGAAGATAGGCCAAATTTTGTTACCCTATAACCAGAAAGGTAACCAATTTTCTCTATTTTCTCCTCACTTGGGTAGAGTTTTAGGAAAATTCAAATTGTTCCAAAATATTTGGAACTTTTTATACTTGTCCATATCCCTTTTAATCTATTATTTATGTAATTCAAGGTCAAAATAATCTCATAAATATATCCAACCTAAATTTGAAGTTTGGCATGTTTGCAAAGGAGAAGTTGTATGGTCAATTGAGAAGGAAACAACCTCTATTGTTTTTGAATTCATGTTTCAGGGGTTTTTATCATGTTTTAAATGTTTTAAATTAGTTTTTCATGGAAATAATCCAATAAAATCCACTTCTTAGGCCATCTACATGCTTCCATATGTCTCAAAAGAGCTATTTTAACATTCTTTAAATATTTTTTTACAAATTTTAAGGTTTTTGGAGAAAATTGTGTTTCAAATTCACCTCCTTGCACTCCTCTAATGGAATACAAATTTAGATGGAATGATGTTTATGGGTTTATATTTTCATACTCTCTTCATCATGGTCTTGTCATGCTCCTTCATGCTCTTTCATCACCTCCACCTCACCCACGACACCTCATTGTCTTACTCTACCATTTTTCACTATGTTTTCACTTTTTTCCATCTTCATTCTTGTGTTTTCATCATTTTACACTATAATTTCACCCACATCTAAATTACATACCATGGGTATAGTCAAGAGTCTAATGGTAATCATGATCAAGGAGTTTTAGGCTTATATAACACTAAACATAGTCAAAAGTGAATTACAATAATATACAATAGTCAAGGTGTTTGATGTTGTAATCAAGATAAAGAACATGAGAGATACCTAAAGGCCTCTACACTAAAAGTCACCACCATAAAAGATCAAAAAATTTACCAAGGATCATTATGAGCATGACAAAGTAGTTTGTAGGTTAGTCAAACATCAGATACAGTCATAAAAAGAGACAAACAATAAGGTTGTTTATCTTCTTGTTCAAGTTCAAGGGATATCTTCTTGAATGTCTAGGTGCATTCAAGAGCATCACTCTATAAGTGGTAAGATAATGGAGGGTCATATGATCATAAACAATGTATATTCATCAAGAAAATATCATGACTTAGTCAAAATGATGACCTATAGCAATCTATCTCTATCATGAAGAGTCCATCATGAGCATAACCAAGGAGTGACAGTAAGGTTTCTCTCTCCATTAAGGTCTTTATTCCTTCACTTCATTAAGAACATAAAGAAGAAGTACAAGGATCAAATTAATTGTTAGGCCATGATTAGAAGCATCATACAGGCTACGGTTCATACAATAGTACCTCATTGCCTCATATCAAGTCCAAGATAACAACAATAAAATATTTTAATAGGTTATTATGGTTAATAAAAAAGATTTAATTCAAGGAGGGTTTTAATATTTTCAATAAGAATCATATAGAGATATCTAAAGTGCATTACCTATAGGTCTTAAGTGACTTAAGGGTACTATTGGACACTTATATCTAGCCTTAAGAGCATATAGCCAAGAAATTAAGCATGATCTTGGAGAAGGTAGAGGATACAAACCTATAAGGGAGTTATTAAGATGATATAAAGATGATAAATGAATATGAAGGCTCATGAATACCATATACTTGTTACAAACCCTCCAAATTACAACAAACCCCAATTTCATTGTCTATACAAGATACTTTTGAGGCATTCAATAAGGTTTAAATGAACACTATTGAGGTTTAGCCAAGGCAAGGTCATGTTGTAAGGTGTTATATATTCGATTGAATATAAGTAAATGGAGGGATATATAGGCATAAGCTATAGTCATATTCCTCTTTGATGACTACCTCAACCATCAATAATGAAATCCTACAGTCAAACATACTAGAAGACAAGGAATTATTGAGGGTTTCATGATAATTATAGGGTTTAAGACTTAAAATTATGATGTTATGGATATGATTCTAACATATGTAGACAAGAGACCTTCACAATTATGCCTCAAGATTTTAGACTCTTTCAAGGCCTAAAGCATAGTTCACAGTCCATACAAAGGGACTTACAACAAGCATCTACAATCAAGTACATGGGTATGTACAAAAGACATCAATAAATAAGTGAGAAAGGATAAATGGTAAATAAAAAAGACACTATATTACATATGAATAGAGGTTTTAAAGGGTTAAGTATGTTTTAAAGCCTTATTAGGGATAATTTTAGACAATCACATCCTATAGACCATATATACACAATCATGCTTTGAGGGGAGAAATGATTGTTTTCAAAGGGTATTTGAAAAGGGTTTTGGCATGATATTGATCATGTTTAGTCATAGAAAGGCATATTTATTAGAGTTTCAAATTTTGAAGTAAAGTGTCCTAGGATGTTTAGAGTCATAATCTTCATAGTGAAACTAACCTACAACCCTAAAAAAGAAGCCTACATTTGCAAGGGTTTTAGCATGTTATTGATCATGTTTGGTCATCAATGCATATCAAGAAGATTTGAATAAATTGTGTGCATTAATCTTATTTGTAATTAATCTCATCATGGTTTTGGAATAGAAAATGACTAGTCATGTATGTACTCTAGGCATATTGGTCTACAATGCCTAGAATCCTTATAGTCACTATGGCCTAACCTTGTAGGCCTATGAGGGTATGCAATTATATAGATGAAATTTTGGATATCATTATCAAATTCACCTTGAAATGAAAAAGTAGGAAAATTTTGACAAATTTCATATGGACCTATAGTAGTTAAATGCACCTATAGGACCTAAAAGGGCATCTTACAGGCCTATGCCTTGTAGGGAGGCCTAATTGCATATTATTTGGACCTTGGACGGTTCTTTGAAGTGAGTTTGGATTAACAAAGATAGGCTAGGTTTTGAAAGAGAATTTTACATGAACAAACAAGAAGGAAAAGGATATTCAAGGTTAAATGAGGCTAGAAGTCCCTAAAATTCATACCTACGACCTATTCAAATCAACCTACAACCAAGAGGGTCATATGAGGTTTTAAAAGGAAGATTCCATAGTGGAACCATTTCAAGATGGTTTTTGATTAGAAAAGGTCATCCTATTAATTAACTCAATAAAAGTACAATTGGTGATTTATTCAAATATTCCTAGAACCTTCACACCTTTCCACCATCCATACACATCTACAGACATCAAGAAGATGTCATAGTCAAAAGGTCATTATGCTTCAAGTTTGCTTAAAAGGTTTTTAGCCACTCCAAAAGGAATGTATTATTTGAAGGTCACCATCATGTCCATGGGAAGTCATGACACCTCATAAAGGTCATCAAAGGGTAATCAACACAAATGGTGTACCTACAACCAAGTTATAAATCAACCTACAACTACCTTGAAGATGTCACAGTCAATAGATCCTTTGGTGTACTTTAAGGGTTTTAAAACTTTCAAAGAGGATTTTATGCTCAAAGATCATCATGTCAATAGGAGAATCAAAGGTGTTTCAACAAATAATTATTTCTCAAGGGAAGATTAAAAATTATGAAAAGTGGGGTGTACCAGTTATATTCTTCCAAAAGCATACCTACAAATAGCCTTCAAGCTAATGAGTAATGACGAAGATATAACCTACATGACTAGGTTCTTAGTTGTCATGGTTGTTTCAAACTTCATGAAGTGTTTTGAGTGTAAATATTGATTAGAATCAACATAGAATGGTAATCATGAGACCCTCAGACCTTCAAGTAACCTACATTAATCTCATAATGAAGCCCTACAATCATATCTTCAAGATTGTAAGAGAAGAGTAAGAAGCATAGTGCATATATATAGTTATTATGACCAATAATGGTACCATAGTTAATATAATATGAGATCATAAGTCATATCATCATGATGAAGTTTTGGAACACCAACACAGTTAAACCCTACAGGCCATTGTACAGACTATGCACATGTCAAATTGCCATAATTGAGATGTATGGAGGGAACTAGTTTTCTCTAAATGGTATTTAATCACCCCTTAAATATGGATTGACCTATAAGACTTGTTAAAACCTGATCAATATCACCTATAGTAGAAAAACACTATCATGTGAGGACTAAATGCTTTGTTTGATAGGTCAATTATGCTAGAAAATAGGGGTAGATTATGTTTTCAAGCATCTTGGAGGAATATTGAGATATTTGAAGATTTTTTTGACCTTGAAAACCTCTCAGACACCATGAAATTACCTTTAAAACATGAAAACTTAGTCAAATATGTAGATGGTCCATACACAGGGATCAATTTTGAAGGTTTTTTAGGATTTTGGGGGCTATAAGTGGTTTCAAAAATCCAAATTTTATATTTTTTTTATTGATTTATATAACCATCTGAAAAATTTTCATGACCATTGGAAGAGTGGAGATACTTGATTTTTTGTCACAGATATCAGTATGTCCATTTGAGGTCACCATTGGAGCAGACAGTATTTTGGAGTGCCATAGAGATTTCTAAGTCTAGGTAAAAGTTTAAAAATCATGGTATGATGTTTAAAATAATAATAAAACCTTTTAATAGTGTAAAAAATCCAAATTTAATGCAAACTTTGCTCATTCGGGCTTTTGCAAGCAAATAGGCATATAGGCCAAAAATGATGTTTTGAATTTTCAAGAAAAAGATGATTTCAAAGTGTTTTTATAGAATTTTATAGACCCATGATGATTTTTTAAAGTTTTGGGAAGCATGGGAAGGTTCATTTTCATCTTGGTGAAGTTTTTCACTTTTTGCAGTTCTAGACACTCTTCCAAGCCTCCTATTCAGATGCTTGTATCTTTCACCATGTGTAGAGTTTGGATGAATAATATTAGTAAGTTTTGAGTAACCATATGTAATTATAATTAATGAAAATTTGATATAAATTGATGTTATTTTATTTATGAATAATCATTAAGAACGTAGGCAACCTAAAATGCAGTCAAAACCCTACAGGTAAATTTCCTCCACATGATATTTTTTATATTTTTTACATGGGAACCCAATATTTTCAAGGATATTAGGGGGTAATTTTGATACATATAAATATAAATATTTTTGTATTTGGAGTTTTGTACCTCATGAATCATCATTTTGAATATTTAGCTTTAAAACCCTCCTAAACCCTCAAAATACTAGTTTTGAAAACAATGGGTTTTTCTTGCCATCAAATCATCACGAATCAACCTAAAACCTTTTAAAATTTCAATTAAATTAGATAGGATTTCATAAATGTTAATTTTATGAATGGAGATATATGGATGAAGGCAAAAATCATGTTTTTTATAGAAAAAAATATGTAAAAAGAAGTATAGAGTAATTCAATATAATCAAATAAATGGAAATCAAAGCCTAAATTGTTTTTATTCATCTTAAAATATTAATTTTTTGATAAATCATCCTATAAGTGTCCCTAAAAACTTGATAAAAATGGCCAGTTTGTAGGGAAATAGAGTAAAATAGGCCTAGTCAGCCCTGTTGACTAAATGGTGAGAGTTTTGTCATTAAAATCAGATATCTTGTGATGAGAAAATTTGTTCCAAGTATGTTATATTTGTTTTTTTAGGTTTCATGGTGTTTTTTAGGTTCTATGGAGTCTAGGTGTTCAAATAGGCTATTAGGCCTAATTAATCTAATAGGCCTAATTGGTTAAATTGTCAAATTTTGATCTTTAACATTGGAATTGGTTATTAAGGAATTAAAATTGAATTTACATGATTAATATATGTTGTTACATGGATAAATCATAAATTTTTCATCCTTCAAGGTCTCTTTTCATGCAAGGCAAGGTTATTTGGAGGTGACTAGTCTTGCACTTTAGTTGACTAGTTGACAAGTCATGCACCTATCCTTGGTTAACATGTCATTCAATCCTTTAAAACACTTACAACACAGCTTCAAGTGGATTTCTCCATCCAAATTTTTTGTATAATCATTCATGAAACACTCTTGACTTGTTCATGGGCCCACTACTTTCCTTTTATTCCAAATTGAACAACATGTAAATTTCATGGAGTTTAGAGATTTTTGATGAATTATTTAAATATTGTAAAGGGATTAGGTCTTGAGTTAATAACCAAGACTAATCCTTCTTCCATTTAAACACCACATTGGCTATAATTCCTAAAGTAGAATAGAAATTGTAATTGACATCATTTATCAAATAAAAGTTCTTTTTCATGAGTTTATATCATATTAGAGTGTATTTTGACTATGTACCAGCATACAAGTGGCATATATATACCCTTATTTTAGGTCCTTTCCACACCTAGTGTGAAAATATCACCCTCTATAGATCGTTTGAAGAGATAGGAATAGAATTTTGCAATCCAAAATCCTTTCAATCCTTTATCTAAAATACTAATGTTTAGGGGTAATTTGAATACTTCGAATTGATTTATATATGTGCCTAAGTTTCAATAGATTTCATCTAATAAATAACCATTTAGGTGCATCACCCCATTAGATAAGATTTACCTTCAGTTTCCTTCTTTCTCTTTTCACCCCAAAAGCAAAGAAGTAGATTAGTTTTAGAGATAAATATTAAGGGGACCAACCCTCTTTGTAGGTTCTTCTCAATTTAGGGTCACCCACATTTTTAGAAGATCCAATTGTATCAGCTGGAGAGAAGGTGTGCTTTGCACATCTTTAATCAGGGTGCACTCTAGAGTGATAACACTAAATTAGACAAATAATATAAATAATGGTTAATGACAATGTTAGTACAAACAAAATATAAATTGTTCATGCATGTGTAATAGAGGTGTTATTCCTAAAAACATGGTGACCCCTAAGCTAGGTAGTAATGACAAATAAAACAACACAAGAATAACTAGCATAAGCTTTCCCCTAGGCTATAAGGAGATAATGATAAAGGATACAATGGTAAATGGTTGCTCCTAGGATATAGGGAACACTGACACAAACAAGGAAGGCACAAATATTACCCCTAGGCTATAAGAGACAATGAAACAAAACAAACAAAATGGGGGTAATAGAAGAAAAGGAAGGGACATATGAGTTGACTCCAAATATACTAGGTAAGTGGACACTACCTACATAGTTCCATGAACGCAAGATATAATGTGAAATTTAGGTCACATGTAATTCTCCTAAGATATGGGATACAATAAAATGATGATAAGAAAATTGTTGACCGAATTTGACTCCAAAGTCAATTTGGACCCCTATAGGTAAAAAAATTATTTTCAAATGTTTTATGGGTCTAATATTTTATCATATGGTATTCTATAGTCTATTTGATGTAATTTCATGCCTTTTTAGCCTTAGTCATCGTCTAATTAGTTTATGTCATTTTGAGTCACTTAGTAGCCATTTAGAGGTCATAAATGCAAGTGGCATGGTTTTTAAGCTATCCAAGTGTATTATTTTCCTTTAAAATATCCAATAATTTAGATTCCCTATCAAGAATGTCACTCCCATCTAAATCTTGAATGTTATGTAACTAAAAATTAAGAAACTAACTAAAAAGGGAGGAGTTTGGCACTTGTACAGCCCATGAGGGAAGGCAACACATGGGAAAAGATCATGTAATGTCTATTCATCTTCCTTAGACTCATATCAGCACTTGACATACTTTGAAATTACTTAAAAATGTCTAAAACCATTTTGGTCATTCTTCACCGTTTTAGACACACAAAAGTGGTCAATAGGTTCATGTTTGGTATGAACAATAGAAGAGGTTTCAGACCAAATGTCTTTGGGGGTGATATTAAACTTATAGATATTAATATTAATAAAAAGTGTTAAAATATTAGTCAACTATGCTTTATGAATCATCTCTAACAACTTGAATGTGTTTTTTTCTCACTATTTCCTACACTCTATAGTTGTTTCTCTAATTTGGATAGGTTCATACAATCTAGTTTGTGGTATTGATTATAGATGGTTTTGTCTCTCTCCTCAAATTCTCTCCATTATTGGTATCATGTTTCATGATTTTTGATAGGCAAATCATCTCATGTTGTAATAAGGTGCCACCATTTGAAGTCTCAGTCAAGTTTTCCTTATTGGAGAAGGCTTGGCTCTCTACAAAGGTCTCATGTAAATAGAATGTGATTGTTTCCATTTATAAATTCCATAATTATTTCCCCCTTCCATGTTTGGTTTCATCACCTTAGGTTTTGATCAAACTTATAGTTTTGTCATGCTCACAGTTAACTCTTTACCCAATTTCAATGTCAATCACATGTGTCAAGCTTTCTTAGCTTGTTCATGGAGTTGTAATGAAGATATATTAACTTGTTCAAGTCATCAAGATCTGAAGGGAGTCCATTTGAATGTTTTAATAAGATGCAATATTGGTTATAGGTTCATGTACCATATAACCAATCACTAGTTACTAATGCCTACTCTATTTCAAGTGTTTGCAAGAGGATATCACATTAGAATAGAGCTTTTGAGACTTGTCCCAAGATCCCCATAGTGACAAACATTTGAGGAATTGGTAATGATCCTAAGTATGTCCATGAGGCCATTCATCTATACACATTGTTTTAGTTTTGTCCACTACCTACATATAACTCAAATGTACCTACAAGAGTCTCTCCTTGATGATGTTGTAGATACTAGAAAAGCATACTAGATGTTGCAATGCCTAAAAATACCTTAAACCCCTCTCTCCCCACTAACCAACCCATCAGAACCTAAGTCTAGTTAACTATTTGGCTAACTAAACTCATTAACTTATTTACCTACCATTTTTAACTTATCTTCACCCATTTTCCTCTAAACACTCGATCATTGATGGTCAGCTTAACCATCGATAGTTAACTTGATCATTGATGGTCAGGTTATTACCATTATAACACATCACTAGTTATGTGTGAAATAATGAGGTAGAGTTAATATGTTTACCTTATGCAGTGCTATTGAACTCCCAAGCATTGAAATCAACATGTCAACCTATTAGGGAACCTTTTATTCTCCATCTCTCTTTGCCTATAAAAAGAGGGGAATAGGAGGTGAACAGGATCCATCATCCATAATCCATGTTCAAGATATCAAATCTTATTGCGTATAGGTGATAAAGTCTTCAACATCTAGTCTTCCTTTAGCAACTCAATAATAGCAATAGAGACCCAAACCTTTGTCAAATTTTCTTTTGAATCCAAAGCACCGTTACTTTGGAAAAATTACTCTAGCCTTTAACCATCAGCCATATAACAAGATAAAGGTATATTATACTTTTTCTTTTTTTATCAGAGTTCTAACCTTCTTAACCTAATCAAACCTATCTTCTAACCTCCCATTTTTTATTAGATTCATAACCAAACACTTGCTTGATCAGTTACCCAATATGCAATTCCTTTTTTGAGCACTCCTAGAAATCAACAAATAACTATCAATGGTTAACACAACTGTTGATAGTCATCCCAATAGTCGATGGTTACCCAACTATTGACAGTCATCACAACCACCAATGGTTCACCCAACTATTGATGGTTATTGTGGCATAAAATAACAACAATTTATTTTCATCCCCTTAACCCCAACCAAACTTAACTTTCTATGTTCCTACATATTCATAGACCCTTTTCTAATTTTTTGAACCTAACCTCACCCACTTTAGCATGAGTATTGAACTAATTTTTATATATTTAGTCATTTTATTTAACAAGCATTCTACTTTCTTTTGTATTGAAATTTATTTACTTTATTCAATTACTTTTCCTTTATCTATATCAACTTAATTATTATCAAAATTTGATTGACAACCTCTTAGTAAGCTCACATTTCTTAGATCTAGCTCATGCTAGGCAGTCCACCCAACTATCTTGCTAACAACCTTTTTTGTTAGTATATTTCTTATCTACGAGTTATTCCTTCCAATCCCAATAGGATCTCTCCATCATCATCTAGATTATGTACACACTACCTATTAGGTTCTTTGCATACCCCTTATTACTAGTTTCTTATCTTCTTCCAAAATCAAGAAATGAGCAAAAACTAAGTGAAACATTTTGGCATGCCCAGTGGGACCTTAGCATCATCTAGGAGCCCCTATTTCTTCCTCTATTCTATGCTCATACAATAAAATCTAAAATTTCTTTGGGCTTAAAATAAACGTTTGGCATACATTGATTTCTTACTTATTTTAGTTCATCTAGTAACTTAAAATAAAAATAATTAATCATAGTTTCAACCCTATTATCACACACTTTTATAAAACCACATACTCAATCAACACATCAAAATAAACTTGAGATAAGGCCTGACTAGGATTTCATCACCTAGTGGTAAACCTTACCCTTTCCTGGCAATCCTACTTGGAGGTCATTACCAAGGGGAGAACCAACTCAGCTCTTTGGTTGAGTATAAACTCTAAAATTTAGTATATCTTGGCTAAGCACCCAACACCCTTATTTTTATGGTGTGTGAAGTGAGGGGGTAGGCTCCAACATCAAGCCATGTACTGAAGATCAATATAGATTCTTTTTTTTTGAGTAACTAAACACAACTTGAAACCAACCTTAGATTTCTTCTTTATCACCTGATCTACAAGCCAAATTTTCTCTTCACACTTTCTAAGGAATAATCCAAAAGTGATATAAAAATAATATTAAGTTGCTAAATTCACTTTAGTGTATGTTTCATTTCCTTGAGATATTTTCCTTTTTCTTACTTTGTGTTTGAGTTATGAGTTTCATCATTTTTTTTCCTATTCCTCACATGGTATTTACTAGACAACAGTTGAGGAATCAAACCAACCAAGGACCACCCTCCTCTTCCTCCTGCATGGAGTATACTTTGGATGTGGATCACTCTCCTCCTCATTCACCCCCTCCTACCATGCCTTGAATATTTGTTGAGGGTGATGTGGATTTTTCTACCTTCCTTGATAACAACCCCATTGCACTCCAACATTACCTTAACACCTTATCTTACCACACCCCTATTATTTTGATTCCTCTTATGGATCCCACTTATGGTATGCCTCCCCCTATTATGGTTGGTGTTACATCTTCCCAACCTTTGATCAATCAAGTATACTCTTCCACCAATATTCCATCCACTACCATCACCTAAACCCAATCTAATATTCCAACCAATATCCAATCACTACCTACACCAACCTAAAACCTCCAACATAGGGGAAACCTCACCTCTTATTACATAAACCTAATCTATCATGGGGGTGTCTTCCACCCCTATCTCTATCATTCCCCCTATCTCTACCAACCAACTCATTTCCACTCCACTTCATAGTTTAGTAATTTTCATACCTAATACCCTTCCACCTATTAGCATAAGGGTCACCACTCAAACCCAACCAACTACCAACCCATTCATACCTCCAAATTACCCCACATTAATCCCCTAACAAGTACCCATGTCATATTACTAATATGTTCTTAACCCACAAGGGTACATACAACCTTCTACCCAAACTTTTGTGCCCATTAACCCTTATATGACATCATTCCAACCTTCCATGACCACATACCAATATTTGGAATCTTCTCAACCTTCCATCACTTATCCTTAAATTATTTCCACCCAACCTCAACAAAACTTACCACCCACTTATGGAGCTTACCAACATCAAACAAATTTGGTCAAAATGTTAATGGACAAAATGACCATCCTAGAGTCATCCATCTCAGGGGCTCATAACCTCTTATCATATGATCAAATATTTAATGAACCCATCCACCCATTTATTCCTCTTCAAACTTAGCTTCCTCAACAGGAACTACCTAAGTTTTCCAAATTCCAAGGCAAGGAGGACCCCCCAACAACACTTGAAATCATTTCACCATTATTACTATTTGATTGCATATGATGATGCTCTTCTCCTTTGAAACTTCCCCATGTCTTTATCTGAGATAGCCCATAATTGCTATAGTTTTATCACCAAGCACTCCATCTTTTCCTTCTCCTAACTCATCCAAATATTTTTAGATCATATCTCAAAAAATATATCTAAAAAGGTTTCTATTATCGACCTTTATTCCATTAGGCAATTTGATGATGAATCAATTATCTATTTTGTAGCTAGATGGAGAGGTCTTATCAACCAACTTTCTTTCTCTATACCCCAACCCAAACTGATTGAACTCTTCTCTCAAGATTGTGTCAAACATATTACCCCCACTCTTCAATTTCAAACTTTCAAGACTTTTTGATGAGGCATTCACCATGGCACATAAACTTGAAATTTGAGCCATTGATGAAGGGAAACTGAAACTTATAAAAAATAACTCTATATTCAAATCTAATGACCCTTAACTAAACCCTCCAATAAATCTAGCCATTCTAATACCAAACCAAAGGCATCTGCTAACTTAGTTGTCCTAAAAACCACTCCACCACCAACCATCAACCAAACCAATCAAACCAACCCTTATACCTCTTCCAACCAACCAAACTAAAACCAAAACTGAGTTGTTCCAAAATAATATACTTTGATAGGGGAGTCATATGCTTCAGTTTTAGATAAATTACTCAAATAATACATCATACAACTTCCATCTATCAAACCACTCCAACACTTTGCTGCTTCTTACCCTATGCTTGGTTGGTACAATGAGAATGACCATTGTTCCTTTTACCATGTTATTGGACATGATGTTAGTAGGTGAAACACATTTAAAAGCCTTGTCCAAAGCTTAATTTATAAGGGATAACTTACATTTATAATCCCAATGCACCTCATAATCAATCCCTTGACATCTTTCACAAACCTTTTCCTAATCATGTCCTTTATATCAATCACAATGATAACAAATTAGAATCATCTCACTCACATGAGGCACATACGATCAATGTTGTTATTTGTGAACCTATTATTGAGGGTACCATTACCTCAACCACCTCTTTCTCCACTCCACTTATTGAAGTGATGGACTCATCTTCTATTCTTTTAGACACCCAAATAGAGGAATCAACCACCCCTCTTTCTTCACTTGAATAAACCATAGACTTGTCCACATCTCCTTTGAGAGAAATACCAAAGGAGGCAACCATTGCTTCAGCCACTTTTTCCTCCTCTCCACTTATTTAAGTGGTAGAACTACCCACCATTCCTTTAGACACCCAAATAGAGGAAACAACCACCTCTATTCATTAACTTGAGGATATTACACCTTCCTCCCCTATTTTAGAATCACCCATTCCCTCTTTGGAAACTGTCCCAAAAGAGGAGACCACCTCACCTACTCCTTCCATGGGGGAACCATCCCCCCTAATTTTAGAACTTTACATTAATAAAAAAGAGGGAGAAACCATTCCTTCACCTCAACCTATGGGCTTAACCTTTGAAACCAATGACCAAGGAATTAAACCCATTTACAAGATTTTTTCTAGATTGGTCCAAAATCTAGAATTCACTTCCCAATCCAACCTAGATAGAGCCACCTTTTAGCATCATCTTGGGCTACCCTACCAAAATAAACCTAAACCTTCAACCTCCATTTCATTCACCCTTAAACATATCATCACCTCTATAACTTCATCATACCCTTCTTGTTCCAAAACTGTAGGGGAACCATCCAAACCACCTCGATCTGAATTTTTCAAAACACCTTATGCCTATATAGCCAAACCCATCAAGACTATAGGAATACTTACTACAACTATCCTTACTCACCCATATTTGAATCTGGACTTAACCCCATTTAGGCCACCAAAGAAAAGCCTAACCAAAATAATTAAGAAGGTGGAGCCACCCAAGTTCCCACCTTGAACTAGAGTTATACCACCACCTTCCCACTTACCCTCTATCTTAGGACCCCATCCTTCTACTATCCCAACCACCTATTCCTCATCTAGTTAACCTTCTCCTTTTTCTTTACTTATACCTACCATCACCAAATCTTCAAACCCCCCATCCTTCTTATTTAACCTATCCACCTATACCTTCCCACCTATATCTAAACCTTAATCATCCAAACCTTCCACCTCTAAACCAAAAAAAACCAAGAAATCCTAACAAAAAACACATAATAAAACCATTTCACTACCTATAACTTCTATGGTAAAGCCTACTTCTAAGAAGGCTCCAACCCCTAAAACCAAAAAACCATTACCTATAACACCTTTTCTCAAATATTATTTAACCATCTTACAAAGGTTGTTACAAACCTCTTCTTTAATCCTGCCACCTATCAGACCATTTAACCCCTCAAAACCCAAACCATTATGGTTCAATGATAGCTTGATCTATTCATACCATATGACACCTGGACACAAAATAGATAACTAAAAATATCTTAAAATAGTTGTCCATAACTTATGGGATGAGGATGATCTATTATTAGATGAACCTCCCTTGAACCCTTTACTCACCTAACCACCAACTCAACCCATCCAACATATACGTACGCCTCCACTCTCATCTAAAAGTGAGGAGGAACCGAAGCAACCATCTAGCCCAACATCCCCCTAAATCCACACTATCCATATGGTTACCTGATCTAAGGCCTAGAAAAAGGATAAATGAAAAGACAAAGTGTCCATACCATGGACATACCCTTCTACCCATCAGCCTTTCAACCTAACCCAAACACCCTCACCTTCACCTAAACCCAAACCCAAAATATCCATTTTAGGTGCCTCTCCCTCTAAGCCTTTTGAATCCATTCAATGAGTAGTATTAAAGTAAATTCACCAAACACTAGTGCAGATGAGCCTTTATGAACTAATCAACACCTCACCCCATCACCTCCAAACATTCGTAGAGGCCTTGAAATATATAGAGGTTCAACTAGAATATCCTAAACCTCTTGCATCCTTTATCAGATCCCTTCAACTTTTTACCTTTATCACCTTTAGGATTTAAAAATAGCTTCTATCTATTCTAAGGATCTTGATCCTCCCCTCTTTATCATTACATACATCAATCAAGCCCACATCAAAAGGGTGATATTTAATGGAGGATCTAGTACCAACATTATCTCTTCCCATGTTTATTACCAACTTCAACTACCTAAGAATATCATGTTAGATATTGTAGTGGTCCTCTACTCACTTAAATGATACTATGGCCACTACCTTGGGGGCAATTATCCTCCACATCTACTTGGGACCTTGAATAATTCCAAAACTATTTTATGTTGTAGAGGTTGAGTTTCAATATAACATCTTGATTAGATGCCCTTGTATCTATGCCATGAGTTGTGTCCCTTCTACCTTACATTGGTGTGTCAAATTTGAGAACGAAGGTCAAGTTGTTACCATCAAAGTTGACCCTAGTCCTTTTACCTCTTGAAATATGACATATCAGCCTAATGCCATTATTTTTTCTCCTCCATCCACCTCACCATCAACCAATAACACCACCTCACCAACAACCAAAACCAATAACACCACTACCACTACCATCGATGAAGCTTCAACTAGTTTATCTATCTCTTCTTCTCAGATCCTCATAGAGGACCACTTAGAACCCATGTTCCAACATATATTACTTGGGGAATATCATCTTCTAGCCTTGGATGATTTCCCTACTCCTTAAGAGTATGGGAAACTCAACCACAATCCTAATTATGACCCTAACATTAGAACCATTATCCCTTTTAGGTTCCCCAACCATCAAACCAATTTTATCTATGGGGGACTTGATCAACAACTTCTCACCTCTACCACTACCTCTTATATCCAACCATTTACCTCTTACTTCTCCTACCTGGACAAACCATCATTTTCTAAATTATACCTTCACAAATGTGCTTGGAAGGGATTTGGCCTTGTCCTCTATGAACACGGTCCTCATGAGTTACCCACCATAAAAAATTATAAACCTTATAAGATATTTGGCCTTGGGTTTGTACCACCTAAAAAACCCACTGATTTACCCAAACCCATCACCACCATTAAGGAAGACATCCCATCCTCACCAACCCCACCTCCTTCAAAGTCTAAGGATTTTAACATCATTCTTCCTAACTTTTTTTAGTCAATATTTTTAGTTTTGGCCCCTTGACCTATCAAAAGGGTGGTTGAACTAAAATTATTCCTCTCATACATCTTGAAATGGTAGATAATGATTATCCTACCATCAACACCATCTAACATTAGGATGATGATTCTATTCTCACCTACCTTGGTATAGGGGATTATTCTATCCGTTAATATCTTCCTCCTGAGAACCATACCATGTTGAATGAATCCACTATCAATGTCGACTTGGGTACTTAAGACAACCCTCATATTATAAATATTAGTCAATCCTTATATTATGCAGAGTAATAGAAGTACCCTTCCTTCCTTCGTAACTTAATTATAACATTTTCTTGGTCCTATCAAGATATGTCAAAAATTGACCCTTCCATAACACTTCACAACATTGTCACCCATCTTGATGCTAAGCCTATTTAGTAAAAGCTTCGTAGGATATACTCTTGTATTTCCCTTCTAGTCAAATAAGAGCTTCAACATCTCTTGTATGTTGAATTCACCCAACCTATTAATTATCTTTAATGGGTTTCTAACATTGTTCCAATCACTAAACCCATATGGGGATTTTTCCTTTGTATTGATTTCATGATCTTAACCTTGTTTGTCCAAAGGATGAGTTTCCTTTACCTAGCATTGACCAATTTGTTGATCTTTTAGCTAGCTATGAGATGTTATCTCTCATGGATAGTTTCTCAAGATATCATTAAATCTATATTTCCCCCAAGGATCAACATAAAACTTATTTCATCACCCCAAGGAAAACCTTCTATTATAGGGTCATACCATTTGGTTTAAAGAACATTGGAGCAACCTATCATCTTCCATGATCTCATCCATAAAATCATAGAGGACTATGTGGGTGATCTCTTTGGAAAATATAAATATCTCAAGGATTACCTAGTCATTCACACAATCATATTCAAATTACTTATCCATTTTAACATCTATTTCAACCCAAAGAAATTTATTTTTAGGGTCCTTTTGGGAAAGCCCTTATCTTTATCATCTTTCTTTGAGGAATCAAAGTAAACCCTACCAAAGTCTGAACAATCTTGGATATGCCTCCTCCTATCCACCTCAATCAACTTTGTAGCCTTCAAGGGAAGCTCTAATCCATCTATCACTTCATCACTCAATTATTTGATAGATTTCAACCCTTTCACCATCTCCTCAAGAAATACACTTATTTCAAGTGGATTAAGGACTACCAACAAGCCTTTGATTCACTCAAAGAATACCTTATTTCTCCACCCATTCTCACCCCACCTAAAGAATACCAACCCTTCTACCTTTATATTTCCACCACTAACCATTATTTAAGGGCAATGCTCATTCATCATGATGAACAAAAAAAAGAACAAGTTGTCTACTACATAAGTCAAAAACTTATAGAGTATGAGACACTATACACCCATTTTTATAAAATTTGCCTCACCTTAATCTTTATGGCCTCTAAACTTTTTCATTACCTTCTCAATCACAAAACTTTCATCATCACTAACACTGACCCACTCAAGTACATGTACTCTAAACCATACCAAAACTAGTGTATGGCTAAGTGGCTCATGCTCCTAGCTAAGTTTAACCTTGAGATCTTCCAAGAGTTAATTAAATGGCAAGTCATTATTGATCAATTGGTTGAGGCCCATCTACAAAAAAACCAACCATTTTATCTTACATTCCCAAATGATTTCATCATGATTCTTTCTCAAGAAGACCCCACCTACCAAATGACCATGTTCTTTGATGGCTCCAAATGCCAATGCAGTGGGGGTGCTAGAGTTATTCTCATTCCCCTCAATGTTGAAACTCTTCCCATATTTTTCAAACTTAACTTTGAGTGTACCAATAATGTGGTTGAGTATGAATCCCTAGTAATAGGTCTCCAAACCACTCTAGCCTTGGGATAGGGTACATAATTGCTTCCTTTAACTATTTTATACTTTGTGAAAGTTATAGGAAATTTCAAGAGGAGAAATAAATTTTTTGAGTGATATTATGAATTATTATAACTCAATATGACCATTTAATAATAAAAAATATATCCTAAGTGTTCTTACCAGTAGCTCCATCTCAGCCAGTCAAATTCACATAGTGAACATGATAGTGAGAAGGGTGGAAAACTTCAAGTAAGGTATTTTTAATGTGCGACCAATGAATCTAAGACAATGGATGGCATTGAAACATTTAACTCACCCCCTTTTATGTATTTCTATGATAAATTTATTTCTTTTTGGAAGCTAGGTGTGCAAGGTATGTGAAATAAGGAGTTTCTTTAACTACAGATAGTGATGACTCATTTTCAAAATAATCCAAGTGATTAGGAATGTATCCAATGCATGAATAAACATGTATAAAATCCATTCCATTAATTTAAATCATTAGACCTATCCCTATATATTTTTGGGATGTTCCAATAGAGCTTGATGATGAAGGTAATTTTCTGAGCTAAGCTAAGGAATTTCATACCACATTCCAAGAGTTTCATACCTTGGATTAACACTTGTAACTTTTTAATTTTCATGATAAGTTTCACATCCTCTTCTCATGCACATGTAACCCATTATTTCAGCATGACAAGTGTCCAAGTGACCTTTGGACTTCTCTTTTCTCACCCCTCTCTCTAATGCTATAAGTAATGACTTTTTGGGCTCTTTTGGGTAGCCTCTATTGGTTAATGGTGAAACCATAGATAATTTTTTATTTAAATTTATCTTAAATTAATAATAAATTTAATTTTTCCTACTTACATGCTGCATAATTAATTTTTTTTACAATCTTGTTGATCTTATCTAGTAAAAAATAGTCCTTTCTAGCATGTTGTCTTTGATTATCCACTAAGTATGCATAAGGTTAATTATTATAGGTCTTTGTTAGTGTTATTTATTATTTTATGATATTTATATAAGTGTTTTATGATTTTAATCTCCAAATGATCATCATTATCCCTCATAAGCATCAATACACCTCTTGAGCCTAGCATATGAAACATTGATGTAACAATCTATCTTGAATTGTGAGTTATGTGTGAAAGAAGCTTTGATTCTCTCTAAGTATTATAAGTTAAATAAATAAGATAAAACTTTTCATTTTTTATTCTTAACCCTTTTTCATCAAAAGTTGATAATTAATAAAGTGTTTCAAAGAGTGCATCAAGGGAACTAGCCCTTCTAGAGATTCATCTAACCAATTGAATACCCATTACAAGTGATATGTTTCCATTATGCTACTTGGATGAGGAGAGATGATAAATCTCCTCAAGGGGTCCAAATTCAAGTGAAAATATTTTTTAGAATGCCCAATGGGACTCTCAGTCCTAGAATATTGTCCAAGATTGGTTCTGATGTTGGCATATTTATAGTTATAATAACATCTATATTCAATACCTGATGACTCCTCCAAGTTTTCAAATCTTTGGTTGTTGATTAGTCCTTATTTTTCATGCCAAAGGTGACCACTAGGTCTGATGCTAAAGGTATACCTTTTGATTTTTTGAAATTTCCTTGTTATTCTATCAAGAGGTTGAGATTTGTGAATACTCATCCTTATAGAAGGGAGTTGGTTTTTAACAAATCCAAGTTTCTACTTAATTCAATCCCTAATACTCATAATATACATTCCAATATGGCTATAAGTTTTCCTTTTATATCCTTCACCAAATCATCTCCTTTGAATCTTGTCCAACATGACCAAATTCTTAGAGAAGCCCTTAAAAGTGTTCCAAGTTTTAATGGAGAAGGTCCTATTACTCATATTGAACACATTAAAAACATGGAAAATTTATGAAACATCCATAATATCACTCAAGATAATGTATCCATTATGATAGTAGCATTATCTTTCAAAGGGAAATATTTAGATTGGTATGAAACTCTACCTCATATTTCTATTGCTTCATGGGATGAACTAGGAAATCTATTGTCTAAGAGGTTTGAAGAGAAGAGTGATTATTTGTCACTATCTAAGTAATTGAATACTATAAAGAGCACTCCTCAAGAGTTTACACAAGATTTTAACTCTATATTTCGAAAGACATGGGATAGGATCCTAGCCCTTGTGAGACCCACTCCAAATTATGCCTTCTTGTATTACCTAAAATCATTGAATAGTGATGTAACCATGATGACCCAATTTATGGGTGGGAATACACTACTTGGATATTAATGATGATAATTGTCTTGTTTAAGTATGGAATATTTCTCGTATACCACCAATGCCATTATTTCCTTATTTGTAGCCTCCTAGTCAAATTGCATTACCTACCTTGGCTTCTTTACCTAATAGAAAAGAGAAGTTTGTCCTTACCCATACCAATGAGATTTATGAAGTCAAGAGTTTTAATAAAAGTTTTAGTAATGATTTGGTTTCTCTCAAAAAATAAAAATCCCAAAATTATAGGCCTTATCAGCCTTACAATCAGTTTGGACAAGAAAGTAGGCCTCCTTTTCAATTTAATGCTCAAGGACAAGGTCAAAAAACTCAAGCTAGACCTTACCAAAGTTTAAATCATAATTAACCATAATATTATATAGATCTTATTCCTACTCAAAATAATCTTTTCCAAGAACAACCATGGTACCCTTCCTATGACCAAAATCAAGGCCAAGTTGCATATGCCAATGAAATGCCTAGTCAAGAAATGATAATACAAGGTAGTCAAGTATGTCAAGTTCCTAATTTTGAGATTCCAATTCAAAATGTAATGGAAAATGGATAAACACAACCTGATTATACTCTTATGAATCATTTAGAAGAATAATTTTGTGTCATAAATTAGTTGGGAAGATCAACAATGTGAATGCTAGTGTATCCTCTAGCACTAGATCTAAAAAGAGGGTTGTTGAAGAGACACAAGGGACAAATAAAGGAACTATTTTGACTCCTCAATCACCCCAAATGGTAAGAGGGTATAAATAATCTCTTAAGGTGAAATAAAATCAAAAATCTTAGAATTTAAGACTAGTTCCTACACATCCATGTTTACATGCTACACCACAAGGTACTAGTGCTTCCAAAGAGGCATCCAAGATGAAAATCCTTATATTATTATTGTGGATCAAATGAAGAAGTAAAACATGAATATTTAATTATGGTAATCATTAAAAAAACATATAAAAAAGTATATTCTCTAAAATTGATTGCTTGGACTAAGTAAACCAATCAAATCAATAAGGGCAAAAAATGTTATCTTGGTGAATAGAACTAAGCCCATTTATGGATAAGTAAATAAAATTGATAAGAATCCATCTTTTTATACATCCTTGATAATTGGTGATTTTTTAGTTCAAAATTGTATCATAGATAGTGGGGCTATTACCTCAATAATTCCTAAGTCAATAGTGGATAAAATAGGCTTCAAGTATGAACCAATGGCTAAAGGAGTTGTACAATTGGATGGGTCACCAACAAAGACCTTGGGAGTAGTCAAGAATCTAAATTTGACTTTACATGCTTGTCTTACTTTCTCCATATCTTATATGTGGTTGTTAAAGATTTACCCCCATAATTTTATCTTTATTTTTCAAGATATTTTATAGACAATATAGGTGGAATCTTGACATCAAATTGGTCATACATGGTTTTTAAAACAAGTTATGGTACCAAGGTAAAGATTGAATCAAAACTTCACATGAATCAATCTCTAGCTTCTTCTCTTGAAAGACTTTCTGATAGACATATAGATGAATGGGGAGTTGAACACTATGAACATGATCCTTATATATTCATAGAATAATTTGGTCTTAGAGTATATTGTCTTCATGAAGAGGGCCCTTTCATGCCAGATTTGATGAGGCCAAATGAGACTATGAATGTTCTATGACAAATCTATTTTGATGGATCAAGAAGAAAGGTTGGATCAGGTAGTGGAGAAATGTTAGTATCTCCTTTGAAGTAAAGGTATTACTCTACTTTAAAATTTCACTTCAGTTTTACTTGTAATGTAGAAGAATGTGAGGCCCTCATCCATGGCCTTGAGTGGGCTAGAGAAAGAGGTGTGAAGGAGTTACAAGTTTATGGTGATAGTGAGTTGGTTTTGAATCAAGTGGGAACTCAAAATATGACTAAAAATTCTTTGCTTAAATCTTGTAATCATAGAGTGTGGGATTTTGTATAATATCTCCAAGATTTTAACATTAAATCTATACCAAGATAAGATAACAAACATGTTGATAGTTTGGTAGTCATTGGAGCTCAGTTTGATATTCCAAAAGAGATAAGAGATGACAAGAACCATAGTCATATAAAAGTGATTATAAGGCCCTTTATATCTGATAATGTCACTAATTGTCAAGTATTTGATAGTGACCATTAAATAGCTCATTGTAGACAAGAGGAGGCTGATTTTTCCTCAAAAAACCAGTCCAAACTACAATAGCAATATGGAGGGCATATTGTACAATTGAAGAAAAACAAGATCCCTAAGGGCTTAATCAAACATGAGAGTATTTTCAATGATGATGATGATGATGATCATTTGAATAAGGAAAAAGTAATTATGTATACTACATAATAAAAGTATGAGAGAGTATAAATATTAAAAGATAAATTATTTGCTCTTGGGAAGGTGTGTACTAGAGAAGAAAGGTATGCTTTCATTGAATTATGCAAAGAATTTTATGATATCTTTGCATGGGAATATAGTGATTTAAAATGATTTTACCCAAATTTATCTCAAAAAACCATAGATTTATATGATAATTCTAAGCCTATCAAGAAAAATCAAAGGCTAATTAATCCTAAGATTGATCTTACAAAGTTGATTGAGTTTAAGATTATTTTTCCTATTAAGCATTAATATTGGTTGGAAAACTTAGTCCCCATAAGGAATAATAATAGGGAAACTAGGTTATGTGTTGAATTCATAGATTTGTATAGAGTTTCTTTAAAGGACCATTATCCTCTTCCTTCCATGGAGAAATTTTTTCAAGCTATGGTAGGTAGTGAAAGGTTATCACTCCTTGATGGATATTCAGGGTATAATCAGATTTTGGTAGAGGAAGGAGATCAATAAAAGACAACCTTTACCAATAAATGGGGTGCATATGATTATATAAAATTCCTTTTGGTTTGTCTAATTTTGGGGTAACCTTTCAACATGCATCATATATGGCTTTTCAAGGCCTAATAAATGATATAGTATTGGTGTATCTTGATGATATCATAGTCTTATTCAAAGATGGAAAGGATCATTTGAATCATCTTAGGAATATTTTTGAGAAATGTAGAGATTTTAGAATCTCTATTAATACAAATAAGTGTGTGCTTGTTGTCCATGAGGGTAAACTTTTGAGACACATTGTTTTAAAGAAAGTTCTATCCATATATCCTGAAAGGGTTAGTGCAAGCTTCGAATTGGCTTTACCCAAACACAAAAAAGGTTTAAAAATTTTCTTTGGAAAAATAAATTTCATAAGGAGGTTTATTCCTTATTTTTATAATTTATTTAAGCCTCTAACCTCTATGCTAAGGAAATATGAAGTGTTTACTTGGACAAGTAGAAGGAAGGAGAGTTTTGAAGATATCAACCAAGCTATTGTTCAAGCTCCAACTCTTGCAAGTCCTGATTTATCAAAGGATTTAAAATTGTATACCTTTGTAAATGAATAAGTAATATATAACATGCTCACTCAATCAAATGAAGAAAACTTGGACCAGCCTATTGCCTTTTTAAGTCAAGGTTTGGAAGGTTATGAGGTAAGGTACACTTATGTAGAGAAGCAAGTAATTTTAGTTTTTAGAAGTCTAAATAAGTTTAGAAAAATGTTATGTAATAACAAGAATAATATATTGGTAACTCATCCTAATGTAAAAGACTTCCTTTTGAGTAGATATTTGAATAAAAAAAGAGCTGGTTGGATTATAAAAATAATAGAGTATGATGTAGAAATCAAGACAACCAAGCTAGTGAAAGGGAAGGGATTATGTGGACACATTTCTTAAAATTTAAAGGAAAAAAAGGAATTTTTTATAACCCTTCAATATGATTATATGATAGTTTCATCCTCACCAATGAGGATTTGGACATAAGAAATGATCAATTTTCTTCAAACCGGTGAGTGTCCACAAGGCTTAGATCCAAAAGAAGGTACTTCATATTAAAATATATTCCTTATGTACTTATTGATGTATTATTGTTTAGGAAATATTAATCACATGTAATATTGAGATGTTTTGAATTAGATCAATTTGAGAAGATATTGCTTGAGTTTCATGATGGACAAGTAGGTGGTCACTTTGCTCAAAGGACCACAACTACCAAAATTATGAGAACTGGTTATTTTTGGCCTAATTTGTTTAAATATACTCATTATTAGGTAATTAAATGTCAAAAATGTGCCCTCTTTGATGAAAAAAAATATGTCTTTACCTCTTCATCCAATACAAGTATACCAACCTTTTATGCAATGGGGTCTAGATTTCATAGGCTTAATCAACCCACCTTATAGTGCAGGTCACAAGTGGGTGTAAGCTACCAAAAATTACTTTACAAGATGGGTGGAAGAAGTAGCTCTCAAGGAATCAAATGAAATTTTATTTTAGACTTTTATGAAGGCATAGTGACAAGATTTGGGGATCCTTCAACAATCATTTTAGACAATGCATTGGCATTCCTTAGAATGAAGATAAGTGAGTGGTTTTCAAAACATGGTATTTATATTAGTACTTCCTCAAACTATTATACACAATGGAATGAACTATATGATTCCACTAATTAGAATATAATTAGGATTATCATTAGAATAATGGAGCAGAACCAAATAACTTGGCATTCTAAAGTGAAGACAACTTTTTAGGTTGATAAAATCACCCCCAAGAGAGCCATTGGAAACTCACCATATACACTTTTTTATGGAAGAGAGTATATGTTTTATATTTCACTTGAATTACTAGCTTTATATCTCACTTACTAGCTAGAATTGATGGAAAATGAAAGCATGGAGGTCAGATTATGTGAGTTGATAGAGTTTGAAGAAACAAGGGATCAAGATATGCAAACTATGAGAGCTTATCAAGATCAAAAAAAGATATATTTTGATAATAAATCCATGAAAATAACCTTCCAAGAAGGATAAATTATTCTAAAGTGGGATGAAGATAGGTCTAAACCTGGAAAACACATAAAGTTTGATGTTTTATGGAGTGGCCCTTATGTCGTTACTAAATACAAGAAACATAATGCTTTCCAACTCTCAAAGTTAGATGGAGATGAGATTCATATCCCATTAAATGGGATATATCTTAAACATTTCTACTAAGGTTCTCCTCCCTCTTTGTACATAGCTACTATTTTTCTTATTTTCCCTAAGTGTTTATATACATGTGTGAGTCTTATTGGTGTCTTTCTTTATTTTGTGTTGTTTGGTGTGGTGTGGTTGTTTTATGTGTGTTTTATGCAATTCATTTAGTTGTATTAAAGAATTCATTGATTCCCTTAGCCTATAGATAGATAAGACTATTGATCTTTAGTATATCAGGCATGCTACCCCTCTGAGTCACCATTTTATTGATCAAATTTGACTCCAAGGTCAAATTTGGACCCCTATAGGTAAAAATTTGATTTTAATATGTTTTAGGGGTCTAATATTTTATCATAGGGTATTTTATAGTCTATTTTATGTAATTTGATGACTTTTTATCCTTAGTCATGGTCTAATTAATTTATATGTCATTTTGAGTCACTTAGTAGCCACTTAGAGGTCATAAATGCAAGTGGCACAATTTTTAAGGTGTCAAAGTGTCTTAGTTTCCTTTAAAACATCCAAAACATTAGATTCCCTATCAATAATGTTAGTCACATCTGAATCTTATAGGTTATTTAACTGAAAATCAAGAAACCAACTGAAAAGGGAGGAGTTTGGCACTTATACAACCCATGACGGAAGGTGACACATGGGATAATTCATGAAATATCTCTTCATCTTCCTCAAACTCATCTCATCACTTGATATGATTTGTAAGTACTAAAAAGGTCTAAAACCGTTCTACTCCTTCTTCACCCTTCTAGACACATAAAAATGGTTAGCAGGTTCATGCTTGGTACAACCAATAAAAGAGGTTTCAAAATAAACAAATTTTAGGGGTGATATTACACTTACATATATTCATTTTCATAACATTTTTTTAAATATTGGTCAACTAAACTTAATGAATCATCTCTAATAAGTTGACTACGTTTTTCTGCTCATTATTTTATGCACCATATAGGTTTTTCTCTAATTTGGATATGTCCATATAATATAATTAGTGATGTTGACTCTATATTATGTTGGATCTCTCCTAAAATTCTTTCCATTCTTGGTTTCATGTTTCATGATGTTTTGATAGACAAATAATCTCATGTTATACTACAGCCACATGACACTAGTGTCCCTAACTAGGCCTATTTTACTTTTCCCTAACTCTCTTGAATAGATAATTTTTCAAATGTGTGCCCCTCCGAAGGTCTACTTAAGTACATTTTATTATATATTCAAGGTATAGATATCTATAAATACCCTTTATTCATTATATGGAAAAGAGATGCAAAAAGCTTATTCAAACAAAAGACAAATTGAGTAAAATTAAGGTATTTGATTCCTATTCTACCCTACTTATGAATACTACCATATAAAATATACCTAATCCTAGTTTTCAAATATTTCAATGCTCAAGCACACTCAAGGAATTCAAGACCACTCTCATTCTAGCATTCATTTGCACCTACACCAAACACTAGGTGGGATAACTACAACAAGATTTATCCCTCCTCAGAATATTGGTATATAGATAAATATCTTCACAATAGGGTGTTGAGGATGTATAGCCTATCCTAATAATGAATATACATTTTTATATCATGCCATAATTTTAAGGAAGATTAGGGTTTACACACTAAATCAAGTTTTCTAAGAATAAAATAAAGTTCTAGATTTTGAGCACATAGGAACATGACCTAAAAATAAAGGTGTAGGTGATCCCATAAAATAGGATTATTCTTAAAAAGAGGACACTAGTTCCACTTTGAGGACACTATAACAACATGACACTACTCTCTAGGTGGGTGCTACTATCTAGTGAGCAAAAAGATCCTAAAATCTTGTTGACAACACTTAGAACTATCCAAAATCCAATTTTT
Organism: Torreya grandis; assembly: GCA_037957365.1. Taxonomy (NCBI): domain Eukaryota; kingdom Viridiplantae; phylum Streptophyta; class Pinopsida; order Cupressales; family Taxaceae; genus Torreya; species Torreya grandis. The sequence goes on along the minus strand of JARHVA010010266.1, from coordinate 111,404 downwards.
AAAACCTAGATCATCTGCAATAATAACTTTTGAGATAAATTTATATTTATGCATATTTATTACTATTTTTAGAAATTTAAAGGTTAAAATCCATAATAAATTAGTACTTAATTATTCCATATTATCTTACTGATTTAGACATCTCATCCCTTTAACCAAAAATAGTAATTAATTATGAAAAACCCTAAAACGTTAAACCATTTGGTAAACTCATCTTACTTCAAATATTGCTTCAAACCCTAGCTTTCATTAATCCAATTTTTTGTGCAATAATTTAGGGATGTGTACTTCTAATTTTCAATTTTTTTAGAAAACCTAGCTAATTAAAATTAATTTCACATTAGGGTTTCAATTTATTTTACATATAATTTAAATTATTTTAAAGAAACTCTAAATTCTAAAACCCTAAACTAAGACACACTTGGGGTTTATATCCTTTTTCTATATATAATCATATTTTAATTTTTGTATATCATACTTGATACAATATTACATTTTTGCAATCTTCCATAGATTATTATTCTTAGAAGGTTCAAAATATACAAAACTTATTTTCCTACCTTCCAAACTACAATGGTAAAATTCAACAACAAATTTGATGAAACCAATAAGCAAAAGTTACATGACTTTGTGTCCAAATATATGAATATACAAGATGATTTCATAAATATTTTTTAATAAGAATTCTAAAAGATAAACAATGGCCAATCTTCAACCCTTTCAATTAATAATGTTGTAACACCTCTAGTGGGACCAACTCAACCAAATTAGATAGCACAACCTAAGATTTTTATTTAACCATTAGTGAAAACCACACCACGTATGGCTAGTTCCTCCACTCCAAATGTACAATAACTTATGCATGAGATTCATACTTTTTAGTCTAAGGTGTTACATCTCAAGAGTGGAGCAACTAGGCCATCACATGCCTTAGATTGTAACATTTTCTTGCATACACCTTTGGCACATTACATAGATAGAACTCATTTACCATATAATTTCATGACACCCAAGATCACATTATATGATGTCAAGGGTGACATAAATCATCACCTCAAAGTCCTTCATGCAGTATGCATGGACTATGTGTCCAACAATTAGCTTCTTATGAATCTATTTTTATGCAATCTCAATGATTATGCCCTATAATGGTTCTATGATTTTATAAATCAATCTATCATAGCATTCAATCCTTTAGCCAACATGTTCCTAGCACACTTCTCTATCAACATCAGTGATAAGATACAATATGCACAAGTGTCACAATTAAATCAAATGTCAAATGATCCTTTTGCCAATTATGTCTTAAGATATAAGACAACATTATCAAAATTAATTAGACCCATGATAGACATATATTTGTAGGATATATTTAAATATATTATATTACTAGCATTTAATGATCTATCTTTTTCAAGAAGTTTCCTACATTTACTAATATGTGCCACACAGTCAAGGAAAGAAAGGTTAAGCTCTTATCAATGGAAAAACTCAAGTACTCAAATGGATTAGAATTAACTATTAAGAGTTAAAACAAACCTCCATACAAGGTAAGGGCCATAAAAAATAAAAGTAATCAAAAATCCATAGTCAACATAGCTTTTGAGCCATCTCCCAGATTGGTTTTATTCACTCTTCAATGTAGAATCTTCACTAATCTTCCAGAGTCACCATCATGAATTCTACAATAACTATTATAATGCAATTCCATATATATCCCTCACATTAAATAGGTTTATATGACATGACCTATTCCAAATATTTATGATTCAAATTCATTCTATGAGTATCATAGGACATCAGGCCATGTGAAAAATAGATGTAATAACCTAAATCATAAGATATAAGATCCTATTGAAGCTAGCATTATTGATGTGTGCACACCCATAGAGGCATTGGAAAAACAATAAATAAAGGATAAGACACTAAATATCCTTTCTAAAATAATATAGTGATTTAGGTATGGGGAACATCAGGTGTTCACTATACATACCAAGTACATCCACCACTAAATTCCTATCACACAATTACAAAGGAGAAACATCCACTTCATAACATTGTTAACATGTATCACACTAAAATTACACCTAGACCACTTATCACATTTTAAGAGAAGGATATTATTTATGATGACATAGATTTACATGTGTTATTTATATGATCATATATATACCACCATCATATTCACAGTGTTATGGTTGACAATGGGTCAAGCATAAGTATGTGCACCATGACTCTCTTACAACACTTGGTTTACAAAAATTAAGATATATTACTCATATATACATTAATTATTGGTTTTATTTTCCAATTTTAGAGTTTTATTAGGGAGATTATGTTTCTATTATAGGTTGGACCAGCACACATAACCACTCAGTTCCTATTAGGACCTAGTGTAGGTGTATTTGATGTATTATTTTTTAGGCCATGTTTATAATAGATTTTATCCATATCATCTTTAATAAACTAATGTTTTAATTATATACATCTCAATCATGTGGTTAAGGTTGATGGTGTCCCATATGAGTATCCTCTACCAGTCCCATAGGCAGTTCTAGCATAGTTTCCATCTACATTTCTAGCACAGACACTATTTATTGTTAAGGAGGACATGAATAACTTAATGAGAGGTAAATCAATTGGTAGACAAGAGGGAGGTGAGTATCACCTTGAGGATAATAATATAGTCATAGAGGAAAGTCAACCTAATAAAGAGAATATGGAGGCAAGTAAGCCTCAAGTTTTTAGATCTTATGATTTATTATCATGTGTGTATGCAAATATAAAGGTCAATGAAGAAGAATTCCATGTTGAGGACATAAATATTGAAAATATTAAGGAATTAAATAATGAAAAACATTATTATGTGGAAGAATAAGCTAAGTTGAAAGCCATGTATGAAGGCATAGTGATTTGTTATCTGGAAATAAGATATATGCTTGGAGAAGAGGATCTTCAACAAGAATAATTCCTGATGGAAGGCATAAAAGAGAGAGATGAATTAAGGAGAATATGAAGAGGATAAATTGTCTCAAGGTTTGGTTTTCAATTCTATTATATTATGAAAATTTGGCTGATATGTTAATTAATGAAGATGTTTTATATAAGGAAATAATGGAATTGATGGATAGGATTATGAAAAGCAAAGATGAAGTTGAAGAAAATCATAAAGTGCTTAGAAAACTTGATATAAAGTATAAAAGGGAGTCTGATTTTCCTCTCATGAAGGGTGAATCCAAGAAACAAGTAATTATACAAGTTTTAGAATAAGGTGAAGCTGGAAAATAGTAGATGATAACTTATATATAGGAAGAAGAAAGGTTGTGGCAATAAACTATGCAAGAACTAAATTGCTTGGACTTCATAGGAGATGAGTAAGCCATCTTATAAGCTGATTTGGAGATAATGAATATTTTTAATAAAGTAAATTATATATAAGCTATTGAATATGAAATTAATAGTCATAAAAAAGATGTTTTTTAGAATCAAATAATGGAATTGATGGATATGCTCATGAAAATCAAAGATGAAGTTGAAGCAACTCATAAAGTTCTTGGAAAACTTGATATGTAGTATAAAAAAGAGTCTGATTTGAATCTCATGAAGGGTGAAGCCAAAAAACAAGTCATTCTATAAGCTATAGAAGAAGGTAAAACTAGAAAATAGTAGATGACAACTTATACATGGGAATAAAAAGGTTGTGGAAACAAACTATACAAGAAGCAAATTGTTTGGACCTCATAGGAGATAAGGAAGTCACCCTAGCAGCTAATTTAGAGATAATAAATATTTTGAATCAAGGAAATTATATAGAAGGTGTTGAATATGAAATTATTATTCATAAAAAGGAAACCAATTAGAATCAAGTCATAAATTTCAACCAAGAATATGAGCAATATAATGCAAACAAAGTTACAAGCCAAGGTAAGTAAGGCATAAAAGTATCTGAGTTGGTTAAAGAAAAAGTAATGATAGATAATGATTCAAGTCAAGATCAAAGGTTGAGAGGACATGATAGGGAACTCAATAAGATGAGACAGAAGCCTAAAGATGCTTCAAAGAAGAAATTAAAATTAAGAAAAGGTGGAAATAACCATTAGGTTATAGAAGAGACTATCAAGTCTCCTAAGTTCAATTTAATGAGTGATAAGTATGAATGTATAGGTTTGAAGATGAAAGATAAGTCACTCCATGATCATATGAAGAAAATAAAAAATAAGGTAAAGGGGCTCATGACAGATCCATGAAATGAGAAGGGAAACCATGATCCTTACAAAAGAGTGGATTGGAGGAATAATGCATGTTGGGAGGAGGACAATATTAGTCTAGATTTGATCCAAGGAAATAATAATAATAATAATAATAATAATAATAATAATAATAATAATAATAATAATAATAATAATAATAATAATAATAATAGTAATAATAATAATAATATCATTGAATAATCAAAGAGAGGGAAGTCTTAGCCCAAGAACTAGTCCAAAAAGAAATCCATGAGGTGAAGAACAAAAGCTCATGGAAGAAGAGCCACAAGCAAGTGAACAAGATAAAAAGATAATGAAGGAAAAATAAGGTAAGAGGTAAAGTTTTTGAATAGTGTTGTGGTATGATAAACCTAAATTAGTCAAGGAGATATTCTTTTAAAATGAGAAAATAAGCTTTGAGATGATTTACCATGAGAATGTGGAGTGTCATGATAAGGCAACTAAATATGATATAAATTAGTGTAATCACCTAAAAGTGGTATTTGGATGCTAAGAGTTTTTCTTAAGCTAGATTATTCCTAGATTAGCCATATACATATCTTAGAGCCTTATACACACTTTTACAACCATTGTGTAGAATAAATATAGTTATAGTTAGCCAAAACATAGTCCCAAGACAAATTTCACATATCCCAACCTAGTTTGCCTAGTAGTATGTCAGGTGGACATTAGCACTACCTTTAGGATACTATAGCCACATGGCACTAGTGTCTCGAACTAGGATTATTGTCCTTTTCCATACCTCTTCTGAATAGATACTTTTTCAAATGTGTGCCCCTCTTAAGGTCATCCTAAGTACATTTTCTTATCTATGGAAGCTATAGATCTCGATAAATACAAGTCTATTTGACCTTTATTCATTATATGGAAAATAGATGCAAAAAGCTTATTCAAACAAAAGACAAATTGAGTAAAATTAAGGTATTTGATCCCTATTATACCCTACTTATGCATAATACCATATAGAATATACTTATGCCTAGATTTCAAATATTTTAAAGCTCAATCACACTCAAGGCATTCAAGACCACTCTCATTCTAGAATTCACTATCACCTACACCAAGCACTTGGTGGGAGAACTACATTAGGATTGATCCCTCCTTAGAGTATTGTTATATAGTTAAATCACTTCACAATGGGGTATGTAGTAGGTCTATCCTATCCTAATAATGAATATACATTTTTATCTCATGCCATAATTGTAAGGAAAATTAGGGTTTGCACACTAAATCAAGTTTCCCAAGTGTAAACAAAGTTCTAGATTTTGTGCACATAGGAACAAGACCTAAAAATAAAGGTGTAGGTGATCCTATAATTAGTAAGATTCATAAAAATATGACACTAACACCACTTTATGGAAACTACAACACCATGACACTACTCTCTAAGTGGGTGCTATAATGTAGTGACCAAATAGATCCTAGAATCTAATTTTTAAAACTCAAATCATCTATGACAATAGATTTTTAGATAAATTTATATTTATGCATATTTATTACTATTTAAAAATTAAAAGAACGTAAAAATACATAACAAATTAGTAGTTAATTATTGCTTATTATCTGTCTGATTTAGACATCTCATCCCTTTAATCAAACATAGGAATTAATTATGTAAACCCCTACAAGGTTAAATCATTTAGTAAACTCATCTTACTTCAAATATTTCTTCAACCCCTAGCTTTCATTAATATAAATTTTTGTGCAATAATTTAGGAATGTGTACTTCTAAATTTCTAATTTTTTTAGACAACCTAGCTAATTAAATTCAATTTCATATTAGTGTTTCAATTTATTTTACATATAATTTAAATTATTGCAAAGAAAATCTAAATTCTAGAACCCTAACCCTAGACACACTTAGGGTTTGTATCCTTTTTCTAAATATATTCAGATTTTACTTTTAGTATATCATATTTGATACAATATTTCATTGTTTCAATCTTGCATAGATTACTATTCTTAAAAGGTTCAAAATATACAAAACCATTTTTCCTACCTTCCAAACTACAATGGTAGAATTCAACAATATATTTGATGAAACCAATAATAAATAGTTACAATAATTTGTGTCCAAACATATGAATATACAAGATGATTTCATAAACATTATTCAAGAAGAATTCCAAAAGATAGGCAATGGCCAATCTTCAACCCTTTCAATTAATAATGTTGTTACACCTCTAGTGGGACCAACTCAAGCAAATTAGATAGCAAAACCTAAGATTGTTATTCAACCATTAGTGAAAACCACACCACTTATGGCTAGTTCCTCCACTCCATATGTATAATACCTTATGCATGAGATTCATACTTTGAAGTCTATGGTGTTACATCTGAAGAATGGAACAACTAGGCCATCACATACCTTAGATTCCAACATTATCTTGCATACACCTTTGGCACATCACATAGATACAACTCCTTTGTCATCTATTTTCATGGCACCCAAGCTCACATTATATTTCAAGGGTGACATAGAGCATAACCTTTGAGTCTTTCATGCAGTATGTATGGGCTATGTGTCCAAAATTTGGCTTCTTATGAAGATATTTGTATGCAGTCACAAGGATTATGCCCTATAATGGTTCTATGAATTTCCAAATCAATCTATCATAGCATTCAATCCTTTAGCTAACATGTTCTTAGCACACTTCTCTATCAACATCAGTGATAAGATATAATATGCACAAGTGTCAGAGTTAAAGCAAAGTCAAAAGAGCCTATCACCAATTACGTCTTAGGATATAAGACAATATTACCCTAATTAAATACCCCCATGATAGACATAGAGATTCAAGATATATTTAAATATATTATATTACCATCATTCTATGATCTATCTTTTTCATGAGGTTCCTTTCATTTACCGATATGTGCCACATAGTCAAGGAAAGAGAGGTTAAGCTCTTATCAAGGAAAAACTCAAGTACACCAATGGATTGGAATCAAATATTAAGAGTTCAAAAAAACCTCCATACAAGGTAAGTTACATAGAAAAAAGTTATCAAAAGGCCACATTCAATGTAGCTTTTGAACCATCTCCCAAATTGGTTTTATTCACTCTTAAGTGTAGAGTCTTCATTAATCTTCCATAGTCACCATCATGAGTTCTACAAAAACTATTGGGATGCAATATCATATCTCTCACTCCCATTAAAGAGGCTGATAAAACATGACCTCTTCCAAAGAGTTATGATTCAAATGCATTTTTTGAGTATCATAGGACATCAGGCCATGTGACAAACATATATACTTACCTAAAGCATAAGATACAAGATCTCATTGAGGCTAACATTATTAATGTGGGAACACCCATTGAAGCACTAAAAAAACAAAAAATAGAGGTTAAGGCACATAATATCCTTTCCCAAATCATATAGTGAATGATGTAGGGGGAACATCTAGTGTTCATTATACATACCAGGTGCATCCACCACCAAATTCCTATCACACAATTATAGAGGAGACACATCCACTACATAACATTATTAGAATTTATCACACTAAAATTCTACTTAGACCACTTATAACATTTAAAGATAAGGATATTATGGATGATGACACATATCTACATGTGTTATTCATATGATCATATATATACCACTATCATATTCATAGTGTTATGGTTGACAATGGGTTAAGCATAAGTATGTGTACCATGACTCTCTTACAACACTTGGTTTACATAGATCATGATATATTCCCCATAGATATAGTCATTAGTGTTTTTAGTGGCCATGTTCAAATATCCATCAGGGATATTGTACTTTCATTATAGGTTAGACCAGGACACATAGCCACTTGATTCCTAGTAATACCTAGTGCAGGTGTATTTGATGTATTATTGGGCAGGCCATGGTTACAATAGCTTTGATCCATCTCATTTATATTAAAATGATGCTTGAAGTATATAAATGTTAATCAGGTGGTTAAGGTTGAGGATGTATCATATGAGTATCCTCTACTAGTCCTATAGGAAATTTTAGCACAATTTCCATCTACATTTATAGCACAGACACCAATTATAGTTCCATTACCTAGTACATCAGATCATAGACTCATAATTGCCATTTCACATCACATGCATGATCATAGCTACCCTATTTGACATAGGTCATGGTGACAATGATTCATCCATGATACTCATTGGTTAATATGGTTCCTACCCTTGTACATACTTACTTCTCTCTCTCGCATTCCTTGTACATAGTTTATTTTCATTTTCTTATACATAGCTTATACTCTAAAAACACAAAAATAATATAACATGTCAAAAAACAAAAACTTTAAAATATTTCAAAAATACAAATTTTATAGATTATATGCATTTTTATGTTTACATTTTTACTACTTGTTAGATATTACATATTTCTAGTTATCCTAGTATAGTTAGTTTTATCATACACAAATGATTCACTTGTTCTTATGTAATGCTTGAAAATTACATATAGGACTCTAGTACACTACATCAATCAAGACTTGTTATCATCTACCCATTGGGTCATATACACCAATCTAGGTTTATACATTGATACATCCACCCATTTGGGGGCATATCATACACAATTGCTACTACTAGGTTCAATCTTTACATACTACACATTCTAGTTTACCATTGATACATATTGATATTGATCATTATTACTCATTTCTCAAATTATTTCCAACAATCACTAGTTAGACTCAATATATATGCATCTTAGCATTTACATATATTTTTACTACATAGTTATACATGCTTTCATTTCCAGTTTACCTAGATTAGACTTGATTGTGTTTATTATGATTATTTCACCTTTAATGGAATTTGAATATGCCATTATTCTTTATATCTACACCAATTATATTTTTATATGCCTTAGACATGTGCCCATGTACCTTATGTGTTCTTTATTTCTTTTATATGTAGACATTTGAATATGTCCTATGTGGATCTAAGCCAAATTGCTTATTGCTTGCATATGTGGACATTTTAAAATGTCCTTGTATGTATTCATTCTTAGATTTAGTGACATGTGACCATGTACCTTGTATTATGGCCCCTTGGCATACCTTTGCATGCCTCATGTGCTTTTATGTATTCTTCTTCACCATGACACTTGTATTTTCTTGTTACAAACACACCATTTTTTTATGCCATGAGGGACCTCATACATCTACCCTTCCCATTCGGGTGTCATGATGGACATCATGCCCCATCCCCTAGGTAGTTACTCATATTTGATTTTATACACATTTATTACCTCTATCTTGACACCCTTGTGTAATACTAAATTACAACATACATCTTACATTGCCTACTTATGCTCAAATTCATGTACATTCCAATGTTATGATTGTACATTGTATTGGAATATCATGCATATGCTCTGGCTAACACATTTTCTAGAGATACTTATTTTGTGGAGAATTATTACACAAGATTCATAACTAACCTCAAATGAAGGGGAATTCATAGGGGTTTTCATAGAGATCGATCTCTTACTTTTCTATTCATAGATAAATTTCAGCACACAAGCTTAGTTTCAAAAATTAGAAATAGGGAAGATAGAAAAAATAGAAACTTAGATAATACCTCAGGTCACCAAGATTTCAAACCAAGTAGACATTAGTACCCATATTGGGACACTAGTGCCAAAAGGTACTATTTTACACTCTAGGGAACTAATATCCAATAGCCCCAACTTTTAGATAGTTTAGATTAGTTAGACCAGTACACTAGTTATAGTACATATTTATATAGATATAGTCACAGGTTTGATAGTTATGTTTAGATTTTACTTATATACACTCCTTTCAGCTTAGATACATTCTATTTACTCATATTTGGTTGCATCATGCATGACATTATCACTTCCACATTCAATTTAGTTATACTAATTCAGTTATTACATACTCAACTACACACAGGTTTATCAGATGGAATGACAAACTCCATGTCACTCTCTACACTTTATACACTTGATATCACATTCTAAGTTATCACTATATTCATTCCTTACTCCATATATAATGGTTGGCATTATTGAGTGGAACATAACCACCTAATATACCTAAGTGGTTGTGGAGCCAACATACACATAAATTTACTCAATTAGATACATTAATCACTTTGTGAAATTTAGTTACAAATGCATCTATTTCACATAGGTGTGAAATGGAGTCATGGCATGCTTGATTTCTTGAGCCACCCACATGAGAGGTTTAGACATACAATATTATCTAATATATTCATAGATCATGATCCATTGAGTAGGGGTGGGAAATGATGGAGTCAAAATTGGTTTGAGTTATTGAGCCACCTATATGAGGATTGATCAAGCCATCATAGTAGTCCAATTTATTCAATGATATGATCACTATGTAAATTCACACATAGGTTGTCACTAATTTCATGCATTATTTTGTGTACCTAATGAGTTTTATTCATTCCTTTCCTCTCTCTTTACTCATATTTACTTAGTTACTTTATTTCAACATAGTCTTTTGCTTTTGATCGTCTCTTAAGTAAGGACTAATGTTTTATGTTTCATTACAAGTCATTGATTTGGATCATGTTTCACATATGCAAACCCAAATTCACATACTCATATTTATTTACATATGCTTCACTTCCAAGTTAAGTCTAGGTACACTTCTTTTTTGTTTATACTATTCATTTCACTTTGTTGTATTTATAACATAAATGGGGAGGGGAGAGGGGGGGAAAATCTAATCACTTAAAAGTCATATTTGTATGATAAGAGAGTTTCCTGAGTTATTTTATTCTTAACTTAGACCTATACCTATACTATATCCTTAGACACACTTTTATAACCATTGTGTAGACCACAACTAATTATAGTCAGCCAAAACATAGTCCCATGATAGATTTCTCATATCCCAACCTAGTTTTCTTAGTAGTATTTTAAGTGGACATTATCACCACATTTGGAACACTAAAACCACATGTAACTAGTGTCCCTAAATGGGCACTACTATCCTTTGATCTAACTCTCCCAAATGGATAGTTTTTTAAATGTGTATCCTTCATAAGGTTGGCTTAAGTACATTTTCTTATCCATACAAGCTACATATCTCAATAAATATAAGTCTATTTAGCCTTTATTCACTAAATGGAAAAGAGATTCAAAAATCCTATTAAAAAAAATATAAGTTGATAAAAATTAAGATATTTGATCCCTATCCAACCCTACTTATATATACTACCATCTATAGTAACCCTAATCTAAAATTTCAAAGATTTCAAAGCTCAACAACACTCAAGGCATTAAAGACCACTCTCATTCAAGCATTAAATTGAACTTTCACCAAGCACTAGTTGAGAGAACTACATTAGGCTTGATTCCTCCTTGTAGTATTGGTATGCAGGTAACTCTATTTGTAATGGAGTGTTGAGGATGTCCAGTCTATCCTACTAATGAACACACATTTTCATCTCATTCCATACTTGTAATTAGGATTAGGGTTTGAATACTAAATAAATTTTTCCAAGCACAACATAATGTTATTGATTTAATGCACATAGGAATAATACCTAAAAACATAGGTACATGTGCTCCCAATAAATAAGAATAGTCCTACAAACATGACATTAATTCCACTTTGAGGACATTATAACAACATGGTGCTACTATCCAAGTGGGGCATTATTGTCTAATGAGAAAATAGATCCCATAATCCTATTAATGATATTTAAAACTATCAAAAATCCATTTTTTAGAACTTAAATCATCCATGATAGTCAATTTCTAAATAAATATATATTTATGCATATTTATTACTATTTTAATAAATTTAAAGAAGGTCAAAATCCATAACAAATTAATACTTAATTATTGCATATTATTTAACTAATTTAGACATCTCAACCCTTTAACTAAACATAAGAATTAATTATGTAAAACCCTAAAAGGTTAAATAAATGAGAGTATGATAAGGTTGAAGTAATAATAAGTTATGAGCAGCCATTAGATCATGACAAGGAAGGAGAAAGCATGATTGAGAAACAAGACCAACAAAGAGTACATGAACCAAGAATGATAAGTGTATAATGAAGCTATGGAGTAAAGATAGTAGGGAAGAATGAATATCAACCATAGGAGGTAAAAAATTATAGATAGAAGTCAAAGATGGAAGAGATAGAATATGAGGTATACAAGGAGTTGCAATAGGTCATACATTTCATGGAGATAGAAGATGAGTGTGCAAAGAGACTATACAAGGCAAGAAGACAAAGATACGAGAACCAAATCAGGAGGAATGAAAAACAAAATAGGAGTAAAAAAATAATAATCTTAAAGGATCATAATATAAATAATTATAAATCAATTAAGAATTTGAATAAAGTATATTTGAGCATAAGCTCAAATTTTCCCACTTGGGGAGTATGATGAAGAACATCTCAATGTAATATGAGGTGTAATATATTTAATAAGTTAATATGTTCATTTTTGGTCATTTTAGGGTGATATAGGTATTATTTGGTCCTATTGGATGTATTTTATTCATTAGGAGTCTTGAATGTGTTTATTTCTAGGACATTTGAAGTTTCCTATCAAAATCAAGATTTAAAAATTTGAAATTGGAACTAGACTCTTGAGTGGTATTTTGGATTTGTTTGTAGTATAAATGATTGTTGAACATTGTGTATATTTCCTATGATATAACAATGAAAAATCAAGAAACATCAGTTATAACTACCACCCAACATGGGGTTGGTAAGACAAGAGAGTGTGTTTGCATGTTTGGCATGATATATAGGTTAGAAATGCATGTTATGTGTTATTATGAATTATAGGAGAAGAGTATAAGTTGATATAATATAATTAATTTTAATAAAAAATGGTGTATATTCTAATAAATATCAAAATTTGAATGAAATCTACCTACCTTACAAAATTTTGTACATAGTTTATATGTATGTTGAGAGAATGAAATAAAAAAATGGATTTGAAGATATATGGTTGAGTTGTAGGGATTAAAATTAATTCAAGTGATGTTAATTTTTAATTATTTAATATTATATTGATCCATTTTAATCATTATTTATTTTGACATATGGAAATCTACAACAGAGTCCAAGTAAAGTGTAATTTTGTGTGTGTATAGTCATAAATGACAAGAAAGGTGTCATGGTTGATGATTAGAATTATGTAAATTCCAGATGTATAATCATAATAATTAGTGTATTAATAATTATTTTTATCCATTTTTATTATTATAAAACCATATATTAGTCAAGATTAAATAAAAACCTTCTTTAGAGTCACACAGTCCTATTTAGTGTACTCAAAATTCTATATAAGTGTGTGTTGGAGGATTTTAGGGATTGGAAAAGGAAAATTAGATTTTTGAGAGTTTTTAATAAGGTGTTATATACCAAAAAAAAATATATTCCAATTAATTTGTAAATATTCTTCTCCAAACTTACCATTCTATTAACATAGTCGTGTTCTTAGAACTCAGAACTCTTCAAATTTGCATTTTGAGGACATATGGTGATTGATCAAGATTTAAAAAATATTAGAGAAGGTAAATAAATATTTTAAAAAACTTATCCAGGTATTATTATCTATTTAATTTTATTAAAACTCATTTAAACCCCTTTTATGTGTTATCGGCCTACACAGAACTGTTAAACTAGACCTAGGGTTTTCAAAAATGGAAACTTGTCTAATTTCTGTTTCACCCAACCAAAAATCATGAAAATTTGGAATCATATGTATTTTTTCATGATAAAAAGTATTTAATAGGTTTTATAGTTTCACTTAAATTTACAATATGGTATCCAGGTCTATGGGATTGCTTAAGACCTAAAAGAGACCTAATTGTGAAGGAAGGTGTTGAGTTAGTAGGTTTACAATGAGAGTTGAGTCATAAAAATTTGGATGAAGATAAAAAAAGATAAAGGGTTCCCAAATATTTATTTATATTTACTATAAAAAAAAATTATCATTCAAACCTATGAGCTTTATGTCAAACTATGGTTACAAAAAATAGGCCTTAAAGAGAGCAAGTGTGGAAGGAAGGAGAGTTATTGCTTGGAGTTGGTATTGCTGGGTTGGATGATTAAAGGGAGATATAAATTATTATTTTTATGTAAATATGAGCTCTAGGATATAAATAAAAAGTTTACAACCATTTCTTAGGCCTATGTGCATATGGAATAATGTCAAGTTTAAACTATACAATGAGAGTGAAGAGATGAGAGAATGGGGATGTACTATGAAGGATGGGATTGAAAAGGTATATGAATAATTATATGTATTAAATAATAATTATGACTATGTATAAAAAGAGGCTAGGAGACTAGTGAAGATAGAAATTAAGGAAGAGATTTCAATATGCAAATAAGATATATGTGGTAAGGAATCAGATCAAAATAGATATAGAGGAGATCAAATCAAGAAAGCAGAACCAAAAAATAGGAAAATGAGGTTTTAGGCATCAAGCCCCTACATCTTACTTTGAATTAGTTACATAAGTGATTTAATGTTGTTATCCTTACTATAATGACATATTACCCACATGTTATAAGATTTTGCATTATTATATTTTTTACATAGAATGCTAAAGTTAACTTTTATTTTGAGATGAGTGAAATATAGGCTACATATCTCTCTTTAAAATGGGGGCATATTAGTGTAATTTTTCATGGATACTTAAGCGTGCATGAACATAGATTTCATATTTTTGGGTATAGTTACAAGATTAAGAGTTAAGAGTGTTTTAGATAATGAATATTTTTCAATTACAAACATATTTTGGGGGCATATGCAAGGCATATGTGATCCATTTTATAGTACATGAGATATATATTTTCATAAATGAAACACACATGACACATATATACATATTATTATATATCAATTTAATAATAGGTAGTTCATATTATGGGACATAAAATGGTTTCATGTATACACATTTTACTAATAATAGCCCTGAGAAATTCAAAATATGTGTACACATTATAAGATTTTACCAAGTTGGCAACGTGTAGTTCATATTATGGGGGATGGAATTGGTCCACACAAATTTTCAGTTATGCATTTATTTCCAAACATGTACAAATACTAAAAAATTGTGAACACCTATGAATCTATAAGTCCATCTATAGTAGAAATGATTTCATTTTAAATGAGTAATGATGTTGATGTAACATCTCACCCAAGAACATGGGAATTAATCTCCAAGACCTTATGTGGATCCAATATTATTTCTTGGGGTTACAATATTAGCTATATATTTGTTACACAAGTTTTGGGGGGATTTGTCTTCTTATCCATGGCCCATTATTTAGTTTAATTGAAAATTTGTGATTGATCACCCTCAATGTTTCCAAGTTATCCAAGTGCTTAAATGAAGAAGCATGATTATTTAGTATTTAAATGAATAAGAATCATCACCAACAAGTTATATGGAAAAATGAATCACAAACATATGTGTGTACTATTTCCTTTCTTTTAAATTTCAATTACCAATCTGAAAATTTATGTATTTTCATATTTTCCATTGACTATCAGATGTTAATTGTAGCAACTTTCACCTTTGGATCCTTCTCCCATTATTTACTCTTTTACTTTGGTATTTTAATTACATTGTAATAATATAATAAAAGGGGGCATTAGTATATACTTAAATATAAATCAATATACCTGAAAAAGATAGTGTTTTCTTATCTTTACCTTACATTGAGTATCAATAAATATTCAATCCTCATTAACCATTCTCTCACATGCAAATGCCTACTACTATTCTTAAACTTTCCAAGTTTCTAACAATCACTTATAGGAAACCCATAATCTATGTAAAGCCAACTATCTATCTTCTTTATAATTATCCATATCATCATATAGTTATCCATATCGCTCACATGGAAATATTATATTCATAACATACCATCTAGGTAGTTCTATATAAATATGATGTTTACATCCTATGCCAAACAACATACATATTTAAAATTAAAATCATTATTAGGGGTCATCTCATATGTATAGCATTTATTTGGCATGATAAATTATCCCAAAGAGTCTCTTTAAATATTTATCTAGAATATATATATCACTTACCAATCACACATCTAAAGTTTACTACACATCAAGAGTCCTACCTTATTTTTGCCAATTTTCTAATAACTCATGAAGATAAGGTCTCTACCATGTATAAATTATTCCAAGAGTCAATACAAGATTTATATTTTATAAGGATTAAGATTCAAGTTTCATAGGTTTCTTTCATGTAGTTTGATCCCCTCCTTGGAGTATTGGGTATGTAAGCAACACTCAACAAATCAATAGGGTTTGGTGTTGGATGGTGAACCTTGATCTTATTAGAATGCCTAGTTCTTGATACGGGGGCAGATCTAATGTTAAAAATTATGTTGGTACATCTTTTACCTACTATGTAACCCTCCTTTGATATGAGGTCATTGTAATCATGATGACACACTATGTGTGAGAGAAGAGGATATTGTAGTGGATGTATTGTAGGTTTTTCCCTTCATTTGTTGCATTGAATAAGATAACTAGTTGTTTCTATGTGGATGTAGGCCTATTGGGTGAACCACGTTAAATCTATATCTATTGTGTTGTGTTTTATAATTTTATTTTTGTCTTGATTTCATTAATATTACTCTGCATTTTATATTCCTAATATTTGGTTGAGAATATCTCAACCTACCTTTCTATCTCTTTTTAAAGTAAAAATAGTACATACAAGTGGACCTAGGGTTATAGGTGAAGGATAAATATTTAAATGATTCATGCACATAATCAGACCTTGGGATTACACTATTATATATAAAAGAGAATCAAGAACACCTACCTATATAAAAAAATGCCACATAGATATAACTATTTGATCTGGAACTTATCATCTAATAATTTTGACCTGAGGCTAACAATGCCATCAGGGACACTGACATCTAGAACTTGATCCAAATGGCTTAAAAGCTATTTTTTTACCTTTCCTACCAATTTATTGCAGTCATGGTCATCCATAGAGTAGTGACATGTTAATTTTCTCATCCTTTAAATTATATTTTATGTTTGAAAAGTGCATGTGTTAGTTTAACTTTAGTTATTTTACATTCAAATCACATATTTTGGTATATCATTCTAATTTTAATTCATTTATAATAGTTATATCTAATTAAGGGTTAATAATGACATTGTTTTTAAAAAATAGATAAAATAGAGATGTACTATCATCAGTGAATGAGAGTGTTGTATCATGCCAAATTTGGGTGCTTATAGTGCCCTTATTTAAGATATTGGTATTATTTTTTGTACACATGTGCATCCTTTGTATAAAATAAGTTTGTACATTATGCATTTTTATATTATCCAATTATCTCATCTTAAGTTTATAAAAAATGGAAATTAACACTCATGCAATCCAACAATAAATCTAGTGTAATATGAAGACCTCACCCCCTATCCTTGTGTATGGGATGTAAGAGACTAGTAGATTTTGTATGTTATTTCAATATTCTTGAAATTTTGGTATAATTGGTGCATACATTTATAAACATACCAGCACTAATCCTATTTTATATCTCTTATCTCACCTTTTGGAATAGACTCCTTGTGTGTAACTTTTTTAATAATGTACAAGTGTATTACCTTGCATTTATATATTTAGTTTTTAACTATTGGAAGTTAGTATATAAGTACTCATAATGTTTTAATTTGAAATAAAATATTACTTATAAGTATATAATAATTACAATGCTTTTACATATAATATAATAATAAAGCATCCATTTATTTTTTATAATAATTTATCGAGTGATTGGAAGTACTCTATAAGAATTATACGCCCTTATCCTATGGCATGTGTAGGGATATGTGTGGTCAAATTTTGTCATAATACCTTTTTTTATTCTTGTCACATTTCTATGTGTTCTTATTAGGTCGATCTATGGAATAATCATGGTTAAGTAAACTATATATAAGAGGTAGTAGTTAGTCTTAGAGGATCATATTATGAATTATGTTCTTATTGTATTATTGTGGAGGTTTCCCCCTTGAAGTGGCTCAGTAATAATATTCAATTATTCTGCTCTTTCACCAATTATTATCATAGATATGTATTATTGTTCTTAATTATGATATATATTATTCTATTATTTCAGATCATTTGAGTAATTTCATTACAAGTGGTATCAGAGGTGCGATTTGAGTAAGTTTTTGTAGCATGGTTTTTTTTGGATCTAATATCCTGAGCTCTAGAAGGTCAAAAAAATAACTTATGATCTAGGAATATTTGAATTTTTTCATCACCACAATTTTGTTCATGGAATTATTTTACAAAAAATGGGAAAAATTATAGAAAATGTCTATAAATTTTGTAACCTTGTGAAAACTATAAATCATTGGATTTATCATTATGAGACAATTGTAATAATATATTATCCTAATACACTTTTTTTGGGGCCAAAAGTTTTCACTCTAGTGCACATTACTAGTCATTAGATTCATCTTGGTGAGGCAATCACAATGGTATCAACCATCGATACATTTTTTTAGGGATAAAACCATACCAAGATTTGTGCATGGATGGGCCTAACACTCATGAATGTGGGAAATGGAAATAAATGCCTAAAACTCATCAACATAATGACATGGAGTTTAATACTTTAGATTTGAGTATTTAAATGATGGTTTAGCACCTCAATCAAAGTTACATGGCATGGTGTGGAAAGATGTTATCCATGTGGTTCAAGGGGAAGTTA
The DNA here is from genome assembly GCA_037957365.1 of Torreya grandis. Lineage (NCBI taxonomy): Eukaryota > Viridiplantae > Streptophyta > Pinopsida > Cupressales > Taxaceae > Torreya > Torreya grandis. The sequence goes on along the minus strand of JARHVA010010266.1, from coordinate 92,390 downwards.
TGGGGATGAGAGGGATAGTAATGGCTTTAGGGATAAATTTTAACAACTAATTAGGAAATTGTTCGACCTTGTAACTAAAAATTTGTAAAATAACTCTCCACCACTCCAATTTGGGTCTCCAAATCCAGATAATTTGAGTTCCAATATGGAGCTAAAGATGATGTTTCTAAAAGTGTACTTGCACAAGTTTGATCATAAGGATACAGTCATATGGATTACTCAAATAAAAAAAATTATTTGATCTACATTAGACTCCCTATTGACAAAAGGTGGGCATGGCCATTCTATATCTAGAACCTAAGTAGTTTATTTAATATGGTTGGTTGTGTGCTCAAAATAAAAATAAGGGTTTCCCAGTTTCATGGTTGGTATTTTCTAAGGAATTAGAGATCCACTATTATAATATTTTATTCAAAAATTACTTCATCCAGCTAGTCAAACTAAGCCAAACAAGGACTGTAATGATTGCATTCATCACTTTTTTAATCTATCCTTATGTGTGGTAGACATCACTAAGGAAACTATGACTAACTTATTTTTGGGTGAGATCAAAGATAAAATATAATTTTAGGTTCGCATGTTTCATCCCAATAATGTATATGAATCCATACCAAGGGCACACATGGTTGAGGAAAAAGATATGATCATATGAATACCTTTCACTAATGTCTATGAATGTACTTTCCTAGGACCATCATTTTCATAGCCTACCAGATTAACCCCTCATAAAAATTAAGATAAACATGTAAAATTTTTGTGTTTTGGATACAATAGAAAATAGAGAAAATGACATCGATGTGATGAAAAGAAATTATTTTACATTGAAGGTACCAATGAGGAGGAAGAAGATGATGAGACTTCATGGGAAAGTTTGGAAGAACACAATGATGAATTTAAAGAATCTCAACCTACTATTTCATATCATACACTTTTAGACATTAGTACTCCTATAAATCTTAATGTATTAGTTTTATTAAAGATACAAAAGGTGATTGTGATAATTGACTTTGGGAGTACACATAGTTCCATTAAAAATAAGTTGGCCACTCATTTGAACTATTTCATTTATCAAGCTTTCAAATTTTAGGTCATGATTATTAATGATGGTGTAGTCAAATATTCTATAAAATTCCATAACATTAATATTAATATGGGAGACTACTTGTTATATTATCCTATGTTTTCTATTCCAATAGGAGGAGATGATATTATTTTGGGAGTGCAGTGGCTCATCACTTTGGGCACTATTGAGATGAATTTATTGGAACTATTCATGAGGTTCTATTTATAAGGTAATACCTTTGAACTACATGGATTATATTATAAATATCCACAAATGGTTAGTTTCCATCAAATGAAAAAAATTCTCAGAAATGGTTTTGAGGCATTTGTGGCATGTTTATTTTCCATATAGGTTCAAGTAACCAAGGAGTCTACACATCTTGATTTAAAATAGGTGTTGGATGACCATTATGTTATTTTTTATGGCATGCCAAAAGGAATTCCTCCAATCCACGTGCATGATCATGCCATTAGGAAAATTCTAAGATATACACCATGCAATATTAGACCCTAGAGTTATCCCTATGTCCAAAAGAGTGAAATTGAAAATATGGTACATGAGATGTTGGAGATAGGAATCATCTGACACAATCACACTTAATATTCCTCCACTATGGTCATGGTGTGGAATAAGGATGAAACTTGGATTATGTTCCCAAACTATATATAAATCAAAAAATACACCATCAAAGATAAGTTTCTTATTGTATTAATTGATGATTTTATAGATAAATTACACGGTGTTGTTTATTTTACCATGTTATACCTTCACTTTAGGTATCATCATATTTGAATCCACAATGAAGACATACCTAAAACTAATTTCAAACCTCATTAAGAAAATTATGAATTTATTATAATGCTTTATGGACTAATAAATGCATTATATACATTTTAGAGTTTGATGAATACTTATTTTAGGCCACTTTTGAAAAGTTTTTATTGGTGTTTTTTGATGATATCCTCATCTATAGAAAAAAATAGGAAGACCATTTGAAGCATGTGAAAAACGTAATTTAAATTTTGGAACAACATAAAATTTATGCCAAATCTTCCAAATGTGATTTTGGTGTCCAATATATGGAGTACTAATGCAAAGGGTTATACAACTTATCTAACTTTTCCTTGTTTCAATATCCACTTTTTTGGCAATGGCTCATGGGTTATTTCTTCATAAAATGGTTCTAAGGTTCACCTAACTTAATTATGGTTATAATAATATTAAACATTCTATTTTCATTTCTTTAGTTCTCCCTAATCAATTCATAACCTTCTCAAATCAACTTCCTACATCAAACCCAACTTCCACCTTCTCAAGACACAAGTTACTATCCTTTTTTGTATAAATCCTCTATGTATGGTCTTGAACATAAAAAATGAAGAAACTAAAACTTTATTTCAGTACCATATATCCATAAACATATTTTAGTGAAGTTTAAGGTTGAAACATGGATGGTAAAGTCTTTTTATACCCCTCTTTTACCCATTATTAGCCTTAATTAGGCCTTGCTTGCAACTATCTATACATAGTCTCCTATACATGTACGAAGATGTACTATTATGATATAAAATATTAAAAATTACTTTAATGACATTATAAAACAACTAATTAACAAATTTTAAGAATTTTTTCTAGTTAGATTTCTTAAAAAACTAAATTTCATCCTAAAAGCCTAGTACATGGTTGTTTGCTCATTGCCAGGCCTGAGAGTAGTTTTAATTCATTCTTGATCATTATAATGACTTTATTTAGAATTTTATTGATTAAAAATTCCTATTAAAACATTGAAAACATACTTAAATTTTTAATCAACCCTCTAACAACCTTTGTTACACCTTTCTATGAAGGACTTAGGTTGACTATGCAAGAATACTTCAACTACAAAGTACTGTGTTTAGGGTTTACACATTATAACATGAAAAAAATGCCTAAAAATATATAGGAAAAATTTATGGGATTAAAATTACCACTTATTAATACATCCCATTGAATATCAACTTCAATACATTCAAGATCCTTCTTCTTATAATCAAACACAGACTATTTCATATAGGGTATGCAGGATTGTGATAATTCTTGTCCATCAGCTAGTTAGTATAGAAAAGTAACCATTATAAAGGATTTAAAAACAATATATAAATCATAAAAAATATCATGAACATAATTAAAATTTATTTATAACTTCCTTGCAACATTCAACTAATTTTAGTCACCCTTATTGTCAACACTCAGCAACAGGGTACAAAACTGCCTGCCTTACATTTCTCATTCACTAATATGAAATATACTTAATGGTATGTAATAAAAATAAAACCCTTTATCAATGATATCATAGTGACAAAAAAAACATGTCTTGATCACAATGCTCTTCTCAAACTCTGCTTGCATAATCATTGTTATGGTTTGCACAGGGACTGTCAATAGCATTCTTTTCAAAATGAAGAGATGTATATTCAATTTATTTTTTAGGTTTATATATTAAATATATTTATAATGAAACCCCTCCAATATCCATATAAAATATTTAAAAACTAATTTAAAACCAAGATTTAAAATCTTTATATGAAAACTAACTTGCTTAACTAACTTTCAATAATCACTAACTAGTGAGAAAACACCTTGCACAAAGGCCAAGTCTTATTTTCCATAAAATGTCACTCATGACTCATGGTATGGTCCATGGAATATTTATTTCATGTTTCCTAATCAATAACATTCTCAAAAACATCTTAACAACCTCCTACCACACCCATTCTAGACTAAACTATTCAAAATTTCAAATATTGTAAAATGGTAGGAAAATGCCATTATGTCTCTAATACAAATTATAAAGACATCATAAGACTTATAATCCACCTAAAAGGACTGTAATGACTCCATAATGACTCAAAACATGAAAATATAATAATATTTACATAAGTATTGATACTTTTACATCATACTACCAAGGAGCAAAATGAAACTTTCCCAAAAAGTTAAAATTGATTTGTCTTTGATGTTCTTGTTCAACACCTCTTTCTCAATGGCATATCCTCTTGGATTCCATGGTATATTTAAGACACATAGGTCTTTTTTATTCTTTCTTAATCTTATTATGGCTCCTCTTTGATTCACATCTTTCTTTCTTCCTCCTTTTTGATCATCTTATTGCACACTAATCTCCCACCTAATCATCTTCAGCACCTTCTTATGCTATTTTAACCAACCTACACATGGAACACACAATTTAATGAAAAAAATCTATTACTTATCCTCTTGTAAATCACAACCTTGATCATGCTTACTTGTTCTCTATTTTCTTGGTTCTATTACTTATGGGGTACTACTATAACTAAGGCTTCCTCTTCACTCTCTTTGGCCTCCATCATGTAACTCTCATTTACTACAACTACCTTCTCTTCATTCTCCTCCTTGTCACCTTGTAGTGATCTTTCTAAGGCTACCAACTCTGCCTCTAATTGTTCAATACTTTCATATAGAAAATTGTAATTATATTTCATACCTACTTCATGGAATTGTACTTCTCTTTCTAAGCCCATAATGAGGCCTTTTTTTTCCTTCTCAACACTTAGTTGGATGCAACTGTCCTCTTATTTTTCACTAAAATTCATCTCAATGCATTGTTTTTCCTCTTGTTTACTTGGTTGCTCATTCAACCAAAGGTTATGCATCTATATTTATTTTCTTTCAAATCAAATTATTTTTCCTTCTCTCCTCCCTTATGTCTTCCACTTTCCTTCTCTTTATTTTTTGCTTGATTGGCCACTTGAATGTCTTCTTTCTCATCATGCATCCAAGATGTGGGTTCTCACTCTCTCTCACTTTTTCTACCATGAGGTTCATCAAGGCTATATATTTATTTATCTCATTCATCTCTGTTTGAAATTCTTCTTATTGTTTCTTCCTTCTCATCTCTCTTTCCCTCTATTGTCTCAATTGGTCCTTTATTGTAGGAAGTTCTACCATTATCCTCTTTACCATATGTATTCTCTTATGCAAGTTTTTTCACCTTGATCCATCATTTATCTAATCTCTCTCTTTGGATCAAAATATTTGATTAATCACTTTTCTCTCTCCTTGTGAGCTTATTTATCTCCTTATCTCTTCTCAAGCCTCTCTTTGATTTAAGCCTGCCTTGACCAACTTCTTTGAATCACCTACAATTCTGATTAGCAACTCATAGCAATAGCTCATAGAAACTTCTCATTACATTCCCAACAACCTTACTCAATGTAATATTTATACAAGTGCAGCTAAAAATATCAAAAAACCAAACATACCTTATCCATTGATCATTATCTCTCTGATACCAAATGATGCAAAGGGTTATACAACATATCTAACTTTTCCTTGTTTCAATATCCACTTCTTTGGCATTATCTTATGGGTTGTTTATTCATATAATGGTTATGGGGTTCACCTAGCTTAATTATGGTTCTAGGAATCTTATACATTATATTTTCAATGCTTTAGTTCTCCCCAATCAACTCATAACCTTATCAAAGTAACTTGTTATACCAAACCCAACTTCTATCTTCTCAAGACATAGGCTACTAGCCTTTCTTTATATAAATTATCTATGTATGGTATTGTACAAAAACATATGAAGAAACTAAAAATTTATTTCAGTACCTTTTATCCATAATCATCTTTTAGTGAAGTTTCAAGTTCAAACTTGGATGGTAAAGTATTTGTCTACCCCTCTTTTACCAATGATGTCATAGTACATAATGATGTCATAGTACATAAATCCACTTACCAATGATGTCATAGTACATAAAAAACATGTCTTGATCACAATGCTCTTCTTAAACTCTGCTTGCACAATCATTGTTATGGTTCACATAGGGACTATCAACAACATCTTTTTCAAAACAAATGAATGTATATTCACTTTATTTTGGGGTTTAAATATTTAATCTCTTTCTATTCCAAACCATCCAATATTAATATACTATATGAAAAATTGAATGGAAAACAAATATTTATAAGCTTTATATGAAAACTAACTTCCCTAACTTATGATGGTCACTAACTAACTTGAGAAAACAACTTGTACAAAGGTCAAGGCTGATTTTCCATACAATATGACTCATGAACCATGATATGGTCCATGGTTTATTTATTTCATGTTTCCTAATCAATAACATTACCAAAAGCTTCTTGAAAACCTCCTACCACACCCATTCTAGACTAAACTATTCAAAATTTCAAAAATTGCAAAATGGCAAGAAAATGTCATTATGTCTCTAATTCAAATTCTAAAGAAATTATAAGACTCCTAATCCACCTTAAAGGATTGTAATGACTCCCTAATGAATCAAAACATGAAAATAAACTAATATTTATAGAGGTAATGATGCTCTTACATCAAGTATTTAGGTCATATTATTTCACATGAATGAGTGAAAGTTAATCTTAAAAAATCCAAGTGATGGAGTGGCAAGTTCTTAAGACCCTCAATAACCTTTGAGGATTTTTAGGGCTAACTAGTTACTATATACACATAATATTTTTAAATTGTATCAAATACTAATGCTTTACATCTTGAAAGAACCCATCAAGACTCAATCTCTCTGAGTGTATGCCTTAAGGGGTGTATCAAGAAAGGGGTGGGTAGACCTTTAGTGATTTAAAGGATTGTTGTCCCTTTTTCCCACATTATTACCAATTAAACCAAATCCTAAAACCATTACCTAATCTATTTCTCCTCCCTTGAGTACTCCAATCTTTTCCTCTTTCTATTTCTCCTTTCTTGTATTAAAATCCTTTTTTATTGTTGGTTGTATTGGGTCAACCTAGTATAGTTTAAGGGAATTATTTACTTTCTTAGTTTGTTAGCCTTTCAACTGATCTAGCACAAACTTAGTAAATTGTCTTAAAAAACACACTAGGTCGACTGGGTCGACCCTATATAACTATAATGTACCTAGAAGGATTTAGTGCAATATCTACCTATATATACAACATCATTTTCGTCATTATTCATATGTGCAATAAAGATTTATTATTTTCTCATGCTTCTTCACAATCTACTCTTCCACCATTCTACTTGAAGAGACTTAGCTTAGGTTTCTTATTTTTGAGAATTTAGTCTTGTGGATAAGTCTTGGATGCTTTAGCCTTTCTTAGTGATCCTTACAAACCATAACAACCTCTTACAAAGTCCCTTTTTCTAAGGGAGAGATTGAGTCTTGATGGGTTCACATTTAGGTAAGTATATTCTAACTTTGTTCTCCTTTCTTTTAGTAGATAGAAGTAGCATAAGTGTTGGCTTGAATAATATTTTCTTTCATATTTCATGTATTAGGGTATTACTCATACTTATTTTAATTGAATTGCCCTATACATATTTGTTTTATTTATTTCTAATACTCACTTTGTGCCACAAGATTTGATGTGCACTAGATTAGATTTTGATTTCTTGTTATTAGAATAGAAGTGAACATTTTAAACCTTAGGACTCCATTAGGGTTGTTTTGTGATTATGTTATATTTTAGGCTTTAGAACCCTTCCTAGCATAATATTATGTGCCAAGTGATACAAGTGATCCCATAATTAGGTCTAGCGTATCCCCATATTAGTCATGCTCCCACTTAATAAGTGTATCCCCTATCATAAATGTAGGTGTGATCTATCTTATCTGATCTCGGATTAATTCATAGACATGATGTATTTCTAATTGCATACATTCTATTACAGCTGACGTGAACTAACCCTTGAAATATTTTTTCACTTTTACTTCATTTATTTTGTTTATTTTGATCATCATTTTTATCATATATTTTGACATTATGGATCAATTTTGTCAACCCAGCTTTTTTATCTCTGTGCACAAGTTTAAAGAATAGGTAACTAGATTAACCTAGTCAGCCTAGTATAGGTTTCTAGCCTTTCAAACATCTAGTTTAACCTACTAGGTCAACCCAGTTGACCCCTTATAGTTTTAGCACTTTTTATTAGGTTCTTATATAGCTTGATTGATACTGTCAATCAAATTTTTAGGTTTTTCAAGCATACTTCTAGGTTCTAGACCAGAAATCTTCTTCATTACATCTTTGATCCACCAAGGTTCCTTTATAATTCTTTGCTTCTTTATTTTTTGTATTTCCTTTCATATTTTATAGTCTTCAAAACTACCCTTGAACAGTCAACTAGATCAACACTATCGACCTAGTTATTTGTTTTATGTGTTGTCTAAAATAACTTGATTAACATTTTTGACCTAGTTTAGTTTTAGACCTTTCTTTCATAGTATAGATTTGAACCTATCAACCCTTTTATATATTTTGTATATATAGTGTCAACATCATACCTTTTTTTAAATTTGGAATTAATCTCATAGCTGCTAGTAATTAGTTCACACAATTCTTTTCTTGTTGTTTACACGCTTAGAATAATTCACATAGTTTAATTAGGGTATTTTAAATTAATAATTTAGCTTCACTATTTATATTTTATGCACACATATCTAAATCACATAACATAAACAAGCACTTTAACATTTGTCTACCCTAGGCCAACTTACTTGGATTTAATCACCAAGGGTGAAGCCAACTTGATGCTTTGGTCAAGTATAAATCATGGTTAATAGAATATTATGGTTAAGAACCTAACACCCTTATCATTTCAATGTGTGAAGTGAGGGGGTAGTCCATAATACTAAGCCTATACCATTGCCACTATAGTCCCTTTCAGCCCAAACTACCTAAAACCATTCTTAGATTGCTATCTAATACCTTGTTTATATCCAACTTCCAATCACATTAAAAATCATATCTTAATAATCTAATTAACATTTAGGTTGACCAATTAGTTAGATCTTTACTTTTCAATTTGATTGCTTGTTCCTTGCTCAATTATGTGTGTAAAAACTTGAATTAGCTAGTGTTGGTGTAATTTTTTTTGGTTTACCTCAATTAGATTGGCTAGTGTTAATCTAATTGACTATTTGTTTCCCTTCATCTCTTTATTTCTTAGATTATCTAAAACAATTATCTTGTTTTAGTTCATAACTTTTTATCATCTTGTTCTTTCTCACTGTCTATTGTATTAGATTTTCCCAATCGACATAGTGTCTTTTTTAGCCCTTATTCACTATACTAAATCAACCCAGTCAACCTTGTATAGTTTATAACTCTTTTTACATATTTTTACTACTTATATTCACTATACTAGATCAACCCAGTCGACCCTATATAGTTTATAGGCCCTATTTTCTATACTGGATCGACCCATTTGACCCTATACTATTTTTTGCTTTCCTTGTTCATCAATTTAATTTCCTATCTCTCTAATTTTGCATTACGTTCATATTTCTTTAGTTAGAATGAAGTCTCCTATCAAGATCTTTTTAAATAGTCTGAATCCATTTAGGTAATATATGGGATGTTCATTTCTTCTTGTCTTTTCCTCCCAAGAGAACCATCACTCTTGCAGCATCTCTTCTCCTCCTTAATTTGTGAGCTATAATAGTGCAAATAACACCTTAAGATGAAGTGGATGGATCTGATTTTTTCTTTACTCACCAAGAAACTTCTCATCTTCAAAATATTCAAACTAATGTGGGAGTAATTGATACAAGTTTACTCAATCATACCACTAGTAATCCATCTTCTTTTAATCCTCTCCCTAATACCAATTCGAGGAATGCTCCTACCAACACTAACCCACCACCTAATACAACTCAATTGTTAGCCCAAGTTATTCAACAAATGAACATTATACAAAATTATAACACTAACTAAATGATGCAACTTCAAAAACATCTAATCAATATGGCTAACCAACCTCCAACTATTCATCCTCAAGTTAATCATAATTTCTTTCCTCCACCTCTTAGGGATACCTTAGGTAATGTTATTACTTAACCCATAATGAATAACAAGATACTTCAAAATATTAAAAATAATCCTTTATCTCCCTTCATTATTTCCATTGATATTGGTAATTTATCTCCAACTATCAAATATGATGGTACTAAAGACCCTACCTCATTTTTAAAAGCCTTTAGAAACCTTTATAAGGAGTGGATCCAAACTAATACTTTCACCACTACTAAAATCTTAGTCAAAACTTTCATTGGTGATGTATTAGAATGGTATAATCAAATTCCCTAACATTTTATTTGGTAACTTGAAGATTTGGTCAATCCTTTGGTTAAAGAGTTTCAACACAATGATCTTCCCAAAAACTATCTTAGCCATTTGATCAATGCTAAGAAATATCCAAATGAATCAACTCATGACTTTTTTAAAAGATGGAAATTTGTATTTCATAAATCCAACCATAACATGATTGATGATAACCTATTCAAACTCTTTATCATAGCTTTAAATATTACTCTTCAATATAAGGTTTGAACCTTTTCTCCCCAAACACTTAATGAAGCTCTTGATTAGGCTAAGCTTAAGTACTTTCTCATGAATTAAATCAAACCTAATACTAAAATTCTTAAGGGATACTTCCAAACATATAATGTTATCACTAGTAATACTCCACAAACCAAACAAGGAGTTGCCAAGACTAATATTCCTTCACCTTCTCATACACCTCTTTTGGTTCAATAAATGAAACAATTTGAACCACCCTTGAAACCTTTCATCTATCCTAATGCTCCTCCTAAGTGGTATGACCCCAATTTATTTTGCTAGTTCCATGCTGATATTGGGAATTCTCATGAATATTTTAGAGGTCTCAATAAATTTGTTGTTTCCTATATGCTTGGTGATTCATTTAATCACAAATCTATGATAAATATTCATTGTCAAGAATACATTATTGCTTCTCAAAAATGACAAAATTTTAAAGCTTCTACTTCTAATAGCCAAAAAATTTCTTCAAATAATCAAGAAAATGTCAAGGATGTTTTTGCCATCGGTGTCGATTATGACCAATATTATAACAAATATCAATATATCAATACTACCAAGGTCAATTATCATCATAAACCAACTCATAAAGATCATGTTACCATTCTTAAAAATCCATCTTTAGAAGAACAACTTTTTAAAGATAATACCACCTCTAATATTAATTTGGTAGCACCTGAAGAACAACTTCCTCCTTTCAATCCTCCAACCACATCTATACCTTCCAAAACTAATTTACCTTCTAAACCTTGATTTGGTTCTTCTAAATCTCATTGGAACTTTCTTGAATAACTCAACTCTATGCCTTGTAAGATTTCTCTTATGGATTTGGTTATCACTTCATTCTATCATGTAAGTTTCTTATGAAACAACTCCAAGAAATTAAATATCCATCCTCCATAGATGAAGATCCACCTTTTGCTGATTCCCAACCTAGTAATGTTAATACCATTAAAAACTCATGTCCCTCTTCCAAACCTTCCATTAATTTTTTTGAAGAGGACATGATCAATGATGAAATTATTTTTCATGTAAATGATCTGCCACTCTTTATTTTAATATCCATTAATACCAATATTATCTGAAAAGTCTAAGTTGATAAAGGTTTTGCTTAATGTGACATCCTTGTGGCTTATTCAATAACTTGGTTATAAAAAGGATCATCTCAAATAAACCCATCTCACTTGATGTGGTTTTGATAAGACTAATCAAAAACCACTTTGTTGTATCTAGATTCCATTAACCATAGGACCTAAGACCATTTAAACCAAACTTATGGTGCATGATCTCCCTTTATCTTATAATATCCTTCTCGATCATCCATGAACTCATCAGATGAGATTCATTTCTTCTTCTAGTAGTGAATGTATTAAATTATTACATAATGGGAAACATTAAAATCATGAATCTAATCCCAATCCATGGAACATTTAGCTTCCTAATCCTAAACCTCAATATCATATTTCCACAAATCCTAAAATTAACAATTCTCCTTTACCAAAGTTCATCAACATGAGTCTTAATTTACAAGTTACTCTTACAAATTTTGATGATGATGAGCCCAATAAGTTGTAACATACTTACAATACTACCAAATTAACTCCATATATTTTTAAATGGCTTCCTCTTTCTCTATTACCAAGATACCATAGTGTTCCTATTATTCATGAGATTACTGACTTCCCTCTCCTTGCAATACTCAGGAGTCTTCTTTACCAGAAGATGTCATCACTTGTAATGATTTTGGAGCAGCTAAATTATTTCAATATCCTCTCATCATTTCTCCTCATACTTCAAAAAAATTGGGATTTCACCTTCTGAAACTCCCCTTGATTGTCAATAATGTACTATTTCTCCAACATATGATGAAAACTACATCATGACCCAAGCTCAAACTAAAAACTTGGATGTCTAGCATTACCAAAAAGATTTAGCCCAAATTATGATTTTAATTAGGATATACATACCATTTTTGTGGATCGTACCTTAGATCTTGAAGGTCATTTACCTCCAATCAATCCTCTTCTTATCGATACTCCTTGGGTGGTAGAGAAAATTATACCTTACAAACCTCTAGAAGTTCCTACACCTTTGGATCCTATCATTCCATCAGATCCTTCTCCCAACATTAAATCCACTAGCACTATCATCTCTTTTATTCCATCTACTTTATCTACTCCTAAAATTACACTTGATGTTAAGGCAACTGATGTTCATTAGATTCATTTTGAGCATGAAAACCATGAAAATCAAATTATAGATATTGAAGTAGATGTCAAATATTGTGGTCCTCTTCCTACCTTGCCTAGTGATGAAGCTATTCTTGAGTTATTTCATGCTCTAGAACCTCAAATTCCTCAACGGTATCATAAACTTGGAAATTTTAAGAATAAAAATATGTGCTTGAATAACTTTGTTGCTAACATTGATCCTAAAACAAATCCAATTTCAGCCTTGCCTAATGCACCATACCACTTTCAAGATGGTAATGCCATGTTTATCAAATAAACTACTCACATTAAATGTGGTACTCCATCTTGTCCTTGATTAATTATAGTCTCTCAAGAGATTTCACCTACTGAACATGATAACTTTAGCTTATTCTTTGACAAATATTGTGAGGCTTTTTCTTGGTCCTAAGAGGACATGCCTAGCATTGACCCTAGCATTTTAGTGCACAATATCATTACTTATCTTGATGCTAAGCCTATGCATCAAAATCAACAAAAATTTCCACTTGAGGTTTCACCTCTATGTCATAAAGAAATCATCAAATTACTCAATTCTAAATTTATCAAATTGTTGGATTATTCTGAATGGGTTTCTAACATTATTCTCATTTAGAAGAAAGTCACTATGGTCATTTGCAATTGCATTGATTTCTATAATCTTAATCTTGCTTGTCCCAAGGATAACTTGCCTTTACTTTTAATAGATTCCATCATCAGTTCCATGGATGGATATGAAATGTTATCTCTTATGAATGGCTTTTCAAGATACAATCAGATTCATATCGCTCCCAATGACCAATATAAGACTAATTTCACCATAAAATGGGGCACTTATTGTTATGTCAAAATGCCCTTCATTCTCAATAATGTCAAAGCCACTTACCAATGTGTAATGACTCATATCTTTCATGATCTCATTCACAAAATTATTGAAACCAATGTGGATTAACTTATTGCTAAATCCAAACATCATAAGAATCATCTTTTAGATCTCACTATCATCTTTGACCATCTTTTTAAATATAAATTTAGACTTAATCCTTGTAAATGTGTCTTTGGCATCACATCTAGAAATTTTTTTAGGATTCTTAGTCTCTCTTTGTGGCATTGATGTTGATCTTGCCAAAATTAGTGTTATCATTAACATGCCTATTCTTCATTCTATTCTTGACATTTATACTTATTTAGGAAAACTTAGGGCAATCAGATGATTTGTCCCTAAAATGGCATATTGAATTCACTCCATCAATTACCTTCTCAAGAAAGCTAATGTATTATAATGGATGGATCCATGTCAAAAATCCTTTGATAACATGAAAGAGTCATTACTTCACCCACCAACACTTTGTCCTCATTCTAATGATAAACTTTTGATTCTATATATTTCTTCTACACCTATTTTAGTTGGGGTAATGTTTTCCCAATAAGATGATATGAGAAGACAATATGTTATCTATTACATTAGTTCAGGCCTTATCGATTATGAAACACATTATACCAAAATTGAGTGTGATTGCCTCACCATCTATTTTGTAGCTAAATTTTTTTGTCACTATATGCTTTACCAAACTACTTATGTCATCATTCATTCTGACCCCCTTTGTCATTTCTTCTCTAAATCACTTCTTCCTAGAGATATAATTGGCAAATGGATGGTCTTACTTATGGAATTTGATCTTTGCATCATCACTCAAAAGCTATTAAAGGGTAAGTCATAGCTAATCAAATTTTTATAGCTCCCATTCCAACCACTTTTTCCCTTCAATATGACCTTCTCAATGATAGTATTATTTATATTGAAGGTCTTAATTAAGATATATCTCTTAAAGATTACTTTCATATCTTTACTACCAATATTGAAGCCAATAATATTGAATAATCTTCCACTCCATCAGATACTACAAAACCAAAGGTAGTTATCTAAGAGCTTTTGATAATTAATGTTGACTTGCATGAGGATAATTGGACCCTTCACTTTGATGGTGTTAAATTCCTTCAAAGAGCTGGGGAAGGTTGTATTCTCACTAATCCTCTAGGTAAGATCATTCCTTTAGCTTTTTGCTTCACCTTTGATGTCACCAATAATATGGCCAAATATGAAGCTCTTATCTTAAGCATGAGAGCTGCTCTTGACTTAGACATTCAATACCTTCATGATTTCAGTGATTCCCAACTTATTTTATATCAAATTAGTGGTGATTATAAATGTAAAAGTGAAAACCTCATTACCTATCATTAAATTGAAATTGCTCCTATTAAGGATTTTATCTCTTTCACTATTGAGCCTATTCCTAGAGATCAATTTTTTTTTGTTGATTCTCTTGCCTCTTCAACTTATCTATTTCATCCACACAAAGTTCTTTTTTATCCTTATTTTCTTATATAAATAAGAAAATCTCCATCCTCTATTCAGCCACCAAATTTTATTATTTGTCATATCAAGGATGTTACCATTAACCCTTGGTAACATGACATCATTCAATTCTTAGAACACCAAACTTATCCTCCTAATTTAGACTCTCGTGAAAATACACACAATCATAAATGAGCTTTCAAGTATGTATTTTGACACAATATCATTTAATATCACAACACTAAAGGTACCTTACTATGTTGTGTTATGCAAGATGAGGTCCGTCCTCTTCTTGAGCAAGCACATGGGGGAGTTTATAGTGGACACTAGAGCAAAAATATTACAGCATGTAAATTCCTACGTATGGGTTACTTTTGGCCTACTCTTGAAAAGGATGAAATTGAATATGCTAAAAAATGTACTCTTTGTCGGCTTCATAATGATCTTATCCATTCACCTTCTAATATTTATACTATTGAATCTTCTTGGCCATTTTTCACATGGGGATTTGATCTCATTGGTAAACTTCCTTGCTCCCAAGATGGGCATGTTTTTATCATCACTACTATCGAATATTTTACCAAGTGGATAGAAACCATGCCCTTGTTAATGTCATCAACCTTACCAATTCCAAATTCATCCTTAACCAAATTATTTACCACTTTGGTGTTCTCCATACAATCAGTTTAGACAATGGTGTTAATTTCAAAAATAAACATGTTAAACAACTTTGCACTAAATTTAAAATCAATCACAAGTTTTTCATGCCTTATCATTGATAATGTAATGGTCAAGTTGAGGCCACCAATAAAAGTCTCAAAAAAATTATTCAAAATATAATTCAGGAAACCTGCATGGATTATCATATTCATTTTTACCCTACACTTTGGGCATATTGAACTAGCATATGTACTGCTACTAGGGTAAGTCCATTTTTCCTAGTCTATGGTTCTGAGTCACTTCTTCCATTAGAAGTTGAGATTCCCTCTCTTTGTATATCTCTTCATGGTATTATTCTTGATGAAGAATTGTGTGAATCTCACCTTCATGCCCTTGATATTCTTGATGAACATCATCTTTATACCTTACAACATAACTGTCAGTACAAGGCTCATATCACCCAATAACATAACAAATGTGTTAAAGTTTGCACTTTGAATGTTGGTGATCTTGTCCTTAAATTAGACTACACCCATGAAAAAGAAGGTAAATACACCCAAAAATGGTGGGACAAATTTAATTAAAGATATTCTTCATCCAATCACTTATCATCTTGAAACTAATGAAGGCCATGTTTTTAAAGATCCCACCAACACCCAATTCCTCAAAAAGTACTTTGCCTAAAGATTTCCTTCTTTTCATGATTTATATTTATATCTATCTAACACTTTTTATAGGTTACTTAAGCTCGAGTCTATCCCTTTATTGAAGTTTCCTTCCTTTTACAAACATTTATTCCTCTTTTTTGGTCTTTTGGTTTCTTGATGTACCATATTATTCTTTAACTTCTTGCATTTTCTCTTATTTTTCACACCTCTTGGGTATTTTTTTTGTGAGTTACTTTGTAAGATTACGGATAGGACCTGACATCCCTCATAAAATCACCATCTTTTAATCATGTTTTTCTTTCTTGTTATTGCCTACCAATGTTGTTTTGGCATCATTTGGGCTTTTTATTTTGTGAGTTACTTTGTAAGACCATGGATATGACCTAGCATCCCTCACAAAACTACCATTTCTTTGCTTACCTCACTTTACCACTTACTTATCAGCACCCACATGGGTTTCTCTTTTATGATTTTCTTTGTAAGACCATGGATAGGACCCATAGCTCCTCATAAAATTACCATCTTTTCATGTTATTGATCTTTGTTTTCAAGCTTTAGCTTTTGCTTCTTTTGTTAGATGGAATTTTCTCAAAAATCTGTGTTAGCATGTTTTCTTTCATTTCCTTCATTCTTATGATAAGGAATCACACTTTACTATCATTGTATCCTTGTTTTTTCCCTTTGTCACATTTTTTGTAATTTAAATTATTCCATGTATTGTTCCTCTTGATTTCCCCTTCCTTTCACTCCACATTGGATACAACAAGGTCAAAGTCAAGATAACACTTTTATTTCACCTAGATTTACAAGACTCTTAGACCCCATGCTCTTTGAAGTTTCTCTCTTTTAGAAAACTTGTCCCAAGTATTCAAATGAAATTCATATTTAGCACCCATGTTTGGTTTTCCATATATTTATAGAGGAGTAGAAAAATCTATCAAAAAATTTAAAAGCCAAATCATTTGAAACAAAAAGTAATGATATCTAAAAAGGAAACATCCAAATATCAAAAGTCAAATTCATACTAAAAGACATGATTACAAGCACATATCCTATCTCCAATTAAAGCTCAAACTCTATAGTTGGCTTTACATAGATCCAAAGTCCTTTGGGGTGTAGTAGGCTAGTAGATTAGAATATGAGATTTCAAAATTCTATGGTGCTACCTACTTTCTCATGAAAGTACCTAATCTTCATAGTAGACCAATGGATCTATAAGGGGTCCTAAAGAATGGGGAATATGTCATGGGGAGGTAGGTCCATTTTAATTTTAATTCATATAACCTTTATGGGATGATATATATACTCCATTTGTTTACCCAAGACTTGTGTGGCTAAGAGAAGTTATTCATATTTCTTAAGGTCAAAAGTCCTCTTGTTTTGATAAACCTAATTTGAGTGTCTTGACTTCAATAAAGAGTTCCTCTACCTTGGTTTTTTCTTCATTCTCCCCTCCATCTATTTCATTTCCACCCTTGATAGACAAACTATGATTCCAAATTTATTTTCCCTCTTCTTTAATTCCTTTTTCTTCAACTCTTAAAAACATGCTAGCATTACTTTATTTTAGTTTTATCTATCCTTAGTGTGAAACAACATGTTTGAGCAACTATGGATTTATTTATTTACACCGTAATTTACATTCTTAGACTTAATTTACCTTATTTTTACCATTTATCATTATTATTTTGTCTTATTACGAACACCTGAGTTCATACCCTTTTTCCATTATTGAGTTAGGTTGGCTTGTTACTTATCACTCGACAATGGTGTTTTCCCTTTTATGCACCATTTTTAATTGATGATTGAGATGTGGATTGTTACTGCTCACTCATCAATGTTGTTTACCATTTGTTTTCTTCTTTAAACATTTTGTTTTCGTTTTACCATCTTGTTTTAAATGTATCCTTGGTTTGACTTGGTGAGTTTGCCTTTCTTACTTTAGGATAACTTATCTACATTTTTTGATCTTTAGTAACCTTGGCTTTTTGGATACCCGATTTACTCTTGTTTTTTGACTTAGTCATTTAGTCTAATATAGCACCTATCATCCTAGCTTTCCAAATTTCCCAAGTACATCCCATCTTCATAGCACCAACTATCTTGGCTTTTCTTACATTTTTTTTTTCTCTTTAGTTTTGTATTCTTGGGTTTGTTGAAAGTAGTCTATGTGCCCTACACAATAAAAACTAACAACACAGTAGACAACCATCCCATGATAAATGTAAGTCAAGGTATGAATTGTATTTACTTTTTAGTTATTTAATTTTTATATTATTTTCCATTTCAATCATTTCCTTTTAGTTTTTTTTCTTTAAAATACTACAACTTTTTTTAGCATCAACATTGTGTGTGTCTTTATGTTCTTTTTTGAAGCATGATCCCATGTTACACCTTAGTAATACATGATGAGATTCAAGTGGGGCATATGTATATACACAATATTTTCAACTTTTATCAAATACTAACACTTTACATCTTATAGGAACTTGTTGAAACTCAATCTTTCTGAGTGCATGCCTTAAGGGGTGCACCAAGAAATAGGTGGGTAAACCTATGGTGCTTCATAGGATTGTTGTCCCTTTTTACCACATTATTACCAATCCAACTAGATCTCAAAACTATTACCTAATATATTTCTCCTCCCTTTAGTATTCCTTCAATATTTTCCTCTTTCCATCCCTCCTTTTTGACTATAGGTTGTACTGGGTTGACTAGGTCAACCTAGTATAATTTAGGGGCATTCTTTCCTTTCTTAGATTGTTAGCCTTTTAGCTAACCTTACAAAAACCTAATAAATTATCCTCAAAAACACATTGGGTTAACCCTGTATAGTCGACATTCTTGAAAGGATTTATGGAAATATCTACCTATATATACAAGATCATTTTGGTCATTATTCATATGTGCAGTAAAGAATTATTATTCACTCGTGCTTCTTCAAAATTTTCTCTTCCACCATTCCACTTGAGGAGACTTAACTTAGGTTTCTTATTTTGGAGAATGTAGTATTGTGGATAAGTCTTGGATGCTTTGGCCTTTCTTAATGATCCTTACAAACCACAAGAACCTCTTGCAAAGCCACTTTAGCCAAGAGATAGATTTAGTATAGATGGGTTCATATTTAGGTATGTATATTCTAACTTTGCTCTCTTTTCTTTTATTATATTGAAGTAGCATAAGTATTGGCTCGAATAATACTATATTTCATATTTCATGTATTAGGGTGTTACTCATACTTATTTTAATTAAAGTTACTTATACATATTTGTTTTATTTGTTTCTAATCCTCACTTTATGCCATAATATTTGGCGTGCACTAGATTAGATTTTGCTTTCTTGGTACTAAAATAAAAGTGAACATTTTAAAACTTAGGACTCCATTAGGGCTGTTGTATGATTGTGTTAGACTGTAGGCTTTGGAAACCTTCCTTGCATGATATGTTGTGATAAGTGATACAAGTGATCCCCTAATAGGGTCTATCAGATCCCCATATTGGTCATATTCCCACTTAACAAGTGTATCCCCAATTGGAAGTGTATGTGTGATCTATCTTATCCAACCCAAGATTAATTCATAGACATGATGCATTTCTAATTGCATATAATTACTATTGTAATTTTGTCAAAAATTATGATAGAATTATAGCCCAACTTACCTCTTTATTGAATGGATACTCCTTCTAGTGGACTAATTTAGATACCTATACTTCAAGATGGACTAGAATTTAGAATTCACCCAATCTACTCACATAAATCTAATATTCCATGTATCTTTATTGAATAAGGTAGTTGGAGATAGACTTCCTATTAAGACCAAGTTACATGAAATGAATGAGTAAGTTCACATTATTTTAGAGTCTGAATTGAACCTTCAAATGCATAATAAGTAACTATGGACTAGAGTAATTCATGAGTATTTAATCAAATAAAATAATCTAAATTGTGAATATCCAACATGGGAGGATGAATATTTCCTTAAAAATAACACAAGGATGAGTCAATGTCAAGGATAACATTATTTTGAATGGAGGGGAATGCTACACCCTTATCCTATGGCATGTTTATGGATATGTGTGGTCGACTTTTGGCATACATACCTATTTTATATTCTTGTCACACTTATTTTTATTTTTATTAGGTCATCTTATGAAATATGTTGGAATAGTGTTTTCATTGATGTCAATATGATGTAATTAGTGTCAAAGTGTGTTATCATTGATGTTTAGATGCATTTGGTAAAGATGCATGGTCTTTGATGTATGAGCTTATGACCTTGATGTGACAAGGTTCTTATGACATGATTATGAGCATTGAAGGTATATAGTGATTACCATGAGAGAGAAAGGTATAGGTATAAGTGTATCATATCTACTTGGTTGATGTTGTGTTAAGGTCATGATGTGAAAGGAACAAGTCAAGGCATCAAGGTGTCTAGTCAAGCCTTGTCTAAAACTTATGAGAAGGTATGTGTAGGTAACATGGTGAAGTGAATGAGCCTAGGCATGTAAGAAGTTGTTTGGAATTTTATGGTCTTAAGAGTAAGGTGTAAAATCCTTTAGAAGTGTTGTAAGGTAGGTCTTTAAGGACAAGTACTTAAGTTTCCTAAGAATAGTCATGTCATGAATGAACATATACATGGTGAGCATGAACATGTATGTGTAGAGGTATGCCATTATTTGAGGAGAATGTAAGGCATGTGATCAATATGTAAAAGCATTAAGGAGTCTTTTAAGGTTATTTTTTAGGCTTCAAATGCTTGAGAAGCCTAGTCATGACACTAGTCATAACATGAAGAAAACTTGTGAGAAGGTTTGAGCATGGTGGCTTGATGAGATAGATGCATAGAGGCATAAGAAGGTGTATAAATTTAATTGATCATGTATGTGAGGCATTTAAGCACTCATGTGAGTATCAGGGTGAGCATATAGGAGTAGGACCTATAGACCTAATATGTAACTAGACCACATCTAGACCTTGTTTGACCTAATGAAGCATCATGAGCTATTGACAAGACATATGAAGGATGTTTGACATTGTTTGAGCATATAAGATGCTATGTGAGCATGTATATGAGGTTTTGAGAGATTGGATAGTTTTTATAAGGTTATTTTCAAGGCTTAATGTGACTTGTAGGTCAAGATCTAAGCAAACAAAGAGATAGATGGTGGCCAAATGAGGTATGAGAGTTAGATTTAAAGATAAGAATGAGCATAGGAGAATTTTAAGTAGTTTTTTCTATTTTTATATGTTTTTTGACCAAATATGAGGTAAAATATTGAAGTTTTAGGCTTGAAAAAGCATTTTAAGGTCTCTTGAGTGCATAGAATGGAGGATTCTCAACCTGAAAAGGACTTTCGGGTGTTCATTAGCATGTGTAACCTCTACATGGGAACTTGAGATATTAATGATATATGGGGAAGGATCCTAGATAATATCTCCAAGAATTATTTTTGGAAATGAGTGGTAGTCCTTTATGATTAATTATTAACACCAAAAATAGTGTTAACCCTCTTTAAAACCCTAACAATATCCTGATGTGAAAGATCTTGTTCTTAAGTGCTTAGAATGGATTGGTATGGATAATTAAGTGGTTGGAGGTTTTATTAAACTCTCCCAAATACCTATAGGTGTGATTGTTTTTTCAGGTGAGTGAGTGGACCCTAGAGGAAAAGCCTTCTTCCTCAAAGATTTATTGTAGAGATTAGATTTGACCAAGTCAAAGTTTATAAATGGATGGAAAAAAATATTAATACTTTTGTTTATGTCCCATGGTGGTTTTTGATCAGGTTATATCCATTAGGTTTTTTAAATCAGTCCTCCAAGTTGACCAATCGCTAAAAAGCTTAATGGTGCAAACATTGAGAAACCCAGGTAGAAGTGAGGTGATTAGGGATGTGATTTCATGGATTAGGGATGAATCCAAATGCATGGAGCCATTTTTAAATACCTATAATAAATTTTCATGTTGGATATAACTTTTGTATATCATTGTATATAATAAAAATGTTGCTCATAAGTTAACATGTCTAGTACAGATGAGATAGTGAAGGTGTAAGGTTATGAGATTAGTCTACAAGACCAAATTTACCATGTTATATATTTTTATAATAATGGTATAATGATATCACATGATAATAAAAATTCATAATTATCCTTTATAAATGGTTGTACAAGTTTTTAAGGTCATTATCACCATGACTGTGCTTCAAGGTAAATAGATAGTTTTGGGTGAGCAAGTTGCAATGATGAGTTTGAGGCTCTATGAATTGAGTTAAAGTTTATAATTAACATGATGTTTTTTTATGAAATTAATGTTTATACATTATTTTTATAAGTTATGAGACTCAGTGAAAGTGATTGAAATGTTGAATCCAAAAGAGGTTGATTGGTTCAGGTTTGACTGTGTGTATATAAGACAACAAATTGATCTATGAAAATAATAATTGATAATATATCTTATGATTATTTTTTTGGAGTTTGTTATAAGGATGTTTTAGGAAAAATTTTATGAATTTTAATTCATTTATTATTTTCTTTTAGATGGTAAAATTTCAAGTTTCCATAACTATGTTTTGAGGCTAGTTGGCAATGCAGAGTGAGCATTTTGCAGAGAATAGTTTGAGCTTGTATACCCTGAGTTGAAGTATATGATGAAGTTTTTTATGACCATAAGGTATTTAGGTTTATAAATATATGATTTTTTCCATATTTTTTGCTAAAAATTATGTTTATTTTTCAATTTTTTAAGACAAACTTTATGTGTGTATGAAGGCCTACTATGAATAGTGCTTTGAGAAGGGGTTCAAGTGGTGGTTGGATATAAAAGGTGTTGTGAACTTAAATTTAAGTTGGATAAGGTTTATTTGAGTGATATATGAATATATAATACTTTTTTTATATTTTTTAATCATTCCATGAAAGATAAAGTGTAACGTGCTCTAATTAAGGTGTAATTGAATTAGGTCTCCTTAAGGCCTAAAAGAGAATTATGTATATTAAGTTGTGAAAAACATAATGTACCTATTATTTCATGTTTATAACATGTTATAATACCTATTTTAAGGATAATCCAAGTGTGAAATTATGTATGTCTTACCAACGTGTGTGATAACAACTTGTATAAGAGCAAGACTAACTAAACCTAATTAAAATGTTAGACGAGTGCAAGTGAATGAAATATCACATTGAGGAGTAGAATGAAGTCATGTAGACCATCATATGGGTTTAAATAGATAGTCATGAATATATAAAATAAGTCCTATGTATAGATATCAAAGTCATATGACCCAATCAATCTTGAAAAGACCTAGTAAAGCGAAGACGCCTAGAGGCAGTTGTGATAAGGATAAAAGTGTGTGAAAAGATAAAGGAGAGGACCATCACCTATTGAATATTGAAAGAAGGAAAAATATGGAAGGAATAATTTTACCTGGATGAGTGGGTGCTTGGTAAAAATTTGGTTGAGTTGGTACTAAGTCACTAAAGGAGTTGGTTCTTCCTTGTAAGTGGGTGCTTACTAAAGACTCTATTAAGTTGGTTCTTGATAGATTAGGGTTGGTGATCTAGGTTGAGTGGGCATTCAACTAAATTTGATTAATTATTTTATAGGACTATTTATCTAATCTATGGTTAATGGGTTTTATTACCCATAAGGATTTCCCAGATATAAGTTGTGTTTTCTTGTTTTCCTATGTTTCATGTAAATGTGGATGGTTACTTAGTCATTGTCTGATCTACATGTTTGGATGAATGCTAATGGATGCTTAAGTGAAATATTAGTAAAGGTTTTAAAGATTTATTAATATACCCCTCATAGTCATTATGCTTCCAAAATTTGGTATTAGATTTGGTCCTTTGATATAGGCCTAACAGCTTAAAGGTGATCCTAAGAAGCACAAGCATGGATTATGATGATGATAGTGTTTATAATGATAGTAATGATGGTATACCAAAGAATGATGATAATGATGTAATGAATAATAAATAAGAAGTTTTTATGAAATCTTAGAGTATATATAGTGGTTACTCATGCCACATGTTAGGAGACAAGATAGGTATTGGTTCTCATATGGTTGATCAAAGTAGTAAGAATGAAGAGTTGATTGAGAAGAAGAAAGATGAAAATGTGAGTCATGATCAACTAATAAACCAATGTGGGTTATTTACTATTATAGAGCATAAGTCAAATTTGAAATAATGTCAAGAGTATTCTCTGTCAGATCAAAAGGATGATAAAGAGTCCAAGTCAAAGGTCAAGACTAAGTTGACAGTCAATCTTAGAAGGACATTGAAGAATATTCAATCTTATGAGAGTATGGAGATCTAGGAATCTCTTGAATTTGTGTTGTTATAATTCCTTATGAAAGGGGTAACTCCATTAGGCTTAATAAAAACACTCATCAATAAGTGGAAGCATAGTGGATGCTTATTGAGTTTTGATAGGTGTTATATAGGTATGAAGACATGTTTAAGATTATTGAGTTTGAGTAATAAGTGTGATCTCTTGGCATATTTAGAGGTAAGTTTTTGGTATTGTTACCAAGGTTATTGATCTGTGTTAGAACATGGTTGTGTAGTTCTATATGATTATAATTGGTCAAGCTAGTTGTGAGAGATAATTGAGTGTTCTATGTGCATCAAGATTATCTTAAGGTCATATAATACCAAGGCCCATGTTATATAGTCTCAGTTTGTATGTCATGAAGAAGAAAATTTATGAATTTTTTTAATGAAGCATGTAAGCACAAACCTAGTTGATAGAATGATGCAAGGAAGATGTCATGATGAGGTCTATGACATGATGGCTTAAGAAACATAAAGGATATATATTGATGTAAGAAGAACATATAAGATACCATATGGACATGAAATACATGATCTTTGCTCCATCGTGGAGGAATAGATTGTTCCCTTGTAATAGTATCTTTGATTACAGACAAACCTAATAAACATGGTGGACAAGCATTGCTTATAGAGATGGTTTATGCTCATAGGCATTGAGTGTTATTTCTATATGAATTTTAATATGACCTTTGGGTCATGTATCATAGGTCTATATGCTCGGTATGCCTTGGTTGTGTGAGGTGAAGGTGATCTAGTAAGATAGAAGTTTGGAAGTGAACTAGGTGTTTTACAGACCTAATGAGCAATGATAAAAGGTTTAATGTCTAATTAAGAATGAAAGAGGTTAGAAGAGATTTTTATTCATTGTATGAATAAAAGTTGTAAGGATAAAATGGGGATTTAATTAGATAATTTATGAGCTTCAAGAGCAGGTGTGTAGTATAAAGAAGGTATGTAGAATCATAAAGACAAGTTCGATGTTTATGAAGCTTGAGCAAAAAAATGAAGTTATATATCATTCATACTATGGCATCAAGGTGCATATAGGAAGGTAAGTAGGCTTGTATACATGAGTCTATTTGAAGAATATATTTGTCAAATAAGAACAAATAGGATATCCTAGTGATTTTGAGTCATATCAGTCATGTTAAGGACAATATGTATGGTCTTGTGATCAGAGTTCACTTTAAGACTATGTTTGATCTAAGGGGGAGATCGGTAGCTCCAATTTATTTTCTAGTTTCTAAGAATAATTTCCAAATAAGGAGAATAAATGGTTCCAAGAATTGTAGTGTGTATGATCCTTTGTTGTTAATGTCAAAGGGGGAGAAAAGTTCATGAAAGAAGATTTACCATATTAGGGGAGAAGAGATTGATCAGACTATAGTATGTTTTCACAACAATGACCAAGGGGGAGTTTATTTGCATAGTGTTGTCATTGATGTCAATCTAATTTCATTAATTTCAAAGTGTGTTTTCATTGATGTCTATATGCATCTGGTGAAGATGCATGGTTTTTGATGTATGAGCTTTTGACCCTGATGTGACAAGGTTCTTGTGATAAGATCATTAACATTGAATTTATGTAGAAATTACCATGAGAGAGAAAGGTATAATTCTAAGTGTCTCTTATCTAATTGGTTGATGTTGTGTTAAGGTCATGATGTAAAAGGAACATATCAAGGCATCAAAGTGTCTTGTAAAGCCTTATATAGACATTGTGAGAAGGTATGTGCAGGTAGCATGGTGAAGTGAGTAAGCTTAAACATGTAAGAAGTTATTTGGAATTATATAGGCTTGAGGGTAATTTGAAAAATCCTTCATATGTGTTGTAAGGTAGGATTTTAAGGACAAGTGCTTAAGTTTCTTAAGCATAGTCATGTCATGAATGAGCATGTGCATGGTGACCATGAAGATGAATGTGCAAAGGTATGAAATTATTTAAGGAGCATGTAAATAATGTCAGTAATATGTAGAAGCATCAAGGAGTATTTCAATGTCAGTTTTCAAGCTTTAAATTTTTGAGAAGCCTAGTCATGACACTAGCCATAGCATGAAGAGACCTTTTGAGAAGGTTTGAGCATGGTGGCTTGATGAGATAGATGCATAAGAAGATGTATGAGGTTTATGTTGTTCAATTTATAGTATTAGACCTATAAATTGATCAACCTTATGACTTTGGGTCATGATTTATCTTTGACACTTAGTTTTTAGTCATGTTGTGATTTGAAAGGGATGTCTAGTTAGTGCATTTTCTAGTCATGTTTAAATATTGCCTTAGCAATTCTTGTATGTCCTTTACCTCCTATCAATATTGAATCATGTAGTGTCATTATGTTCAAAGTTCCTAGTTGTGAAGGGTCATAAACTTGATGAAGATGCAATAATGAAGGAAAATATAGAGGAAACACCTTGATAAAGGCCTAAAGGCACATTGATCATGCACAATCATCAGAGGTATGCCCATTTTTGAGATTTCAAGAATAATTATAGAGAAGGTTATGATGTTTAATTAAGTTTTTATTGACCATTGAGGTGCTCCTTATATATTAACCTAGTGATCTAATTGTTGAGCCTCTTTTAAAGCCATGTATTTGAGCCTAGTCAATGGTTTTGACCATAATAAGACATTACCTTGGCCTTAATTGACCTCTAAATCACCCCATATGCCTATAAATGACCTCAAGAGATCAATTAAACCATCATGGGATGATTTCATACCTAAATTAGATCCATCATTACCTTAGTCAATGCTTATTCCCTTCAAAATGGGCCCACACATGCCAATTATGACCTTTCAGCTTCCTCAAGTCATACCACTAAGTCAAAATGTTGTCTTTCCCTATATTTTTCCTCCAAAAAATCATTTGGATACATTTTAGGTCTGAAGTAAGAATATTTATAGGAAAAATGGTAGTTTACAGGTGTTTCCTCAATAATATAGATTAAATCTGTATGGACCAGCTCATTTAGGGACATATCCTTGCAAGAGGAGTCCAGAGAGATCAACAGCTAAGGAGAGTGATAAAATAATATAAAATAGTGACAAAGAAAAAACTATTTTCATGGCTATAGAAATGAAAAATTATGCCTCTACAAGTGAAGACACCTTGGAAGATGAAGAAGATGTTGAAGATGAAGGAGAAGTAGATCTTGAAGAACTCATTTTTTATTTAAATGAGATAAAAGTACTCAAGAAAAAGAATATAAAATAAAAATTATAGATTCAAATGTATGAAAAGGATTGTGCTTTGAAAACAAGGAAGTGAAAAAATGTTGAGGAATTAGAAAAGGTAATCATAGGCCTAAAGTCTTAATTAGAATAATTAAAAAGGATATATGAGGAAGTGAGATCCCAACTAAAGACAAAGGAAGATGAATGTATAAATATAGAATCTAAAATGGTTGTGTTAATAATAGAATTGGAGAATACCACTACCTAACTGAAAAATAGCTTAAAGTTTGAAAAGAGCTCTAAAAAATTGTGTGACATCCTAAATTATCAAAGGTCACCATTCATTAAAACTGGTCTTGGTTATCAATTGATATTTACATTTAAGTTTCTCACCCCATGTTAGAAATAAGGGGGGATTATTAGGAATTAGTCCTAACATGTGTGAATAAATATAATGTTTGGATTATTTAGTGATATCATATTGAGAGAAAATAAAGGTGTTAATATACAACTATATTAACTTGTATTATTAGTGTGTTGTTTCAAACACATAATAATATAGGATAGAGAGATATTTAAAGGATATTAGTTTTTAGTTTTTAGAACAACTAGCATATTATAGACTAAGTAAGGACAAGTGATAAAGTTTCCTAAGCATAGTCATGTCATGAATGAGCATGTGCATAGTGACCATGAAGATGTATGTGCAAAGGTATGAGATTATTTAAGGATCATGTAAATAATGGTAGTAATATGTAGAGGCATCAAGGAGTATTTATAGGTCAGTTCTCAAGCTTCAAATTCTTGAGAAGCCTAGTCATGACACTAGCCATAGCATGAAGAGACCTTTTGAGAAGGTTTGAGCATGGTGGATTGATGAGATAGATGAATAGAGGAATAAGAAGATGTATGAGGTTTATGTTGTTAAATTTATAGTATTAAAACTATAAATTGATAAACCTTATAGCCTATGGTCATGATTCATCTTTGACACTTAGTTGTTAATCATGTTGTGATCTAAAAGGGATGTCTAGTCAGTCCATTTTCTAGTCATGTTTCAATCTTGCTTTAGTAGTTCTTGTAGGTCCTTTACCTCCTATCAATATTGAGTCATGATGTTCAAAGTGCCTAGTTTTTAAGGGTCATCAACTTGATGAAGATGCCGTAATGAAGGAAAAGATAGAGGAAATAGCTTGACAAAGGCCTAAAGGCACATTGATCATGCACAATCATCAGAGGTATGCCCATTTTTGATATTTAAAGAATAATTATAGAGAAGGTTATGATGTTTAATTAAGGTTTTATTGACCATTGAGGTGTTCCTTATATATTAACCTAGTGATCTAATTGTTGAGCCTATTTTAAAGCCATGTATTTGAGCCTAATTAATGGTTTTGACTATAATAAGACATTATATTGGACTTAATTAACCTCTAAATCACCCCATATGCCTCTAAATGACCTCATGAGACCCATTAGACCATCATGGGATGATTTCATACCTAAATTGGATCCATCGTTACCTTAGTCAATGCTTATTCCCTTCAAAATGGGCACACACATGCCAATTATGACCTTTTAACTTGCTCAGGTCATACCACTAAGTAAAAATGTTTTCTTTCCCCATAGTTTCCCTCCAAAAAATCATTTGGATACATTTTATGTCTGAAATAAAATATTTATAGGAAAAATGGTAGTTTATAAGTTTTTTCTCAATAATACAGATCAAATCTTTATGGACCAACTCAGTCAGGGACATATCCTTGCAACAGGAGTTCAGAGACATCAAATCATGGAAGGATAAGAGTGTTTTAGTGACTTAAATACCAAAAACCATTAGTCCTCTACTTTGAACTCATTAAAATGATTAGAGGATGCCTCAGTTTCATGTTTATTTTGTATAACATAAAGAGAGTGGGGGTCTAAACTTTTGTCCATGGAAGGTAGACTCAAGGGCTAATCACTCATGGAATTTGTCTACAAGTTAAATTCCTATCTTCTATGATTTTTCATTAAGAATTTAGGTAAATTTTTCACCCTCCTCATCTACATAGGCATGATTAGAGCCAACAATTTTTAGGGGAGTTTACTTCATTTGTTGAAACTAATCATGCATCCTATTTTATTAAGTCATGAATAGTCCTCCCATGATGATCTCAGAATTAAATCCACCTGTGTGGTCTTGAGTATCATGCAAACCTCCTTAATTGGTCTTTGTGAATGGTCTGTATAACAATTGTGCAAAAGACAAGGTCTAGGTGATTCCATCAAGGGTTATAAGAAATATTAAAGATTGTAGAGATGTGTCATGGCTCTCAATGACTTCTGACCTAGATTCAAAGTTTAATGGTCTTCTAGTTACCTCAGAACACTTCAAGGAGATTGACATGTGTATGGTTGGATAATAATGCATAGTGGACTATGTATGGTCCAAGAACACCTATAAGGCTCCAATGTGCCTCAATGGATATAAAAGAGATAGTAAAATGGTGGTGGGATGTCTTCATGCCTTTAGAACATCTTCCCCAATCCTAAACAATGTCTTAACAATATTTACAGACCTATCTCTATGCCTTCAAACCACTCATTCACGTTTTGTCAAGTGTAATGTTTTTTCATAGATATTAAGGTAATTTTGAGAATCCCATTTTATATTATGAGACCATAAACACCTTGTTTTTGCATCAAAGCCTTAATATCTGCGTGTATGTGCATTATGGTGTTTGAAGGATCTACTTGGGTTGGTCTTAGGAGAGGAATTGTGCCCATTTCATGCCCATTTCAAATTCACAGGGTCTTAATATAGTTTCATTACCATTGTGTTATGTTACCACTGTGTTTTCATGCTCATCTCATTTCATGTGTCTCCAATGTCATCTTATCCATTCACCCACCCTTCCCCCAAGGATTGATCATCCCAAGTTGACTCCCACACTATGATAAAACCATCCATAACATTGAGATCATTAATCTTGACCTATATGGACATATGGCAGTGGGGTGGAAATGCAATGTGCACCTACAACTTGTCTTGAGGCTACTATAACAAGATTTCAAGGGTGATCAGGTGCACTATTGAAGGGTTTGATAGTTGACATAAACATCATTAAATATGAATTATAAAAGGTGATTATATGTGATATGGATAACCCATGCTACAAGTCTCAAACACCCTACATGTCATCTCCCTCCTAATACAGGCTCAATAACCAACACTCCAAATAGTCAAAGGTAAAGAAATGAAAAAGCTGGCACTACTAGTCTAGATTGGGGTTTCCACCTCATATGAACTCAAAGAGGAAGTCTTCATAAAAAGGATAAAAATGTTGACATGGTTAAGCATGAAAATAAAAGAGCTACTATCCTTATGAATACATGATGATGCCATCATATCTACGAAGCTAAAGAGGTAGGTGTAAGCATGTGATGAGGTTGAATAAATAGAAGGATTTTGAAGTAAATTAGTGTTTAAGGGACACCACTTAGTCATGATAACCATCCTAAGAATGTGTAAAATCCTTCCTAAAATCATAAAAACCCTTAGAATCAAGGTTACAGGACATCTTAAGGACTTATAGGCCTGAGTGCACTATTGATAGGCATTTTTAGAGCTAGTTTGTGTAGACATCAAACTCCTAACACCATTTGTGTTGAAATTATCAATCTTACTCGATTTGCACTCAAATGCATATTTTAGGTCAAAATCCATAATAAACACCAAATTTTTCAAGCTTGTCATTTACAATTTCTAATTTAGGCCAATGTATCCCTAAATGGGGCAATACATTTTATGGGATACCTAACTTTGATCAATTCATTTTGAGTCAAAATGCTAATTTTTCCATTTAGTGCTTTGGATCACTCTTTTATTCTAATTCATGTGCACGCATCACATGGCTTTGTTATTTCATTTTGTCAACATCCTAACTGGGAATATGGTTCTAATGCATCTAACATCACCTTCCAATTCCTCTCGAGTCAAATTAAGACCCAGTAATATGAATTTCTAACCATTTTGATTAATTATGCATCAATTTTCAAAGGATTGTATTAAACTTGATTAATATTGTTTAAGCTAATTAATCCAAATCAATAACTTGAGTGGATTTTCCATGGAGGTTGTTGAATATCTTATTATTGGAAATTGATTATTGATATCTACATCATCAGTGATGTCATCTATGGGGTGGCATCTATCAAGCCATAAGTGTATAAAATATCAAGATTATGGGTCTCTCATGCCTCTTTATTACCTCCTTTAATTCCCATTCTTCCCAAATCATGATGAAGATAATTATGGGTTTAATTCCAAATATTAGATTAATCCATTACCACAAATCTCAATCTTGAGATAGATGGTCATGGTTAATCCTGATCAAATCCAAGAAACTATAAATAGAGGGTCATTCACTCATAATTTTAAAGCTTGATTTATGTAGAGTTATAATCCAAAATTGTCTTCATAATCCTTTATTTTAATCATTAAATTCTAGTAGCAATCTTCATTGATAGGCTAGTTTAGTGATTCCAAATCATGAGCCTAGGTTTTACAAGGAGTTCTTGAGACATTAGAGGAGTTAGCCACCATTGTTGATGAAGAAAAGAATTCTTGATCAAGGGAAAACATGATTTTGAGCCACATTTGTATGGTGAATCCACTTAGGAAGGTAATATGGTATTGATTTCTTTCAGTTTTTTCTTACTATCATTTGCAATTCCTGTATGAATAGATAATCTTAATGCAATTTACTCTTATGCATTTTTCCTTTGATTTATTAGACTAATGTTTGATTAATCATGTTATGTAATCCTCTCTACATTTTGGCACTCCCAGTGGGACCATACCCACAAATATTGGTCACAAAGATCTTTCAATCAACTTACTAACCATGTTTATGTAGAATATTGGAATGAGGGAGCCTAAAGAGTGAAATTTTAAGCTAAAAGTATGTTTTTTATATAATTGAATTTTTGTTTCTAGAAACCTCAGTTTTACTTTCTATTATGATATCATTGCTAACATAGTAGCAATTTTTTAATGGAATCATTATTTTGTAAATAGTGATTTTATAGCTCAGAGCGGTGATATTGTTGACCAGATCAATGATTTTGTTTGCTAGAGCAATGATATTGTAGAATAGTGATATCACTCCCTAGGAAATGATATCATTAATTTGTCCAGTGATTTCATTTTGTAAACAAAGATATTATGCTTTCTAATTTATCTAATTCATAATAATGATATCTTTATTTGAAATTGTGATCTTGAGGTGACCATAATGTCTTTCTATTATGTCTTTTATTTTATGAAAACTTAGCTTAAGAGGTGGATTTCATCACCTCCCACAAGTTATGTAGGGAAGCTTTGACCTAAGGTTTCATCTTTCAGCATCAACTTTATCACTCCCACTAGGATCAGAGGTTTGAGTGGTTAAACCACATTCTAGTGTTGGAGTTATACTGGGATGTATCTGCACATTAGACATTGCACTACACTGAATAAGCGATGGATGTAGTGGTTGTAAAAAGAGCAAGACCTTTTTGAAACAATCCAAGTGCCATAGACAACCAATTAAAGTACATTTATTTTACATCATGATGTGAAAGTCATTGTGCAATTGATCCAAATAGATGTTTGAAAAATAATTAGTTTAGTCAACCCCACATTGCCATACCCTTTCTAGCATTTGGATGATTATACTTAGTGTGTTTTGGTCATTTTTACTAGTATTTTTTGAGATTAAAACTTGTTTGTTTATTTTTTAACCATAATGAAACCAATCTATTTATACACCATTTTTTGAACAATGAAGGTGTTATGTTGTCCAAGTAAAATCATTTTTTTTATTGTTCATATTTGTCATCATAAAACATTGTGTCATCATTGGTCTAATTGGTGTATTTATGCTACACATTTGAGTCTAGATCTTTTACCCAATTTGCCTAAGTCCCTCATTGATAATTCACATTCAAAATTGAACCTTTATAAGTTCTAAGGTTTGGTGTGTTAAACTAGGTTTTCCATTTGCACACTAAACTTGTTTTAACTTGGGTTCAATTTCTCATTTGGATTGAGGGCCATTTATTAGACTCATAATGACACTTGTCATCTTGGTGGAATCAAGTCATCTTATGCATTATTCACACTTTGATTCCTAGAACATATTTTTATATTATCTTTGTTCCTATCACCATGTGGTAATGTTGTGTTCACCATTTGGTTTTAGTTTATACTTAGGAATTATTGAATGTTTTTGCATCATGAGTTTCTTAGTTTGTATTATATTTTTTTGTAATTCAAAGAGATTTATTCTAGTTTTCTAGTATCAACTGATCAAAGTTGAATTAGATTTTACAGTATAGGTGTATCACAAAAATCTAAGCTTTGGTATATAAGTTCTCACCATGGATTTTTTAGTTACCTTACCCTCTTCTGATTTATATGATTTCAACTTTACCAAAGGTTGAGTAAATTTGTGAACCAAATATTATAATTATGCACGGTTCTAATCCACCCTCATTTATAGTCTCTTTGGTGCCTTATTCATTTATTGAAAAGAGAAAGATCAAATCCATACCTTGTTCATAACATTTGAAAAACATTGATCCAAATCTAGTCAAACATTGAGAACAACTCTTTTTAGACATGACTCAAAGGTCCACTCATAGTGGGGTCTCTTATGGCCCTAGTTATGAGGATGAGAAATATTATGATGGTCAAGATAATCCCATTGTATTTGAAGATATCCATACAATAGTAGGATCTGAGGGAAAATACAATGCATATCAACCCCAAGAAGATCAAGATGATGTTCTTCTAAGATTGATAAAATTAGGTGCAAGACTACCTTCAAAATTTTATATATGATAATTACATACCTTAGTTAGAGAAGGAGAACTACGATGGCAAGAGAAATATTTTGCATAAATCAACATACCTTCTTTTTCCAACAAAGGTAAATAAATACAAATGGAGTCAAAACCCATTGATCAAAATCTTGTAGCCAAGATTAAGATAATAAGCCAATGATATGCTAATCAGCTTATCATGGACTTAACTAACTCATTGATTGCTAATTTAATTCACAATGATGCTTTAAAATAATAGGGAAATATGGTTGAAAATATGAAACAAAAATTTGATGAGAAGACAATAGTGGTAGATCAAGGTAACCTAAATGAACAATTAAAGTTACAAGAGATCTTGCAAAATGTTCCCTTAGAAACAAAACATACTTTTTTCAATCATCAAGAACCTCTTGTCACTTTGAAAAATCAAAAACTAAGACATTCAGTTCAAATTGAGGAAATCCCTCAAGACAATTTGGAAAATTCATCTCAACCAACATAGAAATTGGTAAATAGACAAAGAACTTCTCAACATTAATAGATTACATACAATACAAGGAAATAGATTCTAAGGGATCAAAAGCCTATCTAATCAACTCTAGGAGAAAATCAAGATCAAATTGTGGATCAAAAAGTGTACATTCCTTATAGGTACTCACAAAATTAGGGGCACATTCCACCCCAATATCAATAGAATCAGGGGCGCATTCCACCCCCATAGCAATAGAATCAGGGGCACATTCCACCATGACAATAATAGAATCAGGGGCACATTACACCCCAACATTAATAGAATTAGGGGCACATTCCACCCAAATAGAAAAAAAATTAGGGGCACATTCCAACCCAACAACAATAGAATCAAGGGCACATTCCACCCCAAAAACAATAAAAAAATGGTCACATTCCACCCTAATAACAACAAAATCAGGGGCACATTCTACCCTAACAACAATATTAGGGGCACATTCCACCCCAATAGTAGCAATATCAGGGGCACATTCTACCCCAACAACATAATCAAGGGCACATTCCACCCCAAAAATAATATCAAGGGCACATTCCACCCCAACACTAACAATATCAGGGGCACATTCCACTCTAATAGTAGTATCATGGGCACATTCCACCCCAACAATAACAATATCAGGGGCACATTCCACCCTAAAAAATTCTTACCCAATCCATAAATACACCAAATATGCAAGAGTTTAATTACATGAAATATATAGTGTAGAAATTAAAGATGAATAATAGAGTTAAAAACTATAAATTTGATGAGATATGTCCATATCCATTTGATTTATCTATTCTCCAAAACCCCTTTCCACCTCATTTTATGGCACCCAAATTTGACAAATACAAAGGAAAGGGAGATCCACATGAACACATATAGGAATTTTTGTCTTATGTCAAGAGGTTGCTTATAGTAACGAGTATTTACTTTGAATATTCCCATGAAGTTTAGTAGGATAGGCTTTAGATTGGCTACGTAAGATACCCAAGGGATCAGTTGCAGATTGGAACATCTTATTAAAAAAATTATCAACCACTTCTCATAAAACACAGAACATGAATTAATTGTTGTTGACTTGTACAAATCAAAAAACATAATGGTGAAAGTTTCATAGCATATCTATAAATATGGAAAGCATTAACATGCCATTTTTAGCACAACTTTCTAGATAAATAGTTGGCAAATATATTTGCACAAAATTTACATCTTGAAGTTACACATAGTATACAATTAGCTTGTGCTAACTCATTTGAATAAATTATCAACAAAGAAGTGCAAATTGATAAGGCTCTTATATCTAAAGGTCTTGTCAAGATTTTCACGTAAGGTCAAACATCTAATCAAACCCAGTCACTAACTCAAATGGTTATGCATGACAAACCTAAGGGATTTAACAAGAACAAGAACATGGTTGGAAATGGGGTAACTATAACAAGGAATGTACAAATGGTATAAGATTTGCCTCTTTTAAATGTACAAATAGCTCCCCCAAACCTACCACTTACTCTACAAAGATAGCCTACATGTAGGAAATTTCATAATAATTCCAGGGTCTTTAGTAAATTTGGAGAACCAATTGAAATAGTACTTCAAAATCTCATAGTAGCTAATCTAATTGTATGGCTAGTACCAAGGCCATTTCCTCAAGTTCAACCAAAGCTTGATTGGTACAAAGAGAATGAATGGTGAAATTTTCATTGTGTTTTTGGTTATGGTACATACCATTGTGTCCAATTATGACATATTATTGAAGACCTAATTGAAAGTGGTGAAATGGAAACTAAGTTGGCACCTAATCAGGACAAAAATTATGATATGGGAATCTAAAAAGACCCTTTTCCTCAACATAATCCACCATCACCAAGAAACAATCAAAACCAAGGTCAGAATCAAGGACAAAGGTAGAATCAGAACCAACATCAAGATTAGAATCATAATGAGCATAATCATCATCATAATGCCTATACTAATAATGTGGCTTATAACAACATGCCTTATGGCTATAAAAATATCATGAGGCATATTTATGCTGCCCACATTACCACTATTACTATTAGACCACATGAATAATATTGTTCTCCTCACAACATAAGACCCATCATTATATGGTCAACACCCTCTCCTCCTATTAATGCCATGTTGAGTTCACATAATTCTATTGAAACTCCATTTACATGGGTTAGTATTTATAAATAACGACACCCTTATTCTAATTATAATGACTCCTTTCCACCTCTAGGTTGCATAGTTATAATTAGATGCTTGTGAGTCATCATCCAAGGTCCTTTGCCTTTCTATTCTAATTATAATGACTCCTTGACACCTCTAGGTTGTGTAGTCACAACTAGATGCCCATGAGCTATCATCTAGGGCCCTTCACCCACTTCTTCTATGAGACCCAATGAGAACATTATACCAAAAGTCCCAAAACTAACAAAAGCTAAACCAACATGACCGACAATTGAAAAGCCTTATAGTCTAGCAAACCAATTAAACAAAACCCCTACATATATCTCTATATTATACCTCTTGCAAACATCTAACATCCATAGAAATATTCTAAACAATATTTTGATAAATTCCACTGTGATTAATGATATGAATCCTCATCAATTCTAGAACCTAATGGGACATTTGTATTCATTTTGATAAATCATGTTTGACCAAAAAGACATGTCCACTATTGGCCTAAACCATAATAACCCATTATACATTGAGATAATCATTACAAATCATAAGATCAAGTAGGTTCTTATAGACAATGGTTTGGGATTGAACATCATATATCTTAAATTGGTACGATGATTGGGCTATGTTGAAAAAGACATTTAGCTAGAGACAATCATAATCAAGGCTTATGATAACATCAAAAGGGAGTCGTATGGTACAATATGGTTTCCAATCATGGTTGGGTCCATTTACCATCATACATTATTCCATATTATGGATATATAACTTCCTTATAACATAATTCTTGGTCATCCTTAGATCCATGAAGTATAAACTATTACATCCACCCTGCACTAGTGCCTTAAGTTTCCCTATGATGGGGTTAAGGTTACTATTCCCACTAATTAACAACCATATCAATACTATAAACATCTTGAGGCTAAGTTTAAAAATTATAACTATTACCCACGTTCTGAATTTATTATGAAGAAGAACAAAGCCATAGTTTCCCATCCATCTCCATCTAATTATATTGACCTTAGTGATCTTGCTTCCACTTCATCCAACCCATTTCCTACAACTCTTGTGAAGTAGGTTATTATTAAATATGTGGGAATTTCCAAGTACCATCTAAAGGATGCCTTCTATGTTGCAAAATTGCTAACATCTCCAAAAATTCATGGTATGCCTAAACCTTTAAAGACTCCTAATGAGCCCACTATGACTTGGCAACCAATGAAGATGAAACATAAACCACCACCAATGTTTATACCTACCACTTCACCAAATATAAATTGAGAGGATTTTACAAAGGGAGATTGGTTATATTTTGAAGGTTTTGTTGAGTGCTTTTAGAATCCAAAGCATCATATTCCTAACTAGATTATGGATCATCTTGATTATGTAGGGCAAGGCCTTGGCCCATGAACACAAAGAATCTTGGAACCCTTATCATTTGGAGTAATTAATTGGACTCATGGTCTAGGATATATACCACCTAAGGGTGACCTCATGACTTCTAAGAGTGACTCTTTTGATGTGACTAATGATGAGACTCCTAGAAGTGACATAAGATCCCATTATAGCCTTTTTTGAGAGTTTTGACATAAACCTATTTGATTCCAATTCCATTTTAACCATCATGCTTATTAGAGCTTCCATTCCTAAAGCATGAATGTATCCCACTATTGGATATTCCCATCTTGAAGTAAGAACCCATTCTAGTGGTGTTTCCATTCCTGAAGTAGAAAATTACATTGTTACCATTGGAGATTCTTATCCTAAAGCATAATCTAATCATTATCTATGTTTTTTCCATCCCAAACTCTTAGATTGGGACCATAAAGATTTAATCATATTCCTTGATGAGTTTCATAATGAAGAGTCAATTGCAAAATACATGGGCTTACGAGATGGATTGACCATTGGTGATCA
Organism: Torreya grandis; assembly: GCA_037957365.1. NCBI lineage: Eukaryota > Viridiplantae > Streptophyta > Pinopsida > Cupressales > Taxaceae > Torreya > Torreya grandis. The sequence goes on along the minus strand of JARHVA010010266.1, from coordinate 53,052 downwards.
TAAATAGGGATTTGATTTTTAATTAGATCCTTCTACCTACTTTGGAGATTAGGCAAATTTTTTTGGTCATAATAGAAATGAAACACTGAGATCTTCAAGTGAAACCCTCTTTGAGGGACTTGTTGATCATTCAAAAAGTTAAAAAAATGACAAACCTTTGAGTAAAAACATATTTCAAGCACTCTCAGGTGTGAAAGTTTACACATCCCCTCAGGATGTAGAACGTCTATCTAGCCCAAGTTATATAGCCAGTACAAGTATTTATTTAGAACAACAACAAATTTTCAAGAATCTTGCTCTTGAGTTTTTAGAGGTTTTTCTACTTGGCCACTACCTAAAATAGCAGATTTTGATTCATCACATTATCCAAAACTTTGGGAGGAACAATTAGAAGATGTAGCAAAATAAGGTGATCATGATCATACCTTACCTATAATTATAGAAGATGGATCTATGTTTCTTGTAGAAAACACATAAGTAAATTTGGGAACCTATGAGGATCCTAAAATTTTTTATCTTGGACCTTCCCTTACGAAAGTAGAACGTGAGCACATTATATCCATTTTCAAGTATTATATAGACATATTTATATGCACATACTCCAACATATACCTTACATAAGTAAATTTGGGAACCTATGAGGATCCTAAAATTTTTTATCTTGGACCTTCCCTTACGAAAGTAGAACGTGAGCATATTATATCCATTTTCAAGTATTATATAGACATATTTGTATGCACATACTCCAACATGTCAAGCTTCAACCCTAACTTGGATGTGCATCACCTTGTTTTCCATCCTAATTCCAATCTAATAAAATAAAAACTAAGGAAGATGCATCCATGTATTGCCATATTAGTCAAAGCATAGCTAGAAAAATTGTTAGGAGATAATTCTATTAGACCATTGGATTACTCTGAATGGATTTACAACATAGTCCCAATGAGTAAGAATACCCTAGGTATACATATTTTTAATTATTTTAGATATATCAAAAAATCATTTCCCAAAGATGATTTTTCATTACCCAACATCGACACAATTTTCAGCTCAATTATTGGGTACGAGATGCTATCCTTAATGGATGGATTTTTTGGGTACAATTAGATCAAGATAGCTCTTAAAGATCAACACAAGACTGTATTCACCACTCCATGGGGAAAATTTTATTACCAAGTCATGCCATTTGGCTTGAATAATTCTAGAGCAACATATCAACATGTAATGACTATCATCTTCCATGACATGATGTATGACATTGTAGAGGACTATGTTTATGATATACTAGAAAAATCAAGAACAAGAGCTAGACATCTTGACATTCTATGAAGAATATTTGAGAGGCTTCATGAATATAAAGTATGCTTAAACCCCAGGAAATGTGTCTTTAGAGTCACATCATGGAAATTTATAGAATTTATTGTATCACAAAGAGGGATCAAAGTCAGCCCTACAAAAGTCAAAGCTATTATAGAAATGCCTCCACTAAACAATCTTAAACAATTGTGAAACTTGCAAGGAAAGACCTAATATATACATAGGTTCATTTCTCAATTAGTAGATACGTGCCATCCATTTACCCATCTCTTGAAGAAAGGGGTGAGGTTTCAATGGGATGAAGATTGTCAGAAAGCATTTGTGAAGCTTAAAACATACTTGGCCAATCCACCAGTCTTAAGACCACCAACATAGGGAAAGCCATTACTTCTTTATATATCAGCCATAGAGTATACACTGGGGGATATTTTTGCCCAATGTAAATAACACATTGTCTATTACCTCAATTTCACATTATTGGATCATGAACATAATTATATGCCTATTGAGAAGGCATGTTTGGTTATGGTGTTCACTACTTAGAAATTACAACATTATATCTTAAACAATAAAAAAATCATCACCAAGGTGGACCCTCTCAAATTCTTATTATCCAAATCAATTATTCAAGGATGCATGGCTAAGTGGTTCATATTCCTCAACAAATTTGACATTGAGTAATAGAATAAAAAAGCAATCAAAGGGCAAGTAATTATTTATCAGCTTGTAGAATCTCCTATTGAATATACTCAACCTCTCAAATTTGACTTCTTAGATGATTCTATCATGATGATAGAAAAAGAATCATAGGAACATAAAATTTGGATGTTTTATTTTGATGGATCCTTCACATCTCATGGATATGAAGCTAGAATATTGTTGATCACACCATAGGGGGATCTGATTCCCAAAGCATTTCATATGCAATTTCATTATATGAACAATATGGTCAAGTATAAGGCATCGATTAAAGGACTTAGACTTGTTATATAGTGGGATATTTAAAACTTAAAGGTCTATATAGATTCATAATTGATCATCAATCAAACCAATAATCAGTATCAAACAAGAGATGACAAACTTGTTCTTTACAAGCAAATTGTCAATAACCTCAAAACACATTTTAAATCTCTACATTTTGATCAAGTTATAAGAGAAAATAATAGATTCACCAATGAAGTGACTATGATTGGATCTATGCTATAGATGGGTCATAGTGATAAAGAGTATTAGTTCTTGATTGAAAATATTTGATAGTCATTGCATGTCTTGCCAGACTTAGAGAGGGTATGCACCATTACTGTTCCCAATCCTGCTCTTGAACTACCATGGTACCAAGACATTTATAATTACTTCCATGATCTTGTATTTCTATCTGGCCTATCCAATAACCAACAAAAACTATTCTTTCAATACTTAACATGTTATACCCTCTTTAGAAACATGCTTTATTGTAAAGGCTATGATGAAATGCTTCTTTATTATTTATCTTTGAAAGAATCCAAACTAGATTTGAAGGAGGTTCATGAAGGAATGTGTGGGCCCTACACAAATGGTGTGGTATTAGAAAAGATTCTCTTAATAATATGGTATATTATTCCAAAATAGAGACTGATGCTTGTAATTATGTGAAGAAGTTGTTTCCTTATCAACAACATGGAAACCTGATACATGCACCTTATTTACCACTACAACCAATTAGAACACCATGGTTGTCATCAACATGAGGCCTTGATTTAATTAAGAAAATTAACCCAACATCATCATATGGCCATAAACAAATTTTGACTACAATCAAGTACTTCACTAAGTGGATTGAGTCCATTCTTCTAACTTATTTTATTGGGAAATAAATAGCCAAATTCATCCATCACCATATCATCTATCAATATGGAATCATAGCCCTTATTATATCCGATAATGGAAGATCCTTTATGAACCAAGATATGAAATATCTTTGTGAAAAATTAAAAATCAAGCACAAGAGATCTACTCCATATAACCTGTAAGGTAATAAACAAGTTGAGGCATTGAATAAAACCATTGTATCCATCTTAAAGAAGATTGTCAATGCTGTTGGTTGTAATTATCACTTGTAACTTTTTCCCACCCTTTGGCCTTACATAACTAATCATTAAACCCTAACTAGAGATACTCCATACTCCCTTATTTTTGACACTAAAGCTATTATCCTGGTCAAGATCAAGTTGTCATCAATGTGAGTATCACTAGAATACATTGAAGATGATGAAGCATACAAAGTCTCACATCTAAAAGATCTATAACTTCTTAATGGTAAGCATTTGGCTACCCTAGAAAACTTGAAATCCTATTAGAATATATTTTAGAGAAACTACAACAAGCAGATTCTCCCTTAGGAGTTTGAAATTAGTGATTTGGTCTAGAAAGAGAACCAAAAGAGTATGAATGTTGAAAACAAAAAGAAAGGTAAGTTTCAACCTAATTTGTTGGGACCATATGTTATCATGAAAAATTATGGATCAGGGGCATATCAACTAGCTAAACTGAATGGTGAATAACTTCCAAAGCCCATGAACATCGTACACCTTAAGATGTTTTATGCATGAATAGATTTGAACCATTGTCTACATGACCCCTAACTTGGGGGAAACTTGGGCTAAATCAATGATATCTTACCATTTTATCCTGCCCTAAACACATTTTATACTACCTTGGATCACTCTTCACAACTCTGTACAGTGAAGGCTTTGAACCATTGTTACTCTAAACACATGGTATCCTATCTTAGACCAATCTATTTTTTAGAACCCTATTATTTATCCCACTCTACATCATCCATATGTTGGAGTCTATTATTTAGATTATTATTTTAGATTACCATATTATTTTTTATGTCTTAGGAATGTTGTAGCTTGAACACCTTTTATCCCTTGACCAATTATGATCCTGATTATGTCTCATAAATGCATTCAAATACCAGTTCTACAAAGCAATTCATCTACGACATTATTCTATAGCTTCTTCTCCTAACAAGTGAACAATAACACCTATCCAAATTAGGATATTCACCTACCATATGGTTCTTTAGATTAATCTCATGCTACACACTATTTTATATTGCATTTTTTGCTCTTTGTAGGATTCTTGCCTTTTCAGGATCCTTGCTCTCATTTATTTGTGAGCATGTGCTATTATAGCTAGATTTAGTTATTATTAGATCTCTTAGGTAGTTCCCTAGTTCATTATTTATATCCAAGCATGGGTCATTGCAGTTGACATAGCTATTTTATTGGAACTTCTACTTTTGGATGAGATCTCCTTGACTAGATAGTCCCACCTTGTGCATATTTTATCCCAAAAACACCCAAAACATTGGAAATTTTTGAAATACCAAAAACATTAGATAAAATATCCACAAAAGAATAAAAATGTTATCTTTCACTTTTTGTACATTTATATATTCTTATCCTACCATACTATGCTTTTGTCATTTTACAAACATAAATTATTCCATTGACTTACCATCTTGGAAGCATTTTATCCTACTGACTTTTTGTTGAGCAAGTCATCTTGTCCAATGAACTTGCCATCTTACAAGACCATTTCTCATCTATCATATCTTCCATTTATTCTACAACATTAATCATATCGGTCTGATCATCACTTTTCTTATATCTCATTTCCTAGGAGAACTACATTTTCCCCTGGTGTCCCACATTATGGTGGAAAGTAATGCCTCTACTAGGGAACAAATTTTGTGTCCTTGTTCTTTGTTATGTTTTGGTGGAAAGTAACACCTCTATTACATGTACATGAATAAAATTTTTTAAACCACACTAGCTTGGTTTTTGTTTGTGTGTGTTTATTTGAGTTTTCTTGGTGTTTTGTTGTGCTTTCAAACCTCTTCATTTATTTCTTCTCCTTTTCTCTTTTTATTAATTCTTGTGTTACCTTGGTCTTGTGTTCCTCTGTATGTGTTTGCTTATCTCTTATGTTTAAGGATATCTTAAATTCTCATATGGATATTCATTATTTATATCTTGATCTCATGTTATCAAGTTATTCTTGAACCTTTTTATTTATTTGATTGTTTTTGGTGGCTTGTTTTTATGTTTGATTTTTCTTTTCTTTTATATTTAAGAACATCTTGATGGTCCACATATATCTTGATTATTTCTATCTTGATCTTATATCATTAAGAAATAATTTCTTCTTTATTTTTAAACATCATTGTTCCTACTTAAGTCTTGATTTCTCATATCTTGATATTAAGTTAGGTTCATTTATGTTTTTCTTTTTCTTTGTCTTTGATTTTTTTTATAGAAATGTAAATAGTTGTAACTCTGGGTTTGGTCATTATTTTACCATTATCCTTAGTTATAGGTATTCACATTTGAATTGGCTTAATGCAATTAGAATATTATGTCATTCCAAGTTATTCATACTTATGATGCCTATTTTTTTTGCTATAGCAAGCACTTTATGCTCAGGTCTCAAAGTCTTAACATCAACACTACTCGGATGATTAGTCCTCATGAACACTTTGTATAATTTAGGCTCATGATATGGAATTAGGAATCTAGGTAGCATGCATTTTTATAAATTTGAATCAATGCTTAGACATGCATCTATTTGCATACATCATGAGTCTAATCAATATTTAGTCAGTTTTCTTCATCCCTCATTCCATTCTATCCCATTTCCTGGAGAACTACATCAGCTTGAGGTCTTAATAGAATATGTAGGTAGCACTCAATTTCTATTGAGGTCTACTCAGCTCTCTTTCATTCTTATTTTCATCTCTTTCATTACTTTGTGCATTCTCATATGTTTGGTTTCTTGTGTCTTTCCAAGCCATTATACCATCACATATACATTTTCACCTGCTCATTTTAATCTATGCATTAGGTTATCTCCCTGATATAACTACTTGATGATTTTCCCATGCTAGGGTACCATAGTTGAATAATGTCATAATCAAATTAAACCTACAATGGAAAACCATTATTTATTCTTTATCAATGATCAAAATTAGCCCTATTGGGGCACAACTGTCTCATCATAATCAAATTTGATCTACTGGAGCACCTTTTATTATCTTCTCTTTGGAGACCATATTATCTTTTCCTCTAATTCCAAGCTTTCCACACTAATGTCCATGTTGATAATATTTAGTGTGCAACTTGTCTCAGGATTGATCAATGTTGTAAGCATGCAGCTTACACTCTCAAATTGGGTGCATTTAAATTGTGTCCCTTACATTTATGGATTATATCCTTCCCATTCCCCCTATCTTTGGGTCTTATTATACATATAATTATATTTTTATCATTGATGGTGACCATGTGTGTAGGCATTAGATCCTCTGAATGTGATCTATTCCATGGGTTAATCTCTCACTTTCTCTCTCTTTTTGAGAATCCATCCTTCTCTTTTATCTTAATATGTCCTCTTGAGGGGACATCATGGGTCTATTCCAAGTTCTTCTTGATAACTCTTTAATTTTAAAATATGTTTCCTCACTTGAATGTCTCACTACACCTTCTCAAATAGGGGTAAAATTTAGACATCCAAATCCTAACACCATTTGTGTTGAAATCATCAATCTTGATTTTCACTCAAATGCACATTTTAGGTCAAAATCCATAATATGTGCTAAATGGTTCGAGCTTGTCATTTCAAAGTGATGATTTAGACCAATGTATCCCTAAATGTAGCAGTAAATTTTATGTGATACCTAACTTTGATCAATTCATTTCAAGTCAAAATGCTAATTTTGCCATTTAGTTCTCTAGATCACTCTTTTCTTCTAATTTGTGCACATACATCATGTGCCTTTGTTATTTTGTGTTGTTGACATCCTAAATGGAAATACAATTTCAATGCATCTAGCATCACCTTCCAATTCCTCTCGAGTTAGATTATGACCTAGTAATATGACTTTCTACCCATTTTGATTAATTATGCACAAATTTTCCAAAGGATTGCATTAAACTTGATTAATCTTGTTTAAGCTAATTAATCAAAATCAAGAACTTAAGTGGATTTTCCATGGAGGTTGTTGAATATCTTATTATTGGAAATTGATTATTGATATCTACATCATTAAGTTATGTCATATATGGGGTAGCATCCATCAAGCCATAAGTGCATAAAATATCTAGATTATGGGTCTCCCATGCCTCTTTATTACCTCCCATGCCTCATTAATACCCCTTCTTCCCAAATTAAAATGAGGATAATTATGGATTTAATTCCAAATATTATATTAATCCATGAGCACAAATCTCAATCTTAAGATTGACGGTCATGGTTGATCCTGATCAAATCCAAAAAACTATAAATAGAGGGCCATTCACTCATAATTTTTAAGCTTGATTTGTGTAGAGTTATAATGCAAAATTGTATTCATAAGCTTTTATTTTGATCATTTCATTCTAGTATCAAGCTTTATTTATAGGCTATTTTAGTGATTCCAAATCATGATCCTAGGTTTTACAAGGAGTTCTTAAGACATTGGAGGAATTAACCACCATTATTGATGAAGACAAGAACTCTTGATCAAGGGAGAACATGCTTTTGAGATGCATTTATAAGGTGGATCCACTTGGGAAGGTAAGATCGTATTGCTTTATTTCAATTATTTTTTAATATGATTTTTAATTCCCTCATGAATAGATAGGATTAATTAAATTTACTCTTATGTATTTTTCCTTTGATTTATTGGACTAATGTTTGACTAATCATGTTATGTAATCCTCTCTACAGTTTGGAGTAAAATGATGATATGGACCCCTTCCAAGCATAATCAGGTTCCCAAAATAAATATATATGGTGGTCATGACCTAAGGAATAATCCCATATGTTCACTTGGTTGAGACAAATATCACACATGCACATTATTTTTTTTCAAAACAAGGATTGTATGTGTAGGCACACATTGAGTTGAAAACCCATTCAAGATATATGATGTTTGTAGTCAACTTGGGGTTCACGAAATGTATTGATTTAAGATAGAATTGTGTTTAAGATCCCTTAAAACCCCTCTCAAGTTATATCACTTAGTTTTGCATTCAAAAACCTTGGATATGTGTTGATCCAAGTAAGTAAGCAATCTTGCACTCAAACCTCAGTGATGTCTTAAGACCTTTTCAAGGTATGGGATCCATCCAATGTCTTAAGTGAGGAGTGAAATCATGATTAAAACCCAAAAAATCTGTTTTAATAGTCAAAATGTGTGGAAAATGGTCTAAATTACCTAAAAACTAACTCAAACCAGTCCACTTGTGTGCAAGCATTTTGAGTGGCATGTTCACATGCTCACCCAGTCCACCACAAACATCCTCTAATCTAGATAAACTAAGGGAATTTAAATCTCCCTATGAACTAAACATTCATGTAAATTTAATTGGTAATGGGGGCCTAAACTATATGAATGATTGCTAAAAAAATAGGTACTCAAAATTGCCTAGAATTAACCCTAACCCTAAATTTTAATGCTCATATCTCCATGGATCATTTTCATGGTAATATAGCCTATTAATGGTAGGAGAGGGGATAAATTTCCTAAAAATCCATGGCCTTTATTGTAGGGTTGGATGTTTGTAATTTATGAACCATCATTAATATGGTGGACACCTCCAACCCTGCATAAAACATAGAAATGACTCAATGGTGAAACACCACCTCAAGACCCATTAAAATGCAAGTTTTTATCCATGAAAACACATTTAAGGTCCTATAATATCCCCTTATCACTACCATGTCTTCTTGGTTGGCATGTGTAGGGTTAAAATTATACAAAATAGGCCTAAAAAATCTAGTTTGATCTCAAAAGTCAAGGTCTAGAGGAAATTCATGTGGAAGATGAGTTAGAGAAGGGAGAAGGACTCTCAAGGCACCTAAATAAGTCTTCTTGAGGTCTCCATGCTAACCTCCATTACTGGTTTAAAGACAAAAAATTTTAAGTCTTGGTATACCTAACTATATGCACTATAAAGAAGAAATTTGGCACTATAAAGTCCATAATGCCACTCTTCAAGACATCTAAGATATTTTCCTAGTCATAAATGAGGCAAAAATAGTCCATGGACAAATGTGTAGTAAAATTTTATAGTTTAAGTGTGCAAAAATAATAATACCTAGGCCCCAACATGAGTGTGCCATCAAAGGAGTGGAGAAGAGCATAGTTTTAAGGGTTGAGAGGTTTTGAATCCTCTTTGGGGGTATTATTACATTTTTTAAAGCCCTTTGGGCTAACCTAGGCCTTGAAGAAACCAACATAGTGCACCTTCCCACTTGTAGACCTATAAAATCCATTCAAAGAGAAAACCCTTCACACAAGGATCATTTTTAAGTACTTACCACAGCTTGAGGATTACATATGAATAATTTAGATGCTCATGGGAGGTGAGAGAACTTGTTAGATTGGGATTTGTGTAGTCAGTTCATAAACCCAATATTAGACCTTCAAGAACCAATCCTAAGACTCCCAAACCCTCTAAAACCTCCATTAAACCATAATAAAAAATAGTCTATAGAGGTTTAATAAAAAGTGCATTGTTTTGCTCAAAAGTTTCTAGTTTATCACTTGGACCCTATAGGCAAGTTAGAAAGGCTTCAGCTCATGGTCTTGGATTATATAGAAGGTGTACAAATGCCTCATGAGAGGATAAAATTATAGGGTTTTAGTTAAATTATATGTTGTAAAGCCTAATAAAGTATTATAAACCATGGAGGGAGTAGTTTCAAGACTTTTTCTACCTATCCAACATCAATTCAACCAATGGAACTCACTAGAAAGGTTCTCACCATCCCTTTCAAACTGCTAGTTTATGAGGCAGTCTGTTTTGCCTAGTAAGGTAAAGCTAGGGTGTATTGTAGGTGAAAGACCCTTAAAGAACCATAAGGTCAATGTACTAAAGGATATCCAAGGATTTTCTAAGTCTTACTAGATGGATATTAGTGTCTACATTCAACTATTGAATCACTAGCATGGTAAATATGAGTAGAAATTTGGAAAGGAAACTACATAGGAATACTTATCAAGTAAGTGGAAGGATATAAGGAGAAAAGGTTCGAATTAAACCATTAATTGACCATTTCCATGTAATGTAACAGCCATTTAGGTGAGCCTACACAAAAATGGGATCCATTATTACAAGTCATAGGTAGTTTCATGAATAATTTGGCATGCACATTGATACAAAGGCTACTCAATGACCTAAATAGACCTAATTACACCCAATATGCATTAAATAACTATTAAAAGAAAGAATATAAGTCCATTTTAGGTTTTGTTAAAGCATGTTTGAAGATATTTATAGGAATTAAAACCTCCACAATGTCAAATTTGGACTCATCAATGAGTGTCAATGCTCAAGGAGAGAGACAATGCTTGTGTAACTACCCTATCCCACTTTAGGCTCATTGATGACCCCTCCTATGCCTAAGTAGGAGGCATGATTTTAAGGCATGTATAGTCATGCCAAGTGGACAAGCTACTTGAACAATTCCATGATGGTCTAGCTTGTGGTCACTTTTCTGCCAAGACCATAGCCTCCAATATCATTAGATTTATGTAATTTTTTCCCACATTATTTATATATGCACACTCTTTGGTGAAGAAGTGTTCAAATATGCCATGTTAATTGGAAAATAGAAGTTAGATACCCTTCCTTTGTAACCAATACAAGTAGAACAACCCTTCATGTAGTGGGGCTTGGATTTCATAGGGATAATACATCCACCTTCAAGTGATAGACATAATTGGATAATCAACCACTTACTACTTCACAAGGTGGGTTGATTTTGCTACCCTCAAAGAAGCCAATGAGAATTTTGTCCTAGATTTTTATGACAACGTTGTGAACAGATTTGGTGTGCTTTCATTAATCATCTCTAATAATGCATTGGGCTTTAGTAGAAAAAAGGTATGTGAGTTGGATATTTAACATGGAATATATCTCAAATCATCCCTTAACTATTACCCATAGGGTAATAGACTTGTAGAGTCCACAAACAAGAACTTATTGAGGATCATCAAAAAGACTATGGAGGATAGGCAGAGAGTGTGGCATATTAGATTGAGGACTACCTTATGGGAAGATAGAGTGACACCTAATAAGGATAATAGACAGTCCCCATATATATTTATCTATGGTATAAAAGCAAGACTTCTTGTTTCTCTTGAGTTGCCTACACTAGAGCTTGCCCACCAAATTGAGATCTTAGAGGATGATGCCATGTAAGTATGAATGAATGAACTAAAATAGTTGGAAGAGACAAGGGACAATGCCATGTACATCATGTGGTCCAATTAACACCAAGTTAAGATTTTATCTAAAAAGATAGCCTCCTTTAGAACATTTAGACAAGGTGATATAGTCCTTAAATGGGATGAGGACCATGCAAAACCAAGAAAACACTCCAAATTTGACAATGTTTAGAGTGGGCCTTATATCATCACATACTATAAGAAGATTAATGCCTTTGAGCTTGATAAGATTAATGAAGAGAGACTTACCATCCCTATCAATGGGAGGTATATCAAGTTATACAAGTACTTATCTTTCATGTTCTTTTGTACATAGGTAGGTAGGGTTGTTTTTACCTCCAAGTGCCGTTGCACAAGTATCATGCTTGTTGTTTGGTTTTGATATTTAGGTAGTTTTATGTTATGTTATTGGTTATTTATTATTTTATGGTTGTGTCTCATTGATTCAATAGTTTAAAAGATGAAGGAAGAACCTATGTCATAATCATGCTTAATTTATCTAATCATCATGAATAATTTTGATCAAATTTTAGGGTTCTTTGACTATAAGGATTGTCAATCCCACTGAGTCACCAAAATTTTTGGTCAATTTCTATTCCTATACCTATAAATTGATAAAATTTATAGCATAGGGTCATGATTCATCTTTGACAGTTAGTTATTAGTCTTGTTGGGAGTTGAAAGGGATGTCTAGTTAGTCCATTATCCAATCATGTTTCAATCTAGCCTTAGCAGTCCTTATAGGTCATTGTACCTCTTGTAAATCTTGATTCATGTAGTGTCATGATTTCCAAAGTGAATATGTAAACCTTATCTAGATTGAAGGATCATCAACTTGATGAAGATTCCATAATGAAGGCCAAGATAAAGGAGATAACTTGACAAAGGCGTAAAGGCACATTGCTCCTACACAATCATCATAGGTATGCCTATTTTTGAGATTTTAAGAATCATTATAAATAAGGTTATGAGGTTTAATTGACTATTTAGGTGTTCCTCATGCATTAACCTAGTTATCTAATTATTGATCCTCATTTAAATCTATGTACTTGAGCCTAGTCAATAGTTTTGACCATAATAAGACATTATTTTGGCCTTAATTGACCACTAAATCACCCCATACACCTTCAAAAGACCTCATGAGCCCCATTAGACCATCATGGGATGGTTTCATACCTAAATTAGATCCATCATTACCTCATTCAATACTTATTCCCTTAAAAATGGGTCCACACATGCCAATTGTGACCTTTCATCTTCCTCAGGTCATACCAATAAGTCAAAATGCTATCTTTCCCACCTATTTCCCCTCCAAAACATCAATTGGATACATTTTAGGTCTGAAGTAAGAAGATTTATAGGGGAAATGTTAGTTTATAGGTGTTTTATTAATAGTATAGATATGTACTATATGAATGAGCTTAGTCAAGGACATATCCTTATAGGAGGAGTTTAGAAATATCAAGTGACTTAAGGGACCAAAACCATTTATCATCTACTTTGAGCTCATTAACATGATTAGAGGACCCCTCCGGTTCATGTTTATTCCATATAATAGAAAGAAAGTGGGGATCTAAGATTTTTCCCATGGAAGGTAGACTTAGGGAGATAATCATCCATGGATTTTTTCTAAAAGTTAAATAAATATCCTTTATGAGCATTCATTAATAAGTTAGGGAAATTTTGTACCCTCCTCATCTGCATAGGCACTTTTGGAGCCAATGGTTTTTAGGTGAATTTTATTCATTTGATGAAACTAATATGCATCCTATTTTATTAAGTCATGAAGAGTCCTCCCATGATGATCTCAACATTGAATCCACATGTGTGAGATTGAGTAGCATACAAACCTCCTTAATTAGTCTTTATGCATGGTCTCCATGTTAGTTGTGTAAAATTCAAAGTTGAGGTGCCTCTATCAGGGGTTATAGGCAAGATTAAATATTATAGAGCTATATCATGGCTCTCAATACCTTCTCACCTATATTTAAAGTTTAATGGTCCTTTGTTTACCTTTAAAACTTCAAGGAAATTAATCTATGTATGGTTGTAGAACACTGCATAGTGGACTATGTGTATGGTCCAAGAACACCTACAGGGATCCAATGTGCCTCAAAGGATATGAAAGAGATACTAAAATGGTGGTGGGTTATCTTCATGCCTTTATAAAATATTTCCCAATCCTCCATAATGTATTCACAGTCCTTGTAGACCTCTTTTTATTCCTTCAAACCACTCATGCACATTTTGTAAATTTTAAGTTTTTTTCTTAGATATTAAGATAAATTTGAGAATTCCATGTTACATTATGAGACCATAAACACCTTAATTTTACCTCAAAAACTTTATGTATGCTTGTATATGCATTATGGTTTATGAAGGATCTACTTGGGTTGGTCTTAGGAGAGGTCTTATGCCCATTTCAATCCCATTCCACATTCATAGGGTTTCACTACATTGTTACTGCCATTGTGTTGTGTTGCCATGCTCATCTCATTTCATGTGTCTCCATTATCATCTTCTCCATTCACCTACCCTTACATTAAGGATTGTTCATCCCTAGTTGAACCCCAAACTACATTAAAACTTTCCATACCATTTATATCATTATTATTGACCTATATGGCCATATGGCAGTGGGGTGAAAATGTAATGTGCATCAATAGTTAGTCTTGAGGCTATTGTAACAAGATTTTAAGGGTGATCAAGTGGAATATTCAAGGGTGTGATAGTTAACATGAATATAATTAAATGTTAATTATGAAAGGGTATTATATGTGATATGGACCACCCATGTTACAAGTCTTAAACACCCTATAGGCCATCTCCCTACTAACATGTGCCTGATAACTAACACTCCAGATAGTTAGAGATAAAGAAAGAAAATAGTTGGAACTACCAATTTGGATTGGAATTTCCACCTAATATGAACTTAAAGTGGTAATATACATATAAAGGATAATAATAAAACAAGATACCTACTATCCCTATGAAGGCATGGTGACATCATCATAACCATGAAGCTACATGGGTAGGTGCAAGCATGAGACTAGGGTTAAATGAATAAAAGGGTTATGAAGGAAAGTAATGTTGAAGGGAAAATAAATAGTCATGATAACCATCATAATAATGTGGAAAATACTTCCTATAATAATAAACACCCTCAAATTAAGGCTATAAAACATCTTCAGGACTTACAGGGACGAGTGCACTATTAATAGGCATTCTTAGAGCTAGTTTGGAGTAAAATGATGATATTGTCCCATTCCAAGAATAATCAGGTCACTAAAATCAATATAGATGGTGGTCATGACCTAAATAATAATCCAATATGTTAAAAAGGTTGAGAAAAATAGTGGACATAATCACTATTTTGTCTTAGACCAAGGCTTGTTTTTATAGGTATACAATGAGTTGAAAACCCATTTAGGATATATGATGTATGTAATCAAATAAGGGTCCATGAAAGTTATTGATTAAAGATAAAATGGTATCCAAGATCCCTTGAAACCCATATAAAGGTATAACACTCAATTTTGCATTCAAAATCCTTGGAGATGTGTTAGTACAGGCAAGCAAGTAGTCTTACACTCAAACCTCAATGATGTCTTAAGACCTCTGCAAGGTATGGGATCCATTTAATGGCTTAAGTGTGGATTGAACACATGATTTAGAACTAAAAAATGGTTTCAAGAGTTATAGGTTGGATAAATTAGTCTAAATGCACTAAAAACTAACTCAAACTAGTCGACCTATGTGCAAGCATTTTGAGGGGCATGTTCACATGCTCACCCACTCCACCATAAACATCCTATGATCTAGAGATCCTAAGGGAATTTAATTTTACCTATTCACTAAAAAAACATGAAAATTTGATTGGAAATTGGGGGATAGACTATATGAATTATCTCTAAGAAAATAGAGACTTAAAATTGCTTGTAACTAACCTTAACCCCACCTTTTAATACTCATATCTCCATGGATCCTTTACATGGTAATCCATCTTATTCATGGTAGAGGGGGGTCAATGCACTAAACATCTATGGAATTTTCTTTAGGGTTGGATGTTTTTACTCTATGAACCATCATTAAGATGGTGGACACCTCCAACCTTGTACAAAGCACAAAAATGACTTGATGGTGAAACACCACCTCAAGACCCATTAAAATGTAGGTTTTAAACCATGAAACCACCTTTAAGGTCCTATAAGGTCCACTAAGCACCATCATCGTTTCTTGGTTGGCACATGCAGGGTCATAATTATATGACAGAGGCCTAAAAAGCCAATTTGAGCTCAAAAGTCAAGGTACAGAGGATATTCATGTGCAAGATGAGTTAGAGAAGGTAGAAGGACTCTGCATGCACCTAACTAAGTCTTTTGGATGTCTCCATGCTAACCTCCATGATTGGTCTAAAGATAAAAAGTTGTAAGTCTTGGTATACCTAGTTATTTTCAATACAAAGAAGAAAACTAACACTATAGAGTCAATAACTCCACTCTCCAAGACATCTAAGATCTTTTCCCAATTATATATGAGGTAGACATGGTCCATGGAACAATGTGAAAGTCAAATTTTATAGCTAAAGTGTAAAAATAGGACAATACCTAGGCTCCACCATGATTTTACCATCAAAAGAGTGGATCAAAGCATATTTTCAAGGGTTGAGAGGTTATGAATCATTTTTAGGGGAATTGTTACATTTTTTTAAAGCCATTTGGGCTAAACTAGGCCTTGGAGAAACTACCACAGTGTACCTTCCCCCTTGTAAACCTCCAAAATCCATTCAAATAGAAAACTCTTCAAATAAGGAGCACTTTCAAGTACTTATAATAGCTTTAGGGTTGTATATGAAGAGTTTATATGCTCATGGGAGGTGAGAGAACTTTTTAGCTTGGAATTTGTGTATTTGATTCATAAACCCAAGCCCAAGCCTTCAAGAACCAGGCCTATGACTCAAAAACCATCAAAAACCTCCCTTAAAACCTAATAAAAACTAGTCTAAAGAGGCTTAATAAAAAGTGAATTATTTTGCTCAGAAGTTTCTAGTTTATCACTTGGACCCTATAGTCAACTTAGAAGGGCTTCAAATAATGGTTCTGGATGGTACAAAAAGTGTATAGATGCCTCTTAAGAGGAAATAATTATAAGGTTTTAGTTAAGTTATGTGTTTCAAATCCTAATAAAGGATTATAAACCATGGAGGGAGTAGGTGTAAGACTTATTGTACTTATAAAACATCAATTCAATCCATGGAACTCACTGGAAATATTCTCACCATCCCTTTCAAAACTACCAGTCTGTGAGGCAGTTTATTTCACCTAGTAAGGTAAAGCTAAGGTGTATTGTAGGTGAAATACCCTTAAATAATGATAAGGTCAATGTACTTAAGGCTATCAAAGGATTGTATAAGCCTTACTAGATGGATATTGGTTCCTAAGTTTAACTATTGAATCATTAACATGGTGAATATGAGTATATATTTGTAAAGCAAACTACATAGGCCTACTTATAAATAAAGTGGAAGGATGTAGGGAGAAAGGGTTGGTTTTAGACCATTTATTGACCATTTACATGCAATGTAAAAACCATTTAGGTGATCTTACACCAAAATGGGAGCCATTATTATTAGTCAAAGGTAGTTTTATGAATAATTTGGCTTGCACATTGATGTAAAGGCTACTCAATTCCCAAAATGGAACTAAGTACATGCTATATTCATTTAATAACTACCAAAGGAAAGAATATAGGGACATTTTAGGGATGATAAAAGCATTATTGAAGACAATTATAGGAATTATAGTCTCTATAATGCAAAATTTAAACTCATAATGAGTGTCAATGTTCAAAGAGAGAGATAATGCTTGTGTAACTAGCCTATGCCACTTTTGGCTCATTGGTGATCCTTCATACACCTAATTTTATCTCTATTGTATTCTATTTTATCTATTAATGTAGGCATTTATCTCTTGTTTTCCATCCCTCAGCTAGGTGTAGCAAAGCTTTTCCAAAATAATTTTATAAAACTCTTTTGAAGTAATATAAGACAATTTTAGATTCTAGTTGAATGCTAAGTGTAATTTGCTGAATTTTTATCTATATCATTTATGTTATCTATCCATCATCTGTATGTTCTTCATGTACCTTGATTCAAGCTTGTTGGTTTCTTGTAGGCTGTTTGAAGTGTTAGCTAGTGAGGTTTCTCTTAAGGTGTCATAAGTTTTAGTGTCTTATTTAGGCCTATCCATTTTTGTCCTTCAATTTTTAGGTCTATTATCAATCATCATGAAAAAAATTATTTTTTGAAAGATTGTGGAATTGTTTGATAAACCCTTATCTTCATTAGATTCATTAGTGGTCATTAAATGAATAGTTGAGAGTGGATCATTGATCAATTAGTTCATCACCACATAGGTTATATCCTTGTTTTAGTTTTCTCATCCTTGTCCCTTTTACTTGTGAAAGTTTTAGGTTTTATAAAGCATTTAATTTCCATATTAGGGGATTTATCCCCATGAAAACTAGAGGTGTGACCTATAAACTAGAGAGTCCACAGTCTAAGGTCACTCTCCTATTGGACTAGGTTTGAGGATACGACTTAAACACCCCTCTCTTCAAATAGGCTAAAACCTATAAATCCTAAAGTTATTTGATAATGTATGTGATGTATTGGATAAGTCATATGAGTATCAAATTGAGCCTACATGGGTAGGACCCTTAGACCTAATATGTAACTAGACCACCTCTAGACCCTGCTTAACCTAATGAGGAATCATGAGCTATTGACAATACATATGAAGGATGTTTGACATTATTTGATCATGTGATATGTTTTTTGATAATTTATATGAGGTTTTGAGTGCTTGTATAGTGGTTATAAGGTTAGTTTTAAGGCCTAATGTGATTTGTAGGTCAAGATATAAGTAAACAAAAAGAGAGATAGTGGCCAAATGAGGTATGAGATTCATATTTCAAGATAATAATGAGAATATGAGAATTTTAAATAGTGTGACATATTATTATAGGTGTTTTGACAAATTTTGAGGTCAAATTTTGAAGGTTTAGGCTTGAAAAAGTGTTTTGAGGTCTCTCAAGTACATAGAATAGAGGATTCTCAACCTAAAAAGGACTTCCAGGTGTTCATTAGAACATGTAACCTTTACATGGGAACCTAAGATATTAAGGAGAGATGGATAAGGTTCATATATAATATCTATAGTAATTATTTTTGGAAATGAGTTACAGTCCTTTATGAGCAATTGTTAACACTATAAATAGTGTTAACCCTTTCTAAAACCCTAACAATCACCTGATGTGAAATATATTGTTATAAATTACTCAAAATGTATTTTTATGGATATTAAACTAATTTTAGTTTGTATTAAACTCTCCCAATCACCTCCATGTGTGATTGGTTTTTTAGGTGAGTGAGTGGACTTGATAGGAAAAGCCTTATTCCTTGGATATTTGTTGTAGCAGTCAAAATTGACCAAGTCAAAGTTGATAAATGGATGGAGGAAAAATATTAAGAATTTTTTTTCCAATGGTGGTTTATTATCAGGTTATATCCCTTAAGTGTGCCAAACTGGTCATCCAAGTTGACCAGTCGCTAACATGCCTAATGGTGCAAATAATGAGAAACTTAGGTAGAAGTTAGAAGGTGATTAGGCATGTGATTTTATGGATTAAGGATGAATCAAAATTCATGGATAAATTTTTTAATACCTATAATACATGTTCATGTTGAATATAAGTTTTGGTGATCATTGTATATAATGAAAATGTTGCTCATAAGTTGACCTGTCAAGTACAGATGAGATAGTGAATGTGTAAGGTTATGAGATTGGTATACAAGACCAATATTTTCATTTGATCATATTATCTATTTATATAATAATTGTATAATTATCTCATAGGATAATAAATTTTCATTATTATCTATAAATGGTCATAAAAGTGTTTAAGGTCATTATCATCATGAGTGTGCTTCAAGGTAAATTGATAGTTCTAGGTAAGCAAGTTGCAATAATGAGTTTGATGATTTATGACCTGAGTTAAAGTTTTTAATGCAATTGATATATTTTTTTAATACATTAATTTTATATACATTATTTTAAGGTATGATATTCAATGAAAGTGATTGAAATTTTGAAGCCAAAAGAGGTCGACTGGTTCAGGTTTGACTATGTGTACTAAAGATAACAAATTGGTCTGTAAGACCAATAATTACCAATAAATATTATGATTATTTTACCTAATGTTTTTCTAAGGATTTTTTATTATAATTTTAATTAATTATAATTCATTTATTATGTTATTTTATATGTTATAATTTCAAGTTTCCATAACTGTGTTTTGAGGCTAGTTGGCAATGCAGAGTGAGCATTTTGCAGAGAAGAGTTTAAGCCTATATCCTTGAGTTGAAGTATCTGATGAAGTTTTTTATGACCTTTAGGTCATTATTTTTGTAAAAATATTATTTTTTTCCATATTTTTTCATAAAAATTGTGTTTATTATTCATTTTTTCAACATAGACTTTCTATGTGTATGAAGGCCTACTATGAATAGTGCTCTGAGAAGGGGTTCAAGTGGTGGTTGGACCTAAAAGGTGTTGTAGACTTAATTTTAAGTTTTATAAGGTATATTTTAGTGATATATGAAGTTATAATACTATGTGTATATTTTTTAAGTGTTCCAATAAAGGACAAAGTGTAACATGCTCTAATGAAGGTCTAATTGAATTAGGTCTCCTTAAGGCCTAAAAGAGAATTTGGTCTATTAAGTTGTGACTGACCCAATATATTGGTTTTTTTATGTTTTAAACATGTTATAATACCTATTATAAGGATAATACAAGTATTTAATTGTGTATGTATGACCAAGGTGTGTGAGAATAAGTGACTTGTATATGAGCAAGACTAATTAGACCCAATTAAAATGTTAGACAGGTGAGTACAAGTGAATGAAAGAACACATTGAGGAATATAAGGAGGTAATGTAGACAATCATATGGGTGTAAATATATATTAATTAATATATACTAGGATTATTGAGTATGGATATCAAGGTCATATGACCTAATTAGTCTTGAAGAGACCTACTAGAGTGAAGAACCCTAGAGGCAATTGTGAGAAGGATAGAAGTGTGTGAAGAACTTAATAAGAGGACCATAATATATTTAAGATTCAAAAAAGGAAAAATATAGAAGGAATAAGTTTACTTCTATGAGTGGGTGCTTGGTTAAAAGGTGGTTGAGTTGGTGTTGAGTCATTAAGGGAGTTGGGGCTTCTTTTCAAGTGGGTGCTTGTTAAAGACTCTGTTAAGTTGGTGCTTGATAGATTGGGGTTGGTGTGCCAAGTTGAGTGTGTGATAAACTAAATTTGATTAATTTATTTATATCAATTTTTTTCAAAGCTATGTTTAATAGGTTTTAATCCCTATAAGGGTTTCCCACATATAATTTGTGTTATATTGTGTTCTTATGTTTCATGCATATGTGGATGGTTACTTAGTCATTGTCTGATCTACATGTTTGGATGAATGTTCATGAATAATTAAGTGAAATATTAGTAAATGTTTTAAATATTTATTCACCCCCACCTTTTATTCATTGTGCTTCCAATAAAATAATGATGGATAAGTAGACTATATATATGAGGTATCAGTTAGTCTTAGAGGATCATATTACAAATTATGTTCTTATTGCATTGCTATGGAGGTTTCCCCCTCAAAGTGGATCAATAATATTATTCAATTATTCTACTCTTTTTCCAATTTTTTTATTGATATACTTATTTTTTTCGTAATTCTATGATATATTATCCTATTATTGTGAATCATGTAATTACTTTGATTACAAGGAATCAAGAAATCATTATAAAATTTATTGAATGATACATGTTTATTCTAGACAAATGCTACATAATGGTTGGGTTTTCATGTTATTAGAGCTATTCAAATTATTTATCTCTAATGTGTTTTATATTTTTATTGTTTAGGGGCCTCATAAACACAAATATAATTTTGCTATTGTATATTTTTTAACACAAATTAAAAATATATATTTATTTTCTTAAGATTGCATATGTTATTTCTGATCAAGGTAAAGAATGAGAAGATATATTTTCTAGGTAAATTATGTGTGTTTTATAATTTTTATAGGAATACAGATCCAAAATGTGGATCAATAGCATAATAAAAATATAGGCATCACAACCCTATGATAATGCCCCTGTTTTGTTTTATATTGTCTAATTAGGCATTATTTATGCATTAGACATGCATTGTGAAACTTTTTAGAAATTACTTAGGTTATTTTTGTTGCATTTATATGTAATCCATTTATTATTATTATTATAAAATTTTACATGTTAAAAAAACATATGAATCATATAGGAAAACATAAAATGAATGGGGCTGCCATGTTTCAATAATTGATATGATAAATAATTCATAACCTTGATTCAACATGAAGGGTGAATAAAAAATAAATAAATAAATAAATAAATATTATTAAATTTTATTAAATATTTATTTGAAAAAATAATTAGCAATACTTCAAGTGGGTTCTGGCAATGGTAGACATGGCAATGGAAGGATTAAGGAAGAATAGATCTACAAGCCTTATTTAGAGATAAATTCAACTTGACAAGGATTTTTTTTATAAAATATCCTTTTTAATATTCATTATATTTTCCCTCAACTCACCATGTTGGGTTACACCTTCATTCAAACATGAAACTGCAATAAAATGAGAAAACACAGTTTCTAGGCGTTATTTCTAGATTGAAAAATTGAATGTATTTAATAAATTTATCTACAAGAATCCTCAACCTTGAAACCAAATTAAAATCCTCAATTTACCTTCATTCAATTTTCTACAAAATTTCATTGAATTTAGCTAGGTCATTTTTAAGTTATTAAGATTTTAGTATTTTTATGCTCTAAATAAGCCTTGTTTTAAACCTGTAGTATGATATTTTTGAATATATTGAGCTGTAATCCTCCAAAATAATTGAAACAAATTTAAAATATTAAAAAACATCCTATCACACCTATACAAAAAAATCATTCAATTTTAAGGGTTATTTTCCAAGCTATGATGATTCTTACTGCACTAAAATCCTAATCTAGGGTCTTTTGACAGTCAGGGCAGTAAGCTAAATTTTATGGAAAATTAAAACTATAGAGACTATTTTTGGATATTTAAAATTTTAAATGGTTTTTAATACATATATACTACTCTATCATCCACCTTTTCACCTTAACCAATCTCCAAATGTGATGAAATAACACTTTTTTGACTATCAAAAAAACATTTCTTGACTGTAGAAAATATGTACTTGTATCTTTAGGATTTAAATATGAATAAAAAATCTTAAAAATAAATTAAAATTATTTAAATACAAAAATAAAATCTAATTAATCATGATATATGTTTTAAATTGAATAGTTAAATTCAATAAAGCATTGTTAATGATTGAAAAACATGTTACAACAACACTATCATGAACCCAACTTTCAAACTTTTTCTTTTCACCAAAATATTGGTGTTCTTGGTATTATATCCTTGTTTTATCCCTTTTATATTGTATTATTAATTTAATCATGAACTATATTTATTCTCTCCTCCTCCTTTTTCCTTCACTCCAATCTCCTTAACTATTTAACTAAGTTCTTAACTCAGCCTAAGTCTTAACCTTGATTGAGTTTGACATAATTGGTTATAAATTAAGACTTTAGAACTATTAAAAAACATTTATAAGACATTAATTTAACCATAAATTAATTTTAATTAACAAACTAGTCATTAGGAGTTTATAAAATCTCTAAAAACATCTTAAATATGTTCAATAATTCAAATTTCTAGTTTTGGTAGGAAACTTGAAAACAAGCTAAAATGACAAAAATAAAGCAAGGTGAAGCATGAAAAATATTATTAAAAACAAAGCATTACCTCATAAACCTAATCAAGACCAAATTTTTCAAAAATATACAACTAAAGAGCTAATATTCTTGCATCAAGAGTTTAAAAGAATTCATGAGCTCCTGTTCATGATGTCTTCAATGTCGCTCACAATAAATAATCTATTCATCAAAATTTGTGGGTGATTTTGGTGTGTATTATTATCCTATATAAAAATAAATTTATACCACATTAACATAATAAATTTATCTTCTTTCTAATCTCTTTCACTTGTCCTTGTGAGAGTCTTTTCTCCCAGCTCTAGCTACCGCAAATGAACTCCCTCTTGTATGTCTTATTGAGAAAATTCTTGTACCATAATTTACTCAATATATTTTCTATCCATTTTAATCTAAAAACAATTCTCTACTGATTTCATGTTCATACCAACTAGTTATAAAACTAGTAAAGACATTCCTCTATTATTGCAATAGTTAACAATAATATCTTCTTATTTTATCTCTTCATTTTGATTCTCATATATGTGAACGTGTTGAACTAAACCACACTTACATATTTTAGTTTTCATTTTCTCCATTATTTTATATTCACATAGAACAAGCAAATTAAAGTAATCAAGATATCAAAAAACACTCCTTCAATCACTTCATCATGCCTCAAAGACATGTTCAAATCTTCTCCAATTATAACATGTTGTTCATGTTCTCCACTAACATAATGGTTTCTCCAATGATCAATATCAGACATATACAAAATTGTATTATCCTTATATTTATCTCTAATTTTATCTCCTTTGCATAGATAATCTTCCACTATCATCTTCTTATGTACACTAGCTTGTACAACTTATATCTCCCATATTTCCTACATAGAAATTTGTAACACTACTTGGATGCTCCTTTATTTCATTTACAATTCTTCATAGTTTCCATATTTTTTCTCCAAATCTATCACATATATCTTCTCCTTCATTAGAACTCCTTCCTTTATGGGATGCTCATAACTTTCTTACTCATTTTTATATAAATATGTTCTGGGCTTTTCACATGAGAACCTCACTCTCTTATTGTCCTTTAAGATAACCTTTTTATCATAGTTCACATGCCTATCTTTGATAATTTCAAAAATACATTTGATCTACTCACATGGAAAATTCCATCTCATGTTGCTTTTTATTTCAAATTCATTTGATTAGATTCTTTTATTTACTAGTTTCTATACTTTCCATTTTATCTCTTCATTCTACTTAAGTGTCATTCTATAGGCTATTTTATTTGACAAACTAGATCATAAAAATAAATCCATATAATAACTTATGTTACTCATTGGTTGAAACTCATTAGGAAACTCATAAAACACTAAATTTAAATACACATCTAACAAATTCTAAATTTATAATGGAAAATAAGTCAACTTAGTAGCTATAGTGACTATCTTGGGCTTAACATTTAATGCAAAGTCAACCTCTTCTTATTTTATCAATTGGAAAAATTATTTTACACTCACTAAAAATACCTTATTAATGTTTTTAGCTTTACTAAAATCTTTTAATGGTGTCAAAATATGCTTTTGTCCATGCTTATCCAATTTATATGTGTTCCTCCTTCCATCATGTATAGCCCTCATATCAAACTGCCAACGTCTACCCAACAACACATGGAAAACATCCATAGGCTTAATGTCATAAATTACTTCATTATTATAGATACCAATCTAAAAATCAACTTGAACTTAATCATTAACTATCACTTGATGCCACTTTTGAATCCAAGATAATTTACATGATGTAGGATGTGTTAATCTTTTCAATCCTACTCTTTCAGCTATTCTTGAAGAAACCAGGTTATCTATGTATACAAGGGAAAGTGAAGTTGATATACAAATCAGTCCTAACTCAAATAAGATAAATCACACTTACCCTTATTCTTATTAGTACATTTAGACAATCGGTATCATGACCAAGATGGATATGATAGACCTAACCATGGGCTCCTTTATCATAATATCACTAGAGAGGATTTTAAAGCCTCTAGTCAATCAACAGCATAAAATAACCCTAGATAGGTCCTATGTTTTATATATTCACAAAGTAAATACAAATTAAATTAAAATCTAACCTAGTTCTCACCAAAGCATGTGGCACAAAATGGGAGTAATGAACATAAAAGTAAACATGCATAGAATATCTCTACTTAAGCTAATGTAGAGGAAATCATAATGCATGGAGAGGGAAGCATATAAGCTAGAAAATGCAAATATATCTATTTTAACAAGGAATATCAAGAGTTAGGAATACTTACCTTTGAAGACAAACCCATTGAGATTCAATATCTCCCTTGGCTAAGGTGTTTTGTAAGAGGTTGTTGTGGCATGTAAGGATAACAAGGATAGGTTAGCTCTAGGCTACTGACTTTTTTATGCATCTAAATGACTTCTCCAAAAGACAAGATTTATATCTCTAAGTGTATTATGAAACCCTAAGAAATGATCATCATTGAGTAGGATGGTGGATAAATAGATGTGCAATATATGATGTTCTTCTTCTTATCTCTCTATAATAAATGGTGAAAAGGATGTGTATATATAGTTGGATCTAACCCTAAACCCTTCTAAAATCTTAGCTAGAAAAGTTAGACAAATTGACCTTATATCATTAATTAATAAAATAAATTTAGGTTCTAGTCTAGGTGGGTTGAGGCTGAACTAGACCCATAACATGATAATATATTTTAATTATAGGGTTGGCCCAAGTAACATTGTTCAGTAAATGTTAGAAAGAGTTTTTGGCTTGGTTAGGGGTTGTTTAAGGTGGTGAATTACTTGAAAGAATGTTTAATGAATGTTTCAATTCTTAGGGAAGTGTATATGATAGGTTTGTGTTGGTTAAAAGAGGTGGTATAGGGGACAAAAATATTGTGAAGCACTAATGGTCTACCCACCCTTTTCCTAGTGCACTCTTTAAGGAATGCACTCAAAGAGATTGAGACTTGATGTGTTCTTGCAAGAGAGAAAATATCATTAATTGATAAAGTTTGAAAATATTATATGTATACAATCAGTACTACCACTATAAATGATAACTTTAAAACATTTACCTTTTGATTTGCATGTAGTCTTAAACATGTTAGTGGGTGAATGTGAGCACCAAACCACTTGGTCAAATATATCTGCCACATGGGTAAAACCACAATTTCCTTATATTGTATAATTTTTTTGATTTGTTTCATGGTTAGTCTATTTTTTTCTTGTAATAAGTGCATAGAGTTGTGAATAAACATAATATGAGATAACATGTGTGTGAACTAACAATGTATTTAGAGGTTAGAATGACACAAAATTATGGTTATATATTCCTTTAGATTATAATTGAACATGTTGTTGATTAGATTAATGAATAAATGGTTGAACATCCTTACATATTAAGAATTATCAAAAAGATTATAGTAGATAATTTCACTCTAATCCTAGAATTGGTTAAATGTTGTATTAAACTTGTTTTTTAATAGAGATTATATGTGTGTTTTAATGTTATTTATATATGTTTAATATTTTGTTTTATAAATATCTATGGATGAGAAGAAATATATTTATCATGTAAATAGATGTGACTACTATGAAAATATATTATTAGATGTGAAATATCTATGAACTCAATCTATAAGTTATAATTTTGTATTTATATATACCTTCCAATAATCTTTAAGTTAAATCACATAGCTATCCCTATAATTATCATGTTATGGTGAACCCAAAGACCCTCTACTAATAATGGTGCAGTGAGCATGAACCCATTAGGGGTTAAAGATATGTTGTAATGGTTACCTAATCAAATAGAGGTAGAAATCTAGTTAGAGTAAAACATTCATAAATTTTGAGAGGAAGCACAAAGGATTGGATGTACCATAAAGGAAATTATACAAGAACATATCTATGGTGAGACTTATGAGATCTTTTGGCATGAAATGATTGAACTATTAGATGCTTCATTGGATTGATTGGAATATCATTGTTATCGATTTAGATATATATGCGTGATTGTATGGAGTCAAGAGAAGATAAGATGGATATAGAATTTAGACACTAATTGGACTCATGTGATTGATCATCAAATGATTGTTACCATTGATGGATACATATCTAAGTTCATAGTACAAGGGTATATAACCTTTGAAGTGGTAAAATATCTATTTATTAGCAGAATCATAGGTACACTTTTGCATCAAGTCCCTTTTTTTATTAATATGTTATCTATATAAAAGGCCTTAGTGCCTATTCCATCCAACATGGATTAGTCACTTCAGGTGTCATGGGGATGCATGTGACATAAGGGTAAATAGTGAGATTATAACAAAGAGAACTTGAACCTAAGTCTATAATGGAGAACCAAGAGGAGAAAAATTGAAAAAGACTCTAGAGTTATAAAGATAAATACAACAATATAAATGGTGGAATAAATAGAGTAAGACCCAAAAAGTTATGAATAAGAGTTTTACGAGCATAGAAGTCACTACCAAGAAGGAGGAAAGAGAGGAAGATTTAGGTGATGAGATAAAGGCTAAGGTGCCCAGGCATAGTACGGAGAGAGAAAGTTAAAGAGATGAGAGTCAAGCAAGAGAATAAGAAGAAGAAAATAGTGAATAATTCAATTAGGTAATTAAGATTTTGTATATGTATAGAAGGGTATTCCATGGAGGAGAAATTAGATTATCATATAATCATGGAAATAACACAAGTTCAATTTCTTATAAATATGTTGTTAGAGGTATAGATTAGTCACCATGGAAGCACACATCCCCCAAGCCTAATTTTTTTCAAAATCATAGAAAATACAATACATCTTTGGAAGATGAGGATTGGCAAGGACCATTCATAAAATAAATTCACCGAAATGGTATTGAGGCATAGAAGGCAACACATCGTGAAGTCATAATAATTTTTTTATAAATAAAAGAAGAAAAATATGCAAGCATTAGCATTGATTGAGATAAATCCCATGATTCTAACACAAGTAGGATAATTCCTCACTCAAAACAAAATTTTGGAAGAAAAAAAAGAGGATGAGGATTCATCTAAAAATTCATTATCACTAGAATAGGTAGGGGAATAATATTTATCAAAATCTTAGGTACTTCCCTTTGTCACACCAAATACATAAATACCAATCATCCAACAACCAATTGTAATACCTATGAAAAAAATTAGTACGGAAGCTCAATTGGGAGCCTTTACCAATGTGACACCCTAAAATGGGTTTACAGACCCTAAATAATACTTTCTCACCTTCAACATGAAGTGGAAAGTGAAAGGATTTATTGATGATGTAGTAAATAAGTACTTACTGATTGGATATTTGTGTGGTCGGGCATTATAATTCATATATAACCAAAATTTTAATCAATCAGATATATAGAAAGTAAAATACATGATTATCACATAATTTAATATCATAAAGTGTTCTAGTTATACCATATAAGATTTGAAATAAATATATCACAGAGAAAAGGAAATTATTTGTGAATGTGATTACCAATTATTTAATGTGATGAATAAGGTATAATTTGTTCTATAAGATAAATATAAATTAGAATGGTTTGTGGAAGGGATGAAAATAATAATATGGTTCACCATCGCACAAACATGGCTTAATAATAAGGCAAATGCAAGGGAAACTATGATTAGGGTTAAACATATCGAAGATTATGGAGATGCATTGACCTCAACTTCAAAGACATAAAACAATATACAATAAGTAATAATAAGGATGGATTAATATCAATATGGGGGACATAAGCCTAATTCAGTCTTATGGTGCATAAAGTGTGATAATGAAGGGCACCATAAGAATTAGTGCCCAAGAATCAAAATAAAGTTATTATAAATATGCAAAGTGGTAGGATATGTAACATATCACTAGCATATTTTACAATAGTATGCCAATAATCCATAAACTATGTATTATAACTTATGCAAGTCACCAAATCATGATGAAAAATGTTGAAAATCACTCTAGGAGTGAAAGGAAGATATTGCAAATAATTTTTTTGTGGTCACTACATATAAAACATCTATACCAACTCACACAAATTATTAGAAATAAGTTATCATGATAAGTGTAGCAAAATAAATTGCACCATGGGTTTCAAAGGTACCCTAACATAAACCTATAACTATGATAGGTTAAACACCACCATCTCAATTGTGGACATCTCCATCTTTAAACTAGACACCTCTGATTCCCTAGACAATAGGTACCTTAAGAACCATCACTTCTTTAATATCAATATGATGGGTATGATGGTCTATAAAATTAAAAATTATGGAATGCACAATAGGCCTTATGAAGCTTTGGGCCACAATAGTCAAATGGTTAGGGATTCCAATAAAATAAAAGAGGATATAAAGGAGAATACATAAGGGAATACTAAGGTGATACACAAGGAGGTATGGGAAATAAATTTTAGTGGCCTCCAATTCAGTGTTACTTATGTAAAGAATTTAATCATATACAAATGAATTATCCCTCAAATCCTAAAAAATAATCCTATTGTTCCTATTGTATGGTTTCAGATCAACATGACATAGAAATTCTATATGATTTTGGAGAAACATCAAATAAAAAAGGAAGTAAGGAATGTCAATATGATTAACACACAACCCTGGGAAGAGTCCTTAGTATAATAATTCATGTGCCAAAAATATATGAAACAAGGACTAATACCTTTAGATATATTTTAAGATCATGGGATAAGAAAGGATTGCCAATACAAGTATCCTAAACTAGTCACCAAGAAAGGATTAATGTGAGAAGATGCTCATATTGTGAAAATAATCCAATAAGAAGAGACTACTAAAGATGATTTTGTAGCTATGGATGCATATATGTATGGGTATATAGTGCACATTATACAACATGATGGTGTTTTCACTTCCTTGATAGACTTAATGAAGTTATTTAACATGATACAAAATGAAGACATCTCATAAAATATCACCAACTTGCTCCATAATTTGTTGGAATTTTCCCATAAAGGTCAATAGTGGGTGGACATAATGATATGGTATGTTAAGACTAAGAAACCCCAGGATATTGATTCTAGGATGGATATCAAATTGGCATGGTATGAAGTACCCAATGCATTATTTTATTTTGGTAGTACCACTAATATTATCCTAGGATAGACATGGGTAGCTATTAGATTACCTATATTGAGCTATAGCCCTATAACTCTTAGTATTTTAGACCATGAATAGGTTGAACCTATTGGTCACTTAGAATACATGGAGATCAAATTCATGTAGTTGATTCTGTGTCATGACTTTGAATTCATTGACATGAAGATAGACAAGATTCATGAACTTACATTGATAGGCAAGAAGTGGGCATATGATGCCTAGATGACCATCAACACAGTGTTGACTCAATTAGAATCCCATCAAGGAGATAAAATCATAGTAATTCCCCTGAATTAATATGGTCAAAGGCCATATTGCATCCCCAAATATCCTAATTTATCATATGTTTATGGAGAAACCATTTGGATGAAAGTGAATGTAGAAGACAAATAATAAGATCTGCAAGCTACTAAATGTAGCTTTATTTATGATAGTTTCATACCACCATACACTCTCTATGCAAGTAAAATTTAATTTTGAAACTTTTGCTAAGTTGTATAGGGATCCCATGGCTAAAAATGGAGGATGTGTGATCTATGTTTGTAAGTTTACCAACTAGGTCTAACATAGATTTTGTCTACCAAACTAGTCATATAGACAAATATTACATAGAACTGACTTCAGAAGGCATCCTACCATGGGATATAACTTATTTAGTGAGTGAAAAATCTGATACACACATTCTCAGTTGGGTCAATGTAGATCACAAAATACATATTTTATGGATGGTGTTTATGATAGAGTTCCAAATAACTCACTATTTTATCATTGAAGATGTCAGCTAATTTATTTTATGATTTCAATAACATGTACCATATTTTGAATAGAGGGTGAGTGCTCTCAATTATTTACTAAAAGGGATTGCTACGAATTGGTGGTCATTTCACCATGTTAATAAAATGTGTTAAGATGAATCCTAAAAATATTTGTAGAATGATTTCAATTACCTAAGGTTGTTATAGAAGAATGGTCAATGTTAAAAGAAAGAGACTATCCAAAAATTATCATCTAATTGATGCATTGATGTTTGGATTGCAGAAGCTATGGCTTTGAATTACTGTGTGCATGTTTTCAAATATAAATTAGACATCATCCCATCCACTTGGTATATACTTGAAAATCATAAGCAAGATACAAAGTAATGGGTGCAGGTCTAAGGTGACTTCATTCAAACATTCATCTTTGAAGATGATAACCTCTTGATGGACAAGGCATTTCAATAGTTAAAAATATTTATATGTCATTTATGGGTTGAGGATTTAGATAGTATGGGTGAATCATCTTCACAACAAAACATAGCCTACAACTTGAATTAGGCCTTATGAATTCATAAAGTATAAAATGGGAAGGAGAAAATCCTATTTTATAATTGCCATAGGATACAATATCAAGAGGATGAGACGTCTAATTTGGAAAACTAGGATAACATAGCATTAGCTGATCTATTTGAACTTGAATGAGAGATCGATCCACTTATAGGCATAATTATAAAGAAGAAAAAGGAATAAAAGCTGCAACATATCATCATCCAATAACAACAAGCCTAAAGGATACTATGTGACTCCATTCCTAATGTAAAAAGCAACATCTATCAAGAACATTTAAGGGAATATGTTGGGAATATTAGAGAAAAGTTCATTCCCAAGCTATCCCATATTGGAGATTATTGGTCTAAGGAATACATATTAAAGTTATGAATCTCTTAAGGGATTACCAAGATGTATTCCCTACCAAATTTATATTTTAAGGGTGTAGATCCATCCTTAGGGGAAATTCACATTGAGCTGAAGGATCAAACACACCCAATTAAGAAAACACCCTATCGATTGAATCCAAATATGAAATATAAAATGAAGGTTGAGTTCGATTGTATTTAGGAAGTTGGTATTATCTTTCCAATAGAGAAATTCAACTAGGTTATCCCTATGGTAGTGAAACCTAAGGATTTGAGTGAGGTCTAAATCTAAAAATATTATCGCATCTTGAATGAGGCTTGTGTTAATCAACCATTTCCTATTCCATTCAAAGATGAAGTTTTAGAAGTAGTCACAGGGCACAAGGTGTATTCCTTCATAGATGGATTCATTGGATATCTCCATATCCTAATCATAGAGGAAGATAGGGCCAAAACCACTTTCTCAATTGAATGGGGTTCATTTTCATATAAGGTAATTCCATTTAGTTTGAATAATGCACTTACTATTTTCTCTAGAGCTGTACTCATTGCATTTAAAGATTTTATCCATGAAATTTTGGAAGTCTATTTAGATGATTGGGAAGTATTTTCCTTGTTTATAAATCATTTTTATAAAATTAAACTTATGTTGGAGAGATGTACCATTAAAAATTGCTCTTAATTTAAATAAATGTTTATTTTTTTACACCATTTGGGGTCTTGGTAGGACATGTAGTTTATAGTAAAGGTATATTAGTGGATCAAGCTAAGATCAAAATTATTGTGGGAATTCCTCCACCTATACTTTCAATAGAGATGCAATATTTTTTGGTACATATAGGATATTATTGGAATTTCATTAATGGGCATGTATCCATATCAACATTTTTGGAGAAGTTTATTTGTAAAGGAACATAGTTTGAATGGAGATAAGAATTCCAAGTAGCATTCATTAAATTAAACAAGAAATTAGTGGATATGTCAATCTTTATTTTCCCATACTAAATTAAACCATTTCATGTCCATGTAGAAGCATTGAGAAGCATATTGGGAGCAATAATAGTGAAACTAAGAGAGGGTGGGTTGGATCACCCTATTCATTTTATAAGTATGAAATTATCCATTATGGATAAAAATTATAAAATAACTAAGTGATAATATTTAATTCTGGTGTTCATACTCATAAGTTTTGGCACTAAATTTTGGATACACCTTTTGATTTATTCATCAATCATCAAGCACTATGATATTTTGTTAATAATCCCATTCTAGCAAGACACATTTAACATTGGTTTATGCTCTTCAAATAATTTAAATTCTAGATAAATATTAATCAAGGATAAGAAAACATGGGTCCAGATCATTTGAATAGGTTTTAAAATGGTAAGGAACTAAATAATATCCTAGATGAGTCTCTAGATACACATTTATTTCATGTGTATGTGCTCCCAGAGTAATAATAAGATATCAATTTTTTTAACAAGGTATATTTACATAACACTATGTGGATAAAGATAAGAAGTAACTCATTACTATATCCTTTCCATATAACAATATAAATGTATTTGTTTATCATATGGGCAAAGATGAAGTGATGCATAGAGTTGTGATGGAACATGAAAGGCCAAAATTGATGGAAGAGGCCCATTAAGGGATTATAGGGGGTCACTTCAAAGGAGAAATAACTATGAGGAATATATTATAGAGTGGGATTTGGTTGCTTTATTTGTTTAAAGATTCCCATATAATGGTGAAATAGCATGACATGTGCTAGAAAATGTGAAAGACAAAATAGAGAGGTGAAACATTTATACAACCAATGCTAGCACAACAACCCTTTGAGAAATGGGGAATTAATTTTTTGGGACCCATTAATCTACCTAGTAAATACAACTGTGCTATATATATTATTACCATGGTGGACAACTTTATGAAGTACATGGACGCTGTTATGATGCTAAGCTATGGTACTAAAGATGCAGCAAAGTTTCTATATGAAAATATCATTACTAGGTTTGGTTATCCTATCAAACTAGAAAGTGATAGAGGAACACATTTATTTAATAGGACTATTAATATTTTCACTAATGAATTTTTTATTTCAAACCATAAAATTACAACTTATATCCCTAGGCTAACAACCAAGCTAAAGTTATGAATAAGGTTTAGGGTAAGATGCTTACTAAAATTTTTAATGTCTAAAGGGATGAATAGGAAGATTGACTTTTTATACTGTTATGGACCCACACACATTATAATAATATGATAAAATATATTTATTTGGTCTACAGTTTGAAATTGGTCATGCCCATAGAGTATGTAGTACCTAGTCTATGAATCACAGTCATTATGTACATGAGTGATTAAGAATCATTTATAAAGTGGTTGTTAGAGATAAATTTCATGGATGAAGATAGATCAAGAAATTTTTTTACATATAAGGTGCATAAACATAGCTAGAAAGCCTACCATGATAATAATTTATACACCAAAAATTTTCATGTGGATCAACTAGTCCTACTTTATGATAGTCAATTTAGAACCTTTTCAAGAAAGCTACAAATTAGATAGAAAGGACCAAAAATAATACATGATTTATTTAATCTAGGAATTATAGTATTAATGGACTTAAAGGGAACCATTTTACCTATAAGGTTGAATGACAGTATGCTTAAACCCTATCACTAGTGATCTGTGTATGCAAGTCTAACCAGCTTTTGAATCACACCAGTTTAGCCTAGCATTTTCTTTTGATTATGTTATGTGGGTTTCATTTGATTCATTTATGTTATTTTTATATATAATAATTGTGTCCAATTACCTTTACACAAGTGTAATAAGAGGCTATATTGAAGAAAGCGAAATCAATAGAGAATAAATGGAGTAAGAAATATATCATGCCAAAGGAGGGTCGACTACATCAATAAATAAGTCTGAGAAAGATAAGAGTGATAGGATAATAAATATATAATAGGTAACATCTATTTATGGTTTATTAAATGAAAAATTAATTTTAGATAGTAAGGAACAATCAAGTATAGTGGGATAATGGTAAGGTGTTGTGTTCCATCATTTACTCAAATTTCTAAAAAAGTAATGCCACCTCAGAAACAAGTATACCAACTCAATAAAAGGTAATATAGATAAATTAATGATATCCAAAGTAATATCAATGGATAGTGAAGCATATTCAAATCTTATTTTGGAAATGGCATGTTAAGATCTATAAATATAGTACCTTGTTGATTATGTTTTTATTTTACACTTCAATTTTGAGTCCTTATTGTTTTTGAGTTTTTGATAATTTAATATAAATAAAAGTGTCTAAGATCATCACCATAGTTTTTATGGATAATTTAAATCATTCATAATTGAGCAAAGGATTCACGGTGACACAAAAAGAAGATAAATAGATTGGGGCAAATCTAAACTAGACAAGGTTCACAAACTTGAATGCATATGATTTCATCAAGGATGTAGAAAAATGTATATTTTTTCATGAATGATATCAAGGCACATAACCCTTAATATTAGTACATTTCCATATATTCTAAAATATGAATTCCAAACACTTGATCTACTTACCTATATTTGGATAATTAGGTGACATAATGGAGTTTCTATTAGGTAGATATAGTGAAGGAAGTGTTTATTTTTCCTCAAATGTCACCATATATGTGAATGAACATATAATATCATGATCCATGGTATTTAAATCAATGGAAATACTATTGGGTTCATAAAATTCAAAATCACCATCAATCTTACCCAAAATTAGGGATGCATATACTAGAGGCAATTAAAGGATCACCCTAGAGGATATTGCAAATGAGCTAGTTCACATTCCTATGGAATACATCACTAAAATATTATATATATGACCAAGGCCACAAACGAGACAAAAAAATGCATTATTCATATTTCCCTTAATGTGATTCACCACAATGAATAATTTAGTTGGTCTAAGTTTCTGGTTTCCAAAATCACCAATAATATTAACAAGGTACTAGCCTTGTAAAAATGTACCTTTCAATATTAATTCTTGGTCTTATTGATAATATTTACCTAAAGGAAATATCATGATGGCATAGTGTACCTATATGTTTAATATTAATTTGATATAGCATTCAAGAACCTCATTTAAAAGTAGGAAGAGAGTACCTACTTTTCACATCTACAAAAGTTTAATATATGGTGGGATTATTTGGTGGAGCTCGTTGTTAATAACCCTTGTGTCCCTCTTGATGTGATGTAATACCTTGGACAACATGCATTATTTACCAAACTACCATAAGTTAAAACTATTATAATTCATTAACTTTCCAAGATACCTAATGTACCTTTACCTTTCTTTTTGACATCAAAATAATGTAGTAAAATTTTGAAAATCAAAAGACATTGGATGCAAGAAGAGAAATGCCATTATAGACAATAAAATCAACCATTCCATCCCAAACTTCCTCACCATCACAACCACAAATAATAACATTAGTTCTAAGGGATTATATAAAACTTAAGGTCCTGATAGATTGCATATCTCCTTCTCTGCCTATGCAGAAGACAAAGAGTTAGAGGTTCTAGTTGGACAATCCTCATGTTCCTTAGATTACATCCCAAATTCAATGTCCCAAAATTTAGATAGAAAAATAAGAGGTATATATAATGATGATGGCCAACACGGTTTAAGACTTATATGAGAGTGAATAAGATAATGAGATCTTTTGGAAATTGGTATGCACTGTCTAGGTGTAGAAGAAGGTACCCTCATATATGTGGATGCAACTACCTATTTTCCCTCCTTTAATTAGGGTGGATGAAGTTGGTAATAAGGCCAAGAATTATAAAATTCAGGTGGATATTTCATTTGGAGGGGTATTTTGCAATAACTCACACTCATATCCATTTTATCCTATAATAGAAAGTCCTCGTGAAGAACTTACATGTAGGAAATGAATACTAAAACGCTATTAGGTAACTATGAAAGAAGAAGAGGAACCAATAAATCTTATCACACTTGTGTATGAATAATACAAATTTATGCTAGCTTCACAAGACACCCTAACTATACAAACATAACCATAGTTTGAAGAAAAATTTCAAAATTATAAGCATGTACTACTTAGCTATGGTAATAAAAAAGAATATGCTACGATGCAAACAATACAAAAGGATGTGATTTATTCATCATTGTCACATTTTTATGAGCCCATCACCAATAATAAGGAGGTGGGTTTGGATGCTAAAACATAGGAATAACATCAAGCCACACATGAATAAGTGGAGGGGGCATCTCAAGTACAATCTTGATATGAGGAAAATTGTCACACCAAGGCTAAAGGTAAGTAAAAAATGGAAGTGACTCCACAAAAAAAACATGCATAGAATGTGAAGCACTAGACTAAGGAGGTTGAGACTCATAAATGGGTTGATGATTTTAAGGAACATCATAAGAAAAATGAGGAAGCAGATTATAAAAATGGTTGAGGCCAAGGATGATATAATGAAAATAAAGGCACAACATAAGAAGGATGCAACTAAACAAGAAGAATAGAAGTAGAGGTACGTATAAGAAGAAGAGAAGAACAGGCAAGCCATAGAAGTAGAAAAGAAGAGGGAAGAATATGCAAAAGAGAAAGTTTCAATCCAATGAGGAAGAAAACAAGATGTAATAAGAGGTGGAGAAAAATCAAAATGCACATGAAGAGGCATAGAAAAATAATAATGTGCAAGAGGAAGAAGACAATGAGAAATATAATCAAGAAGAGGCTATGATAAACCAGAAAGAAGAATAAACTCTATAGAAGAAGATATCCATAGAAGAGGTAATGTATAAAAAGGAACAATAAAATACCAGTGCTACGAAACAACCAGTGACTTCTTAGGAGTAACCAATGTAAAACATCTAGATTTTGGATATCCCCACTTCATTCTCCTAGTGAACCATATTATCACTACCAATCACTTAGTTATAATATGTACCTATAACCATGTCTTCTCCAATATTTTTGTTTCCCCACCTACCATCAAGGCATATTTAGACATTTCCTAGTTACTATTGGCTAAGTAGGTCTAAGGAGTAGTTGTGTTTCATGAATTATTCACATAAAAGGCTATATCATTAAAAAATGAGGTGGACAATTTTTTAGTAGTAAAACATATATTTGAGAAAATAGATTTGTAATGTAAACTTGATTATTGAGGATGCCTATCTAGGGTTGTGTGCACAAGTCATTAAGAATTGGGTTCTTTCTGACCAATAATAGGTGCCACTACTCATTACATAACTTACACAAGATTGGCAAGACATCAAGAAGGTTCAAAACATATAGGCATGGGGCCAAGCCATAACATTAGATAATAAGGCTATATTTCAGATATTTTCAAAATATCACCAAGATTTACATGTTGTCTTTGCCTAAGAAAATCAAGTGGGCAATAAGATTCTTGACTGGACGCAATAGCTTCATACAGTCCGAGGAAGTGCCCAACCTAAATTTTACATGGTGAATAAATCCAAGCTAACCATGGATAATTAGGCCACCATGTATATGGAAATGGATGAAATATTATAAGATTCCATTAGTGCAAGGTACATAATCATGCAACAAATCTAGGCATGGCAGAATAAAACACTATGAAACACATTAACCAAAACCCAAGTGCAACAAAATACTGACAAACTAATTGATATTTAGAAAGATATGGCTTATAATATTGTTGATATAAAGGATACCTTGCATATTATAGAAGATTATGACATATCATAATTACATCACTCTCAAGTTCCATTACATGTTCTACTACACATCATTTAGAAATTTTTTATTTATTGGTAGGATTTTAAAGTAGACTTGGCTACTTTTAAAAGTACAATCACCCCTTTGGTGAACTTGTCATATTTAATAACTCCAAGCTAGCTACAAAAACTTATTCAACATAAAAATAATGCATAAAATACATCATTGCCCACTTCTTCATCTGTAGACACTTAGCAAATGTCTCCACCTACTAGCTAGGTATTGTGTAGGTTTCATATTTTATAATTTTATCACTCGGATGACTTGGTATGAGCCACAAAACTAGGATGGCTTAAAAATCATAAAAATTAGTCACTTGGTTATTTTTTCCCATTGAAAACTTGTAAGTGTTATAGATAGATATGTTATTTACTTGAAAACCCATAGGTTGGATAAATAGTGCACA
Source organism: Torreya grandis (assembly GCA_037957365.1). Lineage (NCBI taxonomy): Eukaryota > Viridiplantae > Streptophyta > Pinopsida > Cupressales > Taxaceae > Torreya > Torreya grandis. The sequence goes on along the minus strand of JARHVA010010266.1, from coordinate 13,499 downwards.
ATAGGTGAAAACCAATAAATGGCACCCTACATGATCTATGAATCATACGCATCCCAACTACATTTTATGCCCTAGACCTATTACATCTATGATTTTTTATTGAGAAAAGATAATAATTTGAGCGTATGAAATTGTAACTAGGTGAATGTGAGAACCAAACTACTTGGTCTAATGTATATTCCATGTGGATAGAAACACAATTTCCTTATATTGCATAGTTATTTTGAGATATTTCATGGTTTGGCTATTTTGGTCTTATCTTAAGTGGATAGATTTATGAGTAAATAAAATATGAGCTCGCATACGTGTGTGCTAAGAATGAATTCATAGGTTAGAATGACACAACATTCTAGTTATATATTCCTTTAGATTGTAATAGAATGGGTTACTAATTATATTAATGAACATCCTTAAAGATTAAGAATTTTTGTAAATATTTTACTAGAGCACTACACTCTGATCTTATAATTGGTTAAATGGTGTATTAAAATTATTCTATAATAGATATTCTATGTGGGTTTTAATGTTATTTTTATATGTTTAGTATTTTTCTTTATAAAGATTTATGGATGAGAATGTTTTCCCTTGGTATTTCTATTATTAAAGCTTTGTTTATCATATACATAGATGTGATTTATATAAAAGTGTATTATTCCATGTGAAATATCTATGAACTCAATCTATGAAATGTAATTTTGTATTTATCTATGCATTCCAATAATCTCTAAGCTAAATCACATAGCTATTCCTATAATTATCATGTTCTGGTAAACCCTAAGAATCTCTGCTAATAGAACAAAGTCTTCCTTTGGTCTAGTTACTTCACCTTTTTGTTTTTATTTACAAATAATCTTTTCATCAATAAGGACTCTCTCATTTCATGTTCTTCCCTATGTGATGATGATCCTACACTTTTTTCCTCAGCTTGAACAACTTGATTTTTAACTTCAATTCTTGTATGGATTATTTGTGTATTCTTAGGACATTCATATTACTTATGGCTATCGTACATATTAAATTTGAAATATTTTATCCAAAATCCTTCTGCTTTACCTATTATATATGGCCTTTTTCCATTATATGAATAACCTCCTCTTGTACTATTGTCTTGACCTTGAGAGATGTTTGCTTTTCCATTATGAACTTGTAATTGATTTATACCACCTTGATGTCCTCTAGGTCTAAATTTTATACCTCCTCTAAATTGTTGAGTTTATCTTCTATCCAAATTATCTTTTTCCTTGAGATCAAACTAATATTCCTATTAGAGATTAAAAAATGATTTCATCTTGACTATTGAACCTCAAACCATTGATATACCTCATTATTTTCTTAACATCTTATTATAAATGACAAAATATGATTCTAATATTGTAAAATTCTTCAATGTAATACTTTACACTTGAAAATTTAAAGTTTCTTAAATAAGTTTGTTTGGTAGTCCATAGGCATGAATTTGGATTTGAGATTTTCTATCATTCTATCCCATTTCTGGGTTTTCTCTTTGCCTCTTTCTTATTTCCTCTTAGACACTATCCTAAAAAATAAATTCATGTCCCTTAAACCTATTACAAGTAAACTTAACCATATTATCTTCAAATATGCCTTCATAATCAAAGTATTTTTCCATTGCATTTATATAATACACAAGTTCTTCAACATTTAGGATGTATCCATTTACTAGAACCTCTAATTTGGGACTAGAAATTGATCCTATAATTAATTTAAAGATTATTTATTATATTTTTTATTCCTCTTATTCTTCTACAACCTATTTTTTTGGGTCTCCAAACGTGCTTGCAAATTTAGCATGTCTTCTAGCAATACATCTCTTGGTGTTTTCTTGGACCTCCTCTAGCACCACCTCTAGTTGTTCCTCTAAATTCCATATTAAAATTATTGAATGTTTATATTTTAAAACCTAATATTAAATATTCTCAATGAAATATATTTCTCCTTAGGTCACCTTTGAATCACAACAAAACCCTGATCTGATACAAAAACATGAAGGAGGGATTAAGGAATAATAAATCTAAAAGCCTTATTTAGAGAGAAATTAAAATTCATTAGTAATTTTAACCTTAAATATCATTTTTTATATTAATTATAAATTATATCAACTCACCATGTTGGGTTACACCTTCATTAAAAATTTAAAATGCAATAAAATGAGAAAACAAGGTTTCTAGGCCTTATTTCTAGGTATGCAAACCAAGTTTATTTGATAAATTTATCTATATGAATCCTTATAAATTGAAACAAAACATAAATCCTCAAATTTACCTTCATTCACCATTCTAAAAATTATCATTTCATTTCGTTGGGTTGTTTTCAAGTTAAGATGATTTTAATGTTTTTAGTGCTTTAAGTAAGCCTTGTTTTAGACCTATACTCTAAGATTTTTGAATATATTGAGATGTATGAATCAATTATTATTGAAAGAAATTTAAAACATTTAAAAATTATTTAAAAATATATTAACAAAATTTCATTCAATTTTAAGGTTTTCTTCAAGTTATGATGATTTTAGTGCACTAAAACCCTAGTTTTAGGGTCTTTTGATAGTCACATGCCAGTAAGCTAATTTTTATGGAAAATTCAAATTATAAAGACCATTTTTAGATATTTTAAATTTTAAATGGTTATTAATACATATATCATACTCTTTAATCCAGTTTTTTACCTTAACTAATCTCAAAATGTGATTAAAGACCACTTTATTGACTGTCAAAAATACTTTTCTTGACTACAGAAAATATGTACTTGTATCTTCAGGACTACAATATGAATAAAAACTCTTAAAAATAAATGAATGTGATTTCAATAAAAAAAATATTTAACAACACATGATATATGTTTGAAATTTAATAATGGAATTCAACAAATCTTTCTTTCATTATTTATGGTTTTAAAACATGTTACAATAACATTGTTAAAAATCATGTTTTTAGACTTCTTCTTTTCACCAAAATCTTGGTGTTCTTTGTCTTCTCTCATTATTTTATCCTCTTTATTTTGTATTATCCATGAAATAATCAAATATATTTATTAGCTCCTCCTCTTTTTTCCTTCACTCCAAGCTCTTTAACTATCTAACTAGCTTCTTAACTCAACCTAAGTCTTAACCTTGATTGAATTTGACATAGTTAGTTATAAATTAAGACTTTATAACTATTAAAAAATATGTATAAGACATTATTTGACCCATACATGAAGTACCATAACCAGATAAATAATTAGGAGATGATAAAATATCCAAAAACACCTTAAACATGTTCATAAATTCAAATTTCTAATTTTGATAGGAAATTTGAAAACAAGCTAAAATGACCAGAACAAAGCAAGGTGAAGCATAGAAAAGCTTCTTAAAGATAAAATATACCTTCTAAAACTACTCAAGACCAAAATTTTAAATAAAAATAAAGATCTAATGCTCCTACATCACATGGCCTTATTCTTAGTTGGGTCATGGGTTCAAGTCTCTTTATAGCTCCCAAATAAATTTTACACTAAGGGAATGGTTATAACTCTCAATTTCCTAAATAATAATAATAAAATGTAAATATATTTTATTTTTCAACAATTTAGTTTATGTTTGGAAATGAATTTAACTTTTTATCCATGTGAATTTTATGATAAATTACATTTTATAATCATATTGATTTGAGTTGAGAAACAATAAACCTTATAATATGGTTGATGTATTAATAAATTATTAGATAATAAGAATTTAGATATAATATATGAGCATAGGTTTAGTTAAATAATTCCTACCCACTTATAATAATTGATTTATTTCTCTTAAACAAATAATACGTTCCAAATAATAATGTAATAATGATACACATTTATAAATTTATCTCACACTCTTGAACAAGTGAATTTACTTGTTACAAAGCACTATGTGAGAACAATGCACCTTTATCAATTGAGATACTAATTTTGAATAGTTTTTTGTTGGAAAGTACCAAATAAAAATAGTTCATTTTTTCAAATTAAGCTATCTCTCTTGAATAATTTACTTTCTAGAAAGCTTTATGAAAAATAAATGCATGAATTAACTGTATATATTGCAAAGCAATATATAAAAACAATGCTTGAATGCTAACAATATTTATCATTTAATAACCTAATGATGATAACCTAGTGGTGAGTGAGATGAGTGTTATAAGTGGGATGTCTTAGGGTCCATTTTTTGGGATGACCACTCTCTAGCATCATTCCCACACTAAGCTATGGTGGGTTATTCATGAAAAATATCCACAATGTAATGGGATAGTAACTGGGTTTATAAAGTGATGGGGGTTGGCATGTGGCTTAAAAACTATGTTCAATTCAATGAGACAAGTCCACACTCTATGGATAGGGATACTATTCATTGTTGGTTTAGGCATTTCAGTTACAAAAATGTTTGTACCCAAAATTTGGTTTAGCATGTGGCTTGAAACTTATGTTTAATGTGACAAGGCAAGTCCACAGTCCATGGCTATGGATACTATTCACTATTGGTTTAGGCATTATGATTAAAAAAATGTGAGGACCCAAAAAAAATTTAACTCAAAGATGATAGTCTAGTAGTGAGTGAGTTGAGTGTTAGAAGTGGGAGGTCTCAAAGTCCATTCCCTGGGATGGCCACCCTTTAGCGTCATTCCAACACTAAGATATCATGGGTTATTAATGAAAATTATCCATAATGAAATGGTATACCAGCTTGAAGTTCAATGTGACAGGGGTCATCATGTGGATTGAAACTTGTACTCAACATGATGAGGAAAGTCCACAATCAATGGCTAGGGATACTATTCACCACTGGTTTAAGAATTATGTTTATAAAAATGTCACTACCCAAGTTTTTTATGTCACTTAGAATATTATAACAAAATATGGGTAAATTTTGATTAATAATAGTTGGTAAGAAGTGAGATGAAATCTATGACTATTTCTACTATTATGTATCTTTTTGATACTAGGGCTTAATTACATAGTGATGGTGATCCATTTAGAAAACAAAGGGAGTTATATCTAGTTTCTATGGTTATAAATTCATTGATCAAGGAGTTAGTATGGGTTTTGTATGGGAGTTTGGTGCAAAATAGTAATTCTAGGACTGATTCACCCTTTCTTGATGGGTTTGCCTCTTGTGTAGCTATCCCTTTTTTGATGTAGTGGCTTCAAATGTTGATAAGTCAAGTAAGAAAATGTGTTTCAAGCTAGACATTGCTAAGGATTTACTATTAGTATCTTTTGAAAAGGAGGCACTTGAGGAGGTGCTTCAAAATGAAGAATGGTTTATATCTAGGGGTTTAGTATATTTGATAGGTTTTATCCTACACTTCTGACCCTTCATTAGTAGATTTTTGATTCATGGTGCCCTATTTTGAAGGATAACTTAGAACTCTATCCTTGTGTCAGAGGTTTCTTCATTATGGTCTTGGATAGTCTTATTGATCGAGATAATATTATTCATGAAAAATCTTGGAGCTAGAATCAACACCTCCTCCTTTTGAATCCTTGGTTTCCTGATTTTAATCCCTTTGTTAAAAATATCTCCCTCATACCTATCTAGGTTTAGTTGCTGTATCTTCCTCTCTAGTTTTGGGTGTAAGATTTTCTATCAATAATTGGTGAAACCTTAGGTGATATGTTAGATATTGTTGCTTCTACCTTAGATTTATCCCACACTACATTTTCTAGAATTCTTGTTTATTTAGATATCTCTTAGGATCTACAACTAATGATTAAGTTGAAAGTTAATGGATGGTGTTGGTATCAAACCCTTGACTATGATTGTCTTCCCTTTAGGTGTCATAATTGATTTAAAATTGGTTATTTATGTGCATCTTGTTATATCTCCAAGCACAAAGTGGAATCCTCATGGTGGAAGGAGGTAAGTGATGATGTTCTTACTATTTTTCTTGAGAGCAATCCTAATTTGCCTTCTAGTGTAATTAAAAAAATAGTTGTGAGGAGGATCTCAAATCTCATTTATTTCATAATTTTCCCCCACATTTGATTTGTAGGGATGTGGAGTCAGTTGGGATTAGTATTGTGAATTTAGATGGAAAAAATAAGGATTCTAGATGCTATCTTTTGGATAAGTGTATTTATTCTAGTGTTAGTTCAAGAAATTTTTGTAAACAAAAAGATTGTACTGTATGAGAACTAATAAAAAAGGATGTCTTAATCCTAATTATCCTTCCATGATACTTCACTCTCATATAGCGAATAAGGGAGAGACATAGCTGTGTCTAGCTATATTTTTTTCTTTTCTAATTTGTAGTTTATTTGCCTTGTAACATACTATATGGCATACAACCATGCTTTTTCTAGGTATTTAAGCCTATGGTTGATGATTTTTTTTATTGGTTTTTTTTTAATTATATTTTATTATAGGGATCAAGACCCACCAACTTCAGTATTTATTTTTAAAAAATGGTTAACAATCCTTTTAAATTAATATTACCATAGATACACACATACACATCATTATTTTTTATAATGATATTGATTCACATTTCTAATTTTTACACATACAATGAAATAACAAAATATAGTGGAGGTGGGGGAACTGAAATGTTAATGGTTCCTTCCAACATTTCAATAACCATTTTGATATATGATCTTATAGATGGGATTTTTTGAATGCACCAAAAACCCACTAATACCATTATTTTCAATAATGTTGACTCAATTGTGCTATCCTTTTTCTTACTACTGCTCCAACAATTAATTAATTACACCATTCTTGAAGTAGAGTTAAGCTCATTGCAATAATAGAATATTAATTTTAGGCAATCTAACTCTAGAGTTTTATTACAACATATGATTTCCAATAACATCACTCAAATTATATAAAAATCCACTATCGTATTAATTGGCATATTTTAAAATTGTTCAGGTTTTATATAACCCTTAGTGTTATGATCCCATATAATTCTTGAAGTCTATTAATCCCTCAATAATTTTTTGAAAATTGAATTAAGATATCTTAGGAATTTTATAATGGTCAAACATAATGTTTTGGATACCTATGAAATATTATAGTATATATCTCATACATTCTTCATGAAAATATAGGAAGCCTCTTCTTATCTCTATTGTAATTTTAACATGGATGATGTGATCATGAAATTTGTTATCTAATAATAAATTTGTGTTGAAAGATTCACTATTCATGTACTCATATACTGAAACCATGTTAGATCCCTCATTACTAAAACTATACAATTAAATAATTTTCTTATGATTTTTTGTAACAACCATGTTCATATTTTTTATGAATTCCATTTCCCTTGGATGTTTTACCTTTTCATACATGACTTTATCAATACTTTTCACATCAATTTATTTTATTTCTAGTAAGGTTCATTTGTAAACTTTACCAAAGGCACCAATGTGTAACTCCTATCTAAAAAATCATGTAGCAGCCTCCATATCTTTATAACATTATGCATTTAAAGCCTCCATAAACTTATACCACTCTCTGATAATTATGGTATTTTGGACATACCTAGAGAAAAAAATAATAATGAAGTTTGATAGCATAAAAATTAAGGAGACAACTAGGATACTTATACCAATTTTTTTTAAAAAAAACCTTTTATTTTTCCTTCCTACCTTTTCTTTGATAGTTATATAGTAAATGAAAATGGGTAGGGAGGCTACACTTAGATAACATCATATACATTGACATGATATCTATTATCCATGTATGTACCTTGATGTTGGATAAGCAAAAGCATTTTGTTTCTTCCTATAAATTTTTCCTATATCAGTGAAAATGATTCTCATTCAATCATCTATGTAAGTCTATTGGCATGAAATATCACTAAATGTTTTCAAAATGATGAGATTGATAATGGTTTGATAACATCAAGACTAGTATCAAACTAGTTCCATACCAGTCATGGTGACTAAAACCTTTAAAATAGAAACCTAAAAGTTTTCAAGAGTATCTAGAAGTATCACAAGAAAAATAATACAAATAATTAAGTTTTTAAATGTGAATGATGATATAAAAGTTAATCCTAAATGACCCAAAATAATCTAAATAGCTAAAAATAAATTAAAATGTACCAATAAGACATTAATCCAAATTAATTATCCATATGTATGAAAACATCATAATTAAAGACTCATACCAAAATTAGATATGCACAACTAGAAAGATCTAACCCTATAAGTAATAGAAGTGTAGAAAGGAAATTATGTTGATATAAACCCAAGGAATAATAAAATATAATATTTAATAGGATAGATATAATGCTTTTAGGTGTAAAATGGTATATGTCTACCAAAAGATGAAGCATTAAGGCTGGGTGAAATAAGGATTGGGTTCGAAAAAATGTTTTGATGAAAAGTAGCTAATGGTCAAAATGAACCTCACTAATGGTCAAAGGTGGATGTATAAGACAAATCTAATCAAAATATAATGATATAAACAAAAACAACTATTAAACGTGAAAATAATTTTAGAAATATAATTCTTTGAATATATAAGAAGATTTTTTAGATAGACATACTTAAATTTAGATTTACTTATACATTGTTGTAGTCTAGAAGTAATTAAAATGTGAAGTAAAAGTAGTTTAGAGAAAATAATTAAACTTATTACAAATTAAATGTCCAAAAATAGTCAAAATTGAAGGAGTTGATTTTGTTAATGATCAAGGTTATATGAATAAATTTTATAAATGAACAAAATTATATTTCTTCATTTTGGAAACAAGGTTTTATTTTGGTAGCATAGCTCAATTTCAATCATAAAAGTTTAGTTTATCCTAAAATGTTGTGAAATCCTTCATATTTTTATTTTTATTATAGACCTCTCTTATATTTTTAAATCGTTGCACATAACTTCCATGATTTCTTCTCCAGTCTCCAAACCATAATCCACTTAAAGAGACATTGCAAGAGAATAAAAATAGGTGTAGTTATGAGGACCCTATCATAATCATAACTATGTAATCAGATAGTTTGTAAATAAAAAATGTGCAGTCTAGCAACAATTATAATGTAATATGAAGATTTTGGCCCTTATCCCTATGTATGAAATGTAGGAAACCAGTATTTACTACATTATTTTTCACTATTATTTAAATTTTAAACAATGGGTACTTAAATTAATAAAGATAGTATCAATAATCTAATGTTATTTCTTATCCCACCTTGTGCTTTAGACTCATTATGTGTACCCTTTTAAATAATGTATGCATAAATTACCCAACTTGTATATGTTTAGGTCTTGGTTGTTGGAATTTCACATGAATACTAATAAATTTTTAATTTTTAACTAAATGGAAACTATAAATACATATTCACTGTAATTAAATTAAAACCAAGAGAATCATAGAGCATCCATTTATTTTTCATAATAATTTATTGAGAACTAAAGTCAATAAATCATTATAAATTTATTGAAAGACAAGAGTTTAGAGCACTACACATAAGGTTTTTCATCCTATTAGAACACTTACAAATATTTATTTTTGATGTGCTTAATATTTTTATTATCTAGGGGCTTGGAAAAAATCAAGATATATTTTATATTATATTTTTTACCACAAGCAGAAAAATAAATATTTTCCACTTTAGCTTTCATATTTTATTTCTCATCTATGGCAAGGATGATATGATCTATTTTACAAGTAAATTAATTATATATATATATATATATATATATATATATATATATATATATATATATATATATATATATATATATAAATGGCAAGCCAACTATGACTTAATAGCTTGAAAAAATTTAACTATTGAAACCCTATGTGAATGGCCATGTCTAGTTTTAGATTAATTAATTAGGTGTTATTTTTTTATTCTAAGTGTATTGTGACACCTAGTATAAATTGATTGTGTTATTTTTTTTCACTCAAATGTGATTCAACCACTTCAATAAAATATTTCCTAAACATTTTTTAGGAGATTATCCAAATTTTAGTTGCACACAATTGCCTTCTAAACTACACTCAACTACAAAAAAAAAATACACAAACAACTACACACACCTTGAGTAATAACGAGTTGAAAAATATATGTATAACCTTATTGGAATAGAATATAGGGAGGTTACACTATGATAACCTTCTTGAAAATACTAGGATAAACTTATAAACATTCTATAATATCTACTCTACATAACATAAAAGGCAATTAATTGAAGAATAACATCAAAATTAATTTCAGAGGAAACACATTTAACTAGGTAAATTGAGTCAAGAGAAATAGAATAAATAAATTACATATATTAATTAGTTAAAAAAAATTTAAATATTGTATAAAAACAAGATGCAACCCATACATACAACCACCACATAAAATTTAGAAACTCTGAGTTCTAATGTTTAACTTTTTCTAACTCCTTCTAGACTCTTATCCTCCTTATTTTCACACAAAATATATTAAAAAAAACATGTAGTCGTACAAAAATTCTAATATTAATTTCAAATATTACCTATTTTTATTTTCTAATTCCTAATACTAACTACATGTCAACTATAATTTTGGTCTAACATATAATCCCCTATTTGAAATTAGTGAAGTGTCAGACTGAGAATGTTGTACAATTATTTATATTATATAATGGTTATATGAACATCCCCTAGCTCATATAACTTTAAAGTACTTCATTTAAAGCTACTATAAGAGTTTGATTTTATAAATTTTAACAATTTAGATTCAATAATCCATGAATTGTATTAATCTGGTAGACCCATCCATTTAATAAAATATAACTTATATTTTTAGGATTTAATGGTAGTCCATTCCTCAACATTATGATCCTCTAGGTCATCATTAAAACTTGATTCATGTGGTTATATGTTAGCCAAATTAAAAATGAAGCTAATGTATAAATCTTTAGAAATATAAATCAAGTAAGCATTCTCATTTATCCTTTTTAAGATTTTTTAAGATCTTACTTTTATAGTTTAATTTTTTTTATACGATCCTTTAGGATAACTCTCTTTTCCCAAGTCTACCATAGTATATTTTATTTCCTAAAATACATGATCCCTCCTATTGAAAACTACTCTTTTTTTATATTCCTCATTCATGGTCTCTAATTTATGCTTGAGCTACTACTATTTGTTTCAAATATTCTCCACAAAAACCCTCTACATTATATATAACACATGATTATTTGGGTAGGTTAATTGAATCTATTACACCCTTGGGATTTCCACCATAAATATTATAAAAATGAGACTTACCTATGGACCCATTAATTTTATAGTTTTAAGAATATTATGGCTGGGCTAAGACTAAATTCCATTGTTTTGGGTTATTTCCAACTAGGTACCTTAGTGGGATTATTAAGCTCCTACACACTACCTTAGTTTTCCCATATGTTTATGGGTGATAGGATGAACTATATTACAACATGATATAAAGATTATTCCAAAATATTCTCTAAAAACAATGATAAATTTTGTATTTTGGTCACTTGTGATTGTCTTGGGTAATTCATGCAAGTGTATCACTTCCTTATATAACAAATAAAATGTTATACTTACATCTCTAGCCTAATTACATGGAATGAAGTGAACCATCTTGTAAAATTTATAAAAAACAATAATATAGTGTCAATATCTCTTTGGGTGTGTGGAAGACCCCAAAAAAATTCCATTTTAATGTCAATCCAATGCCCATCAACACTGGTAGAGACTTGTATAATCCTATATTTTTTTGTCCTCCATTAGCCACTTGGAAAATTATACAAGAAGAAACATATTTATTCACATCTTACCTCAAATTTGGCCAATTTTTTTATTCACTTACCAATCTAAAAACATTATCACTTTTAAAGTGTCCCCCTAATCCACTTATAGGAATTTACCTAATCATCTTCTCTCACTTAGATCCTACTGAAATATATATTTATTTTGCATTAAATTAAAATCTTTCAAGTAGGAGATAATCATCAAAATACACTTTACTTAAACTAACTTGATTTTTTAGACCATCATAAATGATTTTGACATAATAATACAAAACATATTTATCCTTCACTTATTCCAATCAAATAGTTTCATTTCTCATGGTAGCAAAAAAATGGCATATAAAAATCAATGCACCAAAAACCACATTAGATTTTACACTATAAATGTATAATTTTTTAGAAATGATACCCACTTTGCATGTTTATGGGGTGTAACTTTTATTATGAGTTTAAGTAATTTAATGGTGTATTTTAAGCCATCAATACCAATTATCTATGCAATAAATAATGTCTATAATACTTTAATGCTTACACTATAATGTGCAAACCCTTATCATAAGTTTTACACTTTATATTTACATCATTTAATTTTTAACTGAAAAAGGAACCCATATTGCCTTCTTGACTTAGTACTCCTCTAATGACTATCATTTATGCCTCTAAATATATTGTAAATATCTTCTCAAAATATTGTAAAATGAGGATTAGGACTTCAGTCATATTTTACTTGAATAATTAACATATCTTCTCAATTGATTTTTACCAAATAAACACCTTTACACTTGTAAACCTAGTCATGGGTACACCTATAATATTGAAATTTTTAATGAATATCCTATATAAGTTCACTATTCCATGAAAATTTTTAATTATATTATGATTTGTGGAGCATGTCATTTAAGTATGAGTTTTACCTTTTTTGGATCCATGTTTAGCCCTTCACCTAAAATTGTATTGCTAAGGAACATGATCTTGTTTTAGAAATACTCCATTTTATCAAGATTAATAAACAATATCTTCTCTCTAAGTATGCAAAATACCCCTATCAATTGTATTCCATCTCTTCCACATTTATAATAAATAATTAAATATCAAAAAAATGGAAAATTAGAAAATTTCAAATGTATTTCCTGAATACCTAGATCATATTTCTCATGAAGATAGCTAGTATAGACACTTCATTTTAACCACTTTGGTGTCTAAACTATGTTTAAAACACCTTTTAATAATTGCATGCAAGTTTAACCAAAAATCTCTAACTAGACCTATTTTACTTGCAAAACTACCATTTTAACCCAAAATCATAATGATACATCCATAATTGGGGCAATGGATCATCTTGCATCATTTATCTTATCTAGTGCATCCTAAATTAAATATTCCCTTTGTAAGTGTCTTTTTAGGCCAACTAAGTGAATACCTGATTGACAATGAAATATCACAGACTTTACCTTTCTTCTAGTTTCTAATTAATCACCTTCATTAATTATCATAATTATTCCTCTAAATGTGAAAATCCATGGATTTGAATTATCCTATTTTTATAAAATCAAAATTGAATTATTGCCTCACATAGGTGATGTCATAAGGGAAGGTAAATAGAATGGAGTGGAGTGTGGGTAAGTTGGCTTATGACATGGCCACTTACACATACGCTTACATCTTTTACACCTCTCTTACACACTCTTCCCCTATTATACACTCAAGTGGATAAATTAATACACTTTCCTTCCAAGATACCATATATACTTTAAAAATGTCTTAA
>JARHVA010010265.1:170000-195640 GCA_037957365.1 Torreya grandis | reverse complement strand
TATTTTTAAAAATTATATATTTTTAAGACCAAATGTTTATTTTAGTTAAATTTAGTATCATAGGATAATTTTAGTATTTAATAAATTTTGGGAGATTTATAGAGCTATGCACACTTGCATGTGAAACTTACTATAAAATAATCACTGCTAAAAATAGACTTTTTTTAGATTTTAATTTTTAGAATTTTGCCATGTCAACTCTAAGTTTTTATTTGATGATTATTTAAGAATTGTTTTAAATTTGTAATTATTTCAAGTAATTCAATACAAATCAATTGAGTTAGTATTTCATATCTTGGTATATTGATAATTTATTATCTTGATAGTTTTCAGGTTCAGTATCTGATATCAGAGAAAGTTCAAATCTTGGAGAAGTAAAGAATGGTTAGAGGATGAAGAGGTATTGCATAGATGAACTAAAAAATACAAAATATACTAAGACAAGCAAAACCATTAACCAAGTTTATCACCAATCAAGTAAGAATACAAGGTAGAGATGAGGAAGACACAGATTATGATGAAGAATTTCAACAAGAAGAATAGCAAGAGCAACCACAATCAATAGAAGAGAGGATAGTTTGGGCTTTAGAAAGAAGGAATGAAAGAATCAATGTTGATGTTCTAGAATATGGAGGTAGTTTATAATAAAAGAGTCGATAGTTTGGGTGAATAACATAAAGAAGCTATTTGAGTGGAATACTATGAGAGAAGACAAGAAGATAAAGTTTGCATACACTAAATTGAAAGGTCATGCAATGATTTAGTGAGGTCACTTGCAGAAAAAGAGATAGAGAAACTGTAAAGAGAATATTTATTCATGGAAAAAGATGGAGAAGCTATGAGAGAAATTTATTCTTGTGGGTTATGCACAAAGCATATATAAAATATTTCATAATTGGAGGCAAAAAAATCACAGTACATAATAGTATACATATGAATTTTATAATCTTTTCATATGAGTGGAACATGATGAAACATAAGAGCAGCATGCATACAAGGTATGTAAATAGTTTGAAATTTTCTATTCAAGATGAATTAAGCATGAATAGAATACTTTTCATGAAATATGCTTATCAGTTAGCTTTGAATGTAGAAGAAAAAAAATATATAAAATTTTAGAAGAATGTATTTTGGTACATGAAGAGACATATCCCCTCTAAATAGGGGATGAGGTATGTTTAATACCACCAGAGTTGGGTCTAATACCAATAGAGATGAATCATCACAAGATACAAAAATAAAAGATGATAATAGGCAATGGTTTTAATACCAACAAAGAGGAAGAATATTTTAGAGAGGATGAGGTTACATTGGTGCTAGAGGATGGTTTTTTAATTAACATAGATCTTATGTCTAGTATAAATTTGGAGAAGAAGGTCATATAGAATTTGAGTGTCCACACTATCAAGATCAAAAAATGAGCTAAGAAGATCACCCAAGACTGAATCTAGTTGAGACCGAGATAGAAGAAAAACATACTAAAGTTTCACTTGCAGATGTTGGATAGAATTTCATGATGATAAGAATCATGATTGCTCCAAGGAAGAAATAAGTGTAAAATAAATAAGATGGTGATGCATCACTGTGATCAAATATTTTTCAAACAAGATATACTTTAGGTGGAAAGGTATGTAAAGTAATTACAGATGGTGGTAGTTGTGAAAATATAGTTTTGAAAGAAATGATAGAGAAACTAAATCTAAAATGTGAAAATCATCCTAATCCTTATCAAATTTCATGGTTTAAGAAAGGAAATGAAGTTAAAGTAGATAAAAGGTGATTAATCAAATTTTTTATAAGATTTATAATCATGAAATATGGTGTGATGTTATTATGATGGATGCATGTCATGTGTTATTAGGATGACCATGGTAATTTGATAGGAAATTAATTCATGATGGAGTGAAGAACACATACACTTTTTGGAACGATGGTACAAGGTAGTTTTGTTACCTCTTAAAGAGGAAGAGAAGAGTAGAAAGCATGCTCTCTACTAAAGAAATTATCCAAGATATGAAGGTGGCATGTTATTGTTATGTATTAGTAGAAAAGAATGAAGATAGAGGAGTGTAAATATCAACAAAAGTAGCAAGATTGTTGAAAGATTATGAAGATGTTATTCCTAATAAGGTTACCAAATGGTTTACCACTGAAGAGAGATACTCAGCATCACATTGATTTGATTCCAAGATCAACTCTACCTAATTAAGTATCTTATAGGATGAGTCTTACAAAATATGCAAAACTAAATAAATAGGTTACTATATTGCTAAGAAAGTATATAATAATTGAGAGTATGAAACCATGTGAAATACCAACATTTTTAACGTCAAATAAATATGGAGGATGGAGAATGTGTGTGGATAGTAGAGGAATTAATAAAATTACAGTTAAGTATAGGTTTTCTATACCGCATTTAAATGATATGATGGATGTGCTTTTAGGAGCAAAATATTTTACTAAGATTGATCTAAGGAGTGGTTATTATTAGATTTGAATTCATGAAGGAGATAAGTGAAAAACTACATTCAAGACTAATGATAGCTTATATGAGTGGAAGGTGATGTCATTCAAATTATCTAATGCATCTAGCATATTTATGAGGGTGATGAATATAGTGCAAAAAGAATATATTGATAAGTTTACGATTATTTATTTTTATGATATTTTGATATTTAATAAGATTAAATAAAAACACTTACAACATTTAAGAATGGTAATGGATTTTTTAATAAAGGAGAAGTTGTATGCAAATTTGAAAAAGTATAGGATTGTTAAAAATAGTTTGGTATTTTTGGGATTTTTAGTTTCAACAGATGGTGTGAGAATGGATGAAGAAAATATAAATTCAATTATTGAGTGGCCTATTATAAAAATAATTATAGATGTAAGAAGTTTCCATGCTTTATCAACTTTTTATTAAAAAAACTATTAATAATTTTAGTGGTATTGTGGGTACCAATAATAGATTTCATGAGAGGGAAAGAATTTACATGGACTAGAGTAGCCACATAAAGTTTTGCATTTTTGAAGAAGAAGATTACATAACATACCAATTTTAGCATTACAATATTTTAGCAAGGTGTTTGAGGTTGAGTGTGATGCTTCATTTGTGAGAATTGGTATTGTGTTGAGTCAATAAGGAAAGCCACTATCATATTTTAGTAAGAAATTGAATGAGGTAAGAACAAAGTATTATTACATATGACGTTAAATTTTATGAATTTTTTTAAAGCATTGAGACATTGGAGGCATTATCTGATGCCTAAAGAATCTATACTATTTACAAATCATGAAGCTTTGAAGTATGTGAATACACAAAATAAGTTGAATAGTAGGTATGCAAAGTGGGTTTATTTCTTGTTGGCGTATACTTTTTTGTTGAATCATAAATCATGAAAAAATAATCATGTAGCTGATGTATTGAGAAAAAGGGTAGCTTTATTAACTACTATGGTGAGTGAAATAGTTGGATTTCAAGCTATCAAAGAATTATATGATACTGATCACTATTTTTGAATGTAGTTGAGTATTAAAAGGAATTTATTAACAGGTAGGATAGAAGTTATCCATGATGAGTATCTTATCCAATAAGGTTATCTCTTCAAGGGTAAACAATTATGCATTCCAATTGGGTCTCTATGAGATAATATTATAAGAAAATTGCATGGTGGTGGTTTAGTTGGACATTTTTGAACAAAGATAAAGAGAGATGTGACAATGTATGTTCAAGGTAAAGAATATATCAAGTGGCTAAAGGACATGCATAAAATACTAGACTATACATGTCATTACTGGTTCCAAGAGGACAATGGATAGATTTGAGTATAGATTTTGTGTTAGGATTACCAAACACATTAGAGAGGTAATGATTCAATTTTTTTTTATTGTAAATAGATTTTCTAAGATAGTTCATTTTATTGCATGTAAGAAAACTTATGATGCCACTAGAGTTGTGGAGTTATTTTTGAATGATATTTTAAGATTGGATGGTTTTCCATAAACTATTACTTCATATATGGATATGAAATTTCTAAGTCATTTTTGATGGATTTTGTCGAAGAAGGTGGGTAATAAGCTACGATATAGTAGTGCATATCAAGCACAAATAATTGGAAATATAGAATTTGTGAATAGGATCTTGAGAAATTTATTGAGATGCATAGTGGGAGAGAAGCCCAAGCCATCGGACTTGGCTTTGCCACAAGCTGAATTTGCATTTAACAGTTTGGTGAATAGATCAATAGGAAAGTCAGCATTTCAAATTATTTATGGAATAAATCTTATGGTTAAATTACATTTGATATAATTACCAATTACATATCAAATTAGTGATGATGCTGAAGCATTTGCAGAGCATATGTGGTAGTTGCAAGGAGTAAAAAAAAAGTTGAAGAAAAGTAATGTGAAATATAAAGTATTAGAAAATGTTAGAAGAAGATCCAAAGTATTTTAAGGAGAGTTTGTAATTATTTAATCAAGGAAAAAAAGATTTGAAAAAGCACATACAAAAAGTTGAAGTACAAGAAAATTAGACCATGCAAAATTATGAAGAAAGTCAATGGCAATGCTTATGAGGTGAGTTTACCATATAATTTTGATATATCTCTAGTATTTAATATTTTAGATTTATATGAATTCCATGGAGAAGAACATGAAGGTGATGAAGATGAATAAATAAATTGGTAGCAACAACGTCCAAGAAAGAAGAAGGAAAAAATAGTCCAAGTTTTGGGTATGAAGACAATGAGTACAAAGCAAGAGAATTATAACATGTATTTGGTATAGTGAGAAGGATTACAAAAAAAAGGACAACACTTGGATTAAAAAATGGGATTTGAAAGATATTAATAAGAAAAAATGGTATGAATACAATCAAGGCAACTCATAGGAGCTGAGTTGGTTTCACCAAAAGAAGAATGATGTAAAAAAAATAGGCCAACCTTTTGAAGGCCATAACTTTTGACCCATAGCTCTGTTTGAGGTCTTTCTCATACCAAAACGATTGTATAAAAAAATTTGTTGTCCTAAGCAATTATATCTTTTTGGGGATAATTTCAATATTTTTTAAAGGCCATATGTGATCATTTGAGGGTCTGAAATTGCAATTTAATTATTTTTTCAAAAAATTTCTATTTTCATAAATTGTATATTTTTAGGACCAGATGGTAATTTCATATGAATTTCATCCCATAGGCTAATTTTAGCATTTAAAATATTTTGAGAGATTTTTAGCATTGTGTGCACTTGCATGCAAAACATACTATAAGTAGCAGCTACTAAAAATACATATTTTTGTTTAGATTTTAGTGTTTTCAAATTTTTATATGTAAACTCTAACCTTTGAGTTGAGACTAATTTAAGTGTTGGTTTGGATTTGTAATTATTTCTAGTCATTCAATATAAATCAGTTATGAGTTATTGTTTCAGATCCTACCCTATAGGTAATTTTTTCGTAATAGTTTTCGGGTTCATTAATATTTAGCCTAATGCATCACCTTATCAAATCTTAATTTTGTTAGGTCAACAAAAGAGTGCAACATGGATACTCTATATTAACTAAAAGTTCCTTGTTATGATGACTATCAAGAACAAGTATCAATTCCTACAGATTAATGACCTCCTAGACTAACCAAATGCAAAACCATTATTTGCAAAGACTGATGTGAACTGAACGTACCATCAAGTGACAAGTACACATTGATCCATCAATTGAGTTCAGCCAAGCATTTATTAATTAGACACTTATATACAAGTGTATGTTATTTACTTAGTGTGGGATTGGTTTTTGTATCCCAAGACACATGATTGTGGATTTTAGATCTACAATTTTTAGAATTCTTTACAATAAAAATTGGGGGATCTCTTTCATTGTGACTTTTGATGTACTGTTAATCTTATTCATTGTGAGAATTCTAGCAAGTTTCATGTGATTGAAATCAATTATTCCTATCTACATGTTAATTTTATTTTGATATGTATAAACAAGCACATCAAAGTGGGACATTATTTTAACACTATTTTTTTACAAGAATAAATATAAATATTAAAATTAAATAAATTTTAGATACTTTATATTTATATTGAGAGTAACATTTCCCTTTGCACTTAGTTTATTACATTAACTTTAATTATAATGATTATTAAACATTTCTTTTTTCAATAGTGATGAATAAGCGTGGGTAGTTGAAAACGTATTTCATTAAATTAAAATTAAACATTAAATTTTTTCTCTTTTGCAATGTTCTCTGAAATTTTATTATTAACAAATATAATAGGTGATTGGCTGGATTATAATAAGAGCTCGAATTTAAACGGTTTTGATTATCGTCAACCCATAAATAGTCACATTCATGATCCTTCCACAAATGGTAATGCTAGTTGATTGTGTTTTTATAACTAGGCTTGCAATGTTATATGATATAAATATTTCAGGTAAATTCCTTTACAAAACTATCCATATTTCATTAGCTTTTAAGGATCTTAAAGCTTCAAAGAATAGCGCACATTTCTCTTTTATTAGTCTAAAATGCACACATAGCAGAGATCGTGGGCAACAAAGCTAATTAAGAAATTGCAGTGACAGCAACAACACCCACTGACAGCAACAACAACTAGTTCCCGTAATTTGGGAATCTTGATTTGCTGGTATCTGCATTTATGGAAATATAAATAGTAGAAATAAAATTCGTTTACCCTTGCTAATAAATTGTGGTGGAGGCCGAAGCTCGTCCAATCCTACAAAAAGAAGAGAAAATAATTTTTCAACTTGTTATAGACAAAATATACATGTTACAAGTTAGCTGTCTCAATCAATCTTATCATTCATTAGCAGTTATTGTTAAGGGAGTGACATTTCTGTAGGGGAAGAGCTGCTGATGTAGTGGAAGCTGGGTTGGTAAATGTTTGATCAATACCACTTTCTAGAAAGTGTTGCAACTCTTGCAGTTCCAGATTGTAACATGATTGAACTAAATGCTGCTTATTAATTATCTGCTCCTGTTGTTCATGATGTACATATCTATTGTACACGGGTAAGCTGTTTTCTGTGTGGATTGATGAATTCAAGATAGGCCGAGTCATGAAAAATTGTTGTCGAGAAAAAATTGGGTTGTTTGGGGCGGACGATTTACTCAGCTGGTGTTGCTGAGATCTTGTAAGAAAAATTTTGTCCTCCTGAATAGTATCAAAAGCAACAAAAGTTTTGTCCTGCTGCGCATCAATTCCTGGATTATCCGCGAGCTGGGTATCCTGAAAAAACTTGGAGAAATGAAATGCACATGGTGGGAATGCGGAAAAACCGCCCTGTGACAAGTCAGAAAAAGCGGCGCCGTCTCCAATTGCATTACTGCATTGCAAGAGCGCTGACATTTCAGAAGGCGAGGTGTGTCGGGGAACTGATACTGTTGAGATTGCGGCTGGGGCATCAATACTGTTTGCAATGAAGGCATCTTCGTGACTTGAGTTCACATCGACTTTATTATTATGATGGGGGAGAGAGGCTCTTTCTGGGAAGTTCAGTTTGGCTCTTGTGCCTCTGAATTTTAAAGCAGCATCATCGTAGGCTTTGGCTGCATCTTCAGCAGTCTCGAAGGTTCCCAGCCACACTCGAGCTGCTTTCTTTGGATCCCGAATCTCTGCTGCCCATTTACCCCAGGGTCTCTGCCTTACTCCTAGATAATGCCTCTGCAATTGCTGGGTACTGCATTTAGCTTCGGCAATTACAAGGAAATCTTCATCTTTTATCTGGAATGTGTCAGGGTCTGTATAATATATCTTCTTCTTTCGCTTAATAACGCTTGCATCTGGATGGAACAATCATAAATAAACCCATTTGATTCTTAAAATTGCTTAAGCTAGTAATAGCTTCATTTAAAAAAAATATGTGTATGCTCACTAATATCTATTCCTTCATGTCCATAGATCCTGTATGGATGATTTCAAGAGTCTTCGTTTCTAATTTGTACCAAAACATGAATGGGAACTATATTGATGCAATCACTAGATTTTCTTTTGTATTGTGAGCAGTCTGAGACAAGACTCAAAACATTTGTAGATCGAAATCAAGTAGCATGAGTTGAGAATTGAAGTACAGATTTCGTATCATTTTATGTTGGATTTTTCATTCATTCATAGTTTGTATAGGGTTAGTCTTCATGACCTCCATAGACTGCACATTGATTTATTAGTTTCATAACATCAAAGTGCGAGTTATGAGAGTTGCACTTGAAGAACTCTAGTTTGCCATAGGAAAGATGAATAGTTTTTCATAGGTTAGACATTTTAATTTTATTTATTTTTTAACGTTAACGTTTACATGATGCAAGAATTGATTTATGATATTGTAAAAGATACAATGTTAAAAAAAAAAGTAGTGTAATAGCATATTATAAGAAATATTAAAACAAGAATTAAATTAAAGAGAGTATATGGAACGTATCAGTCGAACTGAATACATGATTATTAATAAGATAAAAGAGAAGAGGGTTCAACATAATGAGATGAAACTCACTTTTTGGACAAACACTTCTTGTACTCAAAGCAGTAAGGCCATGTATAGAGAGAGTGAGGCCATATGAGTAACTGAGTCTACAACACCTAGCACATAAATTTAGAATGTAACCACGAGGCCTCTTCTTAATAATATTGTGAGATGGTTAGAAATGGGATGTAAGTAACTTGAGGTACTTTTGTCCAAATTTGTCAATGAAGATTGAGCATCTTCCAAACAATGAAGACTAAGAATCTCTAGACTTCATAATATATGTGTGTTTAGAGAGAGCCAAGTGAATCACTAACGAGGAAAATGACTGATCCTTTAAAATTATAATATAGATAGTATTCGGGAAAAAAAAGATCTTTTATCTATGACTCTAAAATATAAATAACAAATACAGTTCTCCGAAGGGATAAAGTGGTTTGTCTCAATATAAAGCTGATGGGGTTAAACTCAAAGATTAGGCCAGGGGAAGCCTCACAGTACAAGGTAGCTAGAGTAATGTTTTGTGAAGCTTGAATGAATATATCATTGAAATTAAGAAATAAGTTTGATTAACAACTCTTTAAGATCCACCCATCCAAACTAAAAACATGAACCAAATATAGATCCAACAATAAGATCCCAAACATGAAACAATAAAAATCACATACAATTCAATCTAAAATAACTCTATTAAGAATAAAATATGTTTTAAATTTAGAGAAACTGTACATCTTTTTATTTTTTGATTGTAGCAATCTAACTTGTATTTATTGTTTATGATTTAATTTTTATTTTCAATAAAACCATTTCAAATGGTTCAACATATCCATCCTGATATTATTCATACTTCTGAAAATAATATTGTTGTTCGTGTGCACCCATTCAATGCTTTTTCAACTTTACCAGTTTCCATTTCCCATACCCGATGATACTTGGAAGAAAAGAGCTACTTTTAGATTGTCATACCCGATGATACTTGCAAGAGAAAAGATACTTTTAGTTTGCATGGGTATGGGCAGATTCTATATTATATTTTATGAAATTCATTTTATAGCAATTCGTTTCATCTGTTCTAGATCTGTTGTTTTAAACATACAAAACACAATTGAAATTGCATATAAACGAATCGAAACATAATGTGGTATCTCAACATTGGCAAATGATTTTATGTGGGTAAAATAAAATAATTGCAACAGGCTGTACTGCAGTTATAAAAAAAAAAAATTCATGAAGCTGGATGAAATCTGTTAAACACATTTGTTTCCTTCGATTTAGTATACGCTTATAACGTAACCAATTTGGGATCTCCCAATAAATACAAATGAAGTAGATTTTTACTTTATTTTCTAATCTAAGAGCAATTAAAATCAAAGAACAAAGTTACAAAGCAACCATATTCACCTTGAGGAGACGCAGCCAAAAAGGGCCGATCTTCAATTTCTGTCTTAAGGTAGATAGGCCTTGAGATTTCTTGAAGGAAAATATGAATAGAAAATAAACAAGAAAACAAGAACTATTAACTCAGAACTCAGAAAGCTACAACAATCTTGAGAAACACAATTCTATTCATCTTCTAATTTCCTTTGATTACAATGTGCGCCCTTAGCGTCTTTTTATAGATTTAAAAAACTAAACAATAACTGAAAATAGACTCATCTATTATTAGCTTCAACTACTTAACTAACTGCTTGTTCAAACAAACTCATATCTAACTGATTGTTAACTAACTCAATCCTAACTGTCAGTTTACTAACTGATGCTTAACACCCAGTTTACTAACTGTTTGTTTAACTGCTTGCTTGCATGATAAAGGAGGGAGGTGGGAGAAATTATCTCCAATTAACTTGACTTTCTAACACTCCCCCTTAATTTCTACCACTTACAATTTTAGCATTTACAATGCCTAAATTTTGTCTCAAATAATCAAAGGTCTCTTTAGGTAATGCCTTTGTGAATATATCTGCTAGTTGATCTTCAGATCTACAAAAATCCAGATGGATTTCTCCATTGTTCACTAACTCTCTGATAAAGTGAAATCTTGTATCTATGTGCTTGCTCCTCTTGTGAAACACATGATTTTTTGATAAAGCGATTGCTGATTTGTTATCACAGAAGATTGGTGTTGACTCCTTCTGTGCCTGTAATAAATCTTTCAATATTCTTCTCATCTATGTTGCTTGACATGCTGCTGATGTGGCTGCAACATACTCTGCTTCAGCTGATGAAAGTGTAACTATAGGCTGCTTTTTGGATGCCCATGTGACCACACCTGTGCCTAAAATAAAGGCATGTCCAGAAGTACTCTTCCTATCATCAACGCTCCCTGCAAAATCACTATCTGTAAAACCAATCAAACTAAAATCGTTAGTTGTGGAATATAAAATTCCATAATCTGTAGTTCCTGCCACATATCTTAATATCCTTTTTCCAACTTGCCAATGTGAGTCTTTTGGTGACTCCATGAATCTTGAGATTAAGCTAACCCCATAACTGATATCTGGTCTAGTAGCTGTAAGATACATCAAACTACCAACTAGCCTTTTGAATATTGTAGAATCAACATTGGATCCTTTGTCTTCTTTGCTAAGTTTAGTCCCTGTAGCAACTGGTGTAGGTGTTGGTTTACAATTCAGCATCTTAAATCTTTTTAACACATCCTTTGCATACTTTGTTTGACAGATAAATATACCTTTCTCTGATTGTTCAACTTCTATTCCCAAAAAATACTTCATTAATCCCAAATCTGTCATTTCAAATTCATTCTTCATTGCTGATTTAAAAGTGTCTACAGACAAATTTCCAGTAAAAATCAAATCATCAACATATAAACATACAATTAAAATTTGACCTTCTTTGCTGATTTTTGTGTACAAAGTAGGCTCACTATCGCTTCTGCTGAATCCTTTGCTTATCATATAAGAATCTATCCTGCTATACCATGCTCTTGGTGCTTGCTTAAGACCATAAAGAGCTTTCTTCAATCTGTAAACTTTTTCTTCATGTCCTTGAACTTCATAACCTGTGGGCTATTTCACATATACTTCTTCATCTAGAAATCCATTCAAAAAAGCTGATTTTACATCCATTTGATATACATACCAATTATTTTGAGCAGCTATGGATAATACCATTCTTACAGTATCCAATCTAGCAACTGGTGCAAATGTTTCATTATAGTCAACTCCATGTTCTTGTGCAAAACCTTTTGCAACTAACCTTGCCTTGTGCTTTTCAACATTTCCATCTGCATCAAATTTAGTCTTATAAACCCATTTAACTCCAATACAATCCTTACCTTCAGGTAGAGTAGTTAGATCTCATGTTTGATTTCTTTCAATAGCATTCAATTCTTCATCCATTGCTTTTAGCCAATGTTCCTCATTCACTGCTTCTTCATAAGACATAGGGTCATGAGTGAAAAGAGCAAAATTTGAAACCAAATCTAATTTTTCTTCTTCTTGATTGTAAATCTCATTTAAACTTCTCATCTTCTTACCTTTAAATCTTGCTCTTAAAGTAGCAAGAGTTGGATCTGATTCATCACTTACTTGTGAATTTGGAGTAGGGTGACATGCATGACTAGATTCACCTTGTTCAAACCTTCTTGGTGTTCTTATTGGAGTGCTTGTGCCTGCTTGTGGAGAGGATTGTCCACCTTGCAAATTTTGTTCTTCAGAAACTTCTTCATCTTGTGGAATTGGTGCCCCAACAATGATGGTGCTACCATTCCATGCTTTTGCTTCCTTAAATTCAACATCCCTGCTAATAATCACCTGCTTTGAAACTGGGTTATATAACTTATATGCCTTTGATTCTTCAGAATATCCAATAAAAATGCATTTCTCACCTCTGTCATCAAGTTTCTTTCTCAATTTAGATGGTATAAGAGAATATGCTACACAACCAAAAATTCTGAAATGATATACACTATATTTCTTACCATTCCATGCTTCTTGTGGAATTCGATCTCTGACACTCTTTGTTGGGCTTCTGTTCAGAATATACACTGCACAAGCTACTGCTTCTGCCCAATATTCATTTGACAAGTGTTTAGCTTTCAACATGCTTCTTGCCATTTCCATGATTGTTCTGTTCTTTCTTTCTGCTACACCATTCTGCTGTGGTGTGTACCTTGTAGGCAACTGTCTTTTGATTCCATGATATCTGCAAAAATCTTGAAATTGATTAGACATATATTCACCACCTCTATCAGATCTGAGTACCTTGATATATTGGCCACTCTGCTTTTCAACCATTGCCTTGAATTCTTTAAACTTTCCAAATGCTTCAGATTTGTTTTTGAGAAAGTAGATCCAAGTCTTTCTGCTAAAGTCATCAATGAATGTTAGAAAATAAGTACTACCTCCAAATGATGGAGTTTGCATTGGTCCACATAAATCACTATGGACTAACTCCAATATTACCTTAGCTCTATATGAGCCTCCTACTGGAAAACTCTCTCTATGCTGTTTTGCCAGAATACAACTGTCACATGAACTTCCTGGCTGTTCTATTGGTGGTAAACCCTTCACCATATTTTTCTTCTGTAACAAATTTAAAGCTCCAAAATGTAAGTGTCCGTACCTTAAGTGCCATAACCATGATTGATCTAGCTGTATGGATTTGTAGTGAGCTTCTTCTTCTCCTTGGATGCACTGAATATGAAGAGGGAACATGTGATTCTTGGTCATCTCCACTTTTCCTATCAACCTGTCACTTGGAACCTTGTCCAATATTGTGCAGACATTATCCATAAAAGATACTCTGTAACCTTTCTGCACTAACTGACCAACACTCAAAAGATTATGTTTTAATCTAGGTACAAAATAAACATCAGGTATAAATCTTCTTTCACCATTCTTGGCCAAAACATTTATGACACCTTTACCCATGACATCTACAGTGATATCATTTCCTAGTTTCACTTCTGATCTTACAGAATCATCAAGACTAGCAAAAAATTCTTTATTTCCTGTCATATGATTACTGCATCCACTGTCTAAAAACCAAATATCTTTAGCTTTTTCTTGAGTAACATTACAAGTAAGAAACATGCTTCCAGAATTAGAACTAGATTCATCTGTGTAATTAGCATTCTGTTTGTACACATATCCTGGTTTATTTCTGCAGTCAGTAGCATAATGACCATATTTCTTGCAATAATAACATTGAACATTAGATTTATCAAACCTTTGAGAACTTTGCTGTGAGTGGTTGTGACCACATCCTCTGTTGTTGTAGTTTCCTCTACTACTGTAGTTTTGATTATTGTTCTCATCTTCCTCTGAATTGTTCTTTCCATATCTGCCTCTGCCTCTTCCTCTGAAGCTTGACCTGGCTCTTCCTCTTCCTCTGCCAACTGATACCTGTGACTTGAATGCATTCTCCAACGAAGAGTTATTTCTATTCATTCTGGATTCATGTGTTAACAAAGAACCCATTAATTCATCTACAGATAATTGTTCCAAATCTTTAGTTTCTTCAATAGCTACTACTATAGCATCGAACTTACTGGGTAAACATCTGAGTACTTTCTCTATAATCTTCTGATCTGTTATCGTTTCTCCATTAGATCTAATCTGATTCACTATATTCAAAACTTGACCCATAAACTGATCTATTGATTCTGATTCATTCATTTGCAAATTTTCAAAAGTTCTTCTTAGAGATTGCAATTTAGCAATTTTTACCTTCGTATTACCTCTATAAGTGGTCTCCAAGATTTTCCATGCCTCTTTGGATCGCGTTGCTGCTGCAACTCTGGAAAATATCGATTCATCCAATCCCTGTTGGATTATAAATAAGGCTTTTGCATCTTTTTTTCTGTTCTCTTTAAGGTGGTCCTTTTTTGCTTGATTTAACGCCAGATGGGCTGCCTTGTCCTGCGGTTCTACAAAACCACTTTCTACCAAATCCCATACATCTTGTGAGCAAAATAAAGTTCGCATCTTAATTGCCCAAAAATCATAATTCTTACCATCGAAAACGGGAATTTGAGGCTGTGAAATACTGTTATATGCTGCCATTTCTTAAGCTTGAATGACTTTCTGGTCACTATTTCTGACACACAGTCACCGCCGTCGGTTACACTGCCGAGGTCGGTCGCTGAAATTGCCGACGTCGGTTCTTTCTGCCGTCGTCGGTCACTTGTTGGTCTGGGGTCGGCCGATGTCGGTCTATAACTACCGATGTCAGTCTCTGCGTTGCCTGCTGGCAATACCTGCGCTTTTCCTTCACCTGACTGCTTCGCTCCCCTTGCTGGCTGCTTTTCTAACCAGGGTTTTCTCTTTCTAACCTGCGCTCTTCTGCCACAACCTGTGCTCTGATACCAATTTGAAGGAAAATATGAATAGAAAATAAACAAGAAAACAAGAACTATTAACTCAGAACTCAGAAAGCTACAGCAATCTTGAGAAACACAATTCTATTCATCTTCTAATTTCCTTTGATTACAATGTGCGCCCTTAGCGTCTTTTTATAGATTTAAAAAACTAAACAATAACTGAAAATAGACTCATCTATTATTAGCTTCAACTACTTAACTAACTGCTTGTTCAAACAAACTCATATCTAACTGATTGTTAACTAACTCAATCCTAACTGTCAGTTTACTAACTGATGCTTAACACCCAGTTTACTAACTGTTTGTTTAACTGCTTGCTTGCATGATAAAGGAGGGAGGTGGGAGAAATTATCTCCAATTAACTTGACTTTCTAACATTTCTGTGGTCTGTTGCTCATCTCTCTGTCTCTTCTGTCCAGCGAGTGAGTGATGGGGTCTTTTGTCCATGGGATCTGATACTTTTTGTCCTTGCCACGCCGCTTTATACCGCTTGATTATTAAGCTAACATGTAGGCTTTCAAGCGAAGCTTAAACTATTCTCAAATCAGACAAGAGACTGACAGACCGTTGTTGAAATGGAACAATATTTATTCCGAAAACGACCTTTTTTGTTATTTCGACTTGGATCTTCTCAAAACAGATGTTCGCAGCTTATTTTATGCTCATAGGTAGGCTTTGCATTAGGGTTTATAAGGAATGAGATGTGCTGCGTAGCCCATCTTAGAAAAAAGAAGTGTTTGATCTTTGACGCGACTACGATGAACTAAGGACTTTGACAGGCGTTTCCGAGTCTTTGTGAAAATTTATACGGACCGTGTAAAACAAGCTTTGGGTCCCATCTATTATGACAACCCTGCTTTATGATTTTTTTTTAAATTTGAAAGGTCATTTTACACAAGCTAAATTATATCTTATGTTTACAGTGAGGAATGGAATTTTTTTTTTTGACAAAATGAGATATATTATCTGAGGTGCCGTTGTACGCAAGTTAAACTAAATTTTTTTTTCGTCGTGAAGAATGGAATATATTTTCAACTTGCCCAAGTGTGAAAAGGATATAGGCATTTCTGTTGGTCAAAAATTGCGTCGCCCTTGTCAAAAGTTGGAGAGAGAACAGTGAAAATTTAAATGTTCAATGTATTTAAACAACGCTGCTTTTTATGAGAATGTGGATTTACATGAAAATGCAATACATTTCGTTAAGCCTAATGAAACGTAATATTACAATTAAAGAGTAATAAATGAAAAAGAATGAGGCCGGTGAAGCGAGTGCAATGGAGGACTTGGGTCCTACCACTCGTTAACCTGGTTTAAGTTACGCCCTAGTTCATTGTTAAACGCTTCTTTAAGTTATCAATTTAAAATAAAAATGAAAAAGAAAGGGTTTAGAGAATTATTTTATTATTGGAATGTTTTAGGATGATTTTATTATCCAAAATAATAAAATAAATGAAAGTTACATGGTAAAGTGATCAGTCATAATACATGGCTCAGAGATTATGTTGGTGAAAAACACTGATTCAACAAACCTTAAGACTAGTTTGTTCACTGAACAGAGTCGAGCAAGTGAAAAAATATCCAAGATCAATCCGTATGGATATATCTTGGCCAATCACTCTCAACTACAAGTTTGTACCCTTCACAATCATTACATCCTTTTATACACTTATTATTTTTAACCTCTATCTAGAGCTTAGGTAGAGGCTCTGAAGGAAGAACAACAGCAACTCATTGTAGGTGAGGCTCAATCAAGTTTTGTTCCTTATCTAACTCTGAAATTTTAGATTCATATAATCTCTTGATGCCTCCACCTATAATGTTATCTTCCATAGATGTCTCTTTCATAGCCTCTTCTCCAAAATTCTTTGTTAGTCCGTCTTTATACTTTTCATTGACCTCAGATGTCTTCTAATTAGTTAAGATCTATTATTCATATTTCGCAAGAGGATGCTCATATAGTTTCCAACTTTTAAATTTAATAGTCTAATCTTCTTTTCGTTTAATTATTTATTGGCATGCTCCCTGGAGATTGTAGTTTGATGATAAAAACAACATATAAAAGTATTATTTTCATAATCCAAGGTTTAGATCTAAAGAAAATTTCCGTGATTTAATTGTAATCTATGTGTGAGACCTTTACTAATATCCACCTCAACAAAAATACAAGCATTATAGGTGAAAAGTTTTTTTTACACCTCTTACTATCCATCTTGTTGATTCTTTCCAGCATATGTCCAATAGCTTTACACAATGAAGGATGACAAAAAATAAGAGGAAGATTTGGGATCTGAACCTAAACAAGCATTTTGAACACCACCATAGGGGTAGGATCAAAACCTTGAAACCAGGGCATAATAAATAGCCCAACTCTACACAAAACCCAAGGCCCCTCATAAAACATTCTCTGATAAAACCATCATTGCATTAAATTTGGACATATTCTAGTGCAAATTGAAAATAGAACTATTATTATTTGCTTTTTATAGTATCAATTATTTAAAATATTGGACTCTAATTTTTCTATTACCGGATTCAAATTTTCAATTTATTGGAATTTCATATCATATTTTATGGATTTTTGTTTCAATGTTTTTAGAATTGAAAATTATCAATCAACTAGTACTAGAAATTATTCTAGAACTTTGTTGAAATAATTCAATATTGTTTTCAAATTATTAATGGTTGAGTAATTGATATTTCATTTTGATGCATTCAATTCAAAATCAATGAAATTCTCCTCCCTTGATTTGAATATGAGCTTATAGAATCTTTAAATGATGAACATTCTCTAAAAAATCAATCTTCTAAAGTAGTTGGTATCATAATACTTTTTTACAATTATTAAATCCTTATTCATAGATATACATAGTATGGAGCATGGACATGTTCATGTTAAATTTATTATATGATTCCACTTGTTACATCAATTTTTCATTGCTTGTAATACTTGAATTAGTCATCTTTTATATCGACTCAATTTTTATGGCTCTCCACTGATTGCTCTATATTTTGGATTTTCACATATATCACGTTATGGTTAATTAATGATCCACTTGGATGTTCTCAGTAATTTGATTCAATTTATAAATTTGGCATTACTAAGGTAGTTGTAGCCAATAAACTTATCCATTTTAGGTGTTTAAAAATTAATCCTTGACCATGGGATGTCATGACAGATGTCCATGTATGTCTGATGTTGAGGTATAAGTGTAAGCTTCCATTGACATATTGTAATAGATATGTCATTAATATATTCAAAATGGAGATGATATTTTATATTATGATCAAAATGGGTTTGTGCTTGTTTTTAAACAAAACATTAAGAATTTTATCAATCAATCCCATTCTACATAAGATAAATATTTTTTCAAATTGATAGTATTCCAATCTTGTGTAGAATGGACATATGCCTATTATAAACAAGATATGAATAATATGAACATCCCATTTCTTACCAATATTCTATAACATAACCTTGGGAGGATTCTTCAGCAAAGTACTATGAGTATACAGTTAAAAGTATTCTAATATTTGTGTAAAATGGACACATGCCCATTCTAAACAAGATAAGAATAATACAGATATTTGCACTTCAACCAATATTATGTACCACAATCCTAGGGGATTTTTTAGTGGAGATATGCCAATTTGCCCATTTAAACACAAACCCCTACCATCTCATCCAAATTTAACATGTGACACTCACCTACACATCCCGGTCACCCAAAGACAAGCCAAGTTAGTACTCCATTTTGGTCTTTCAAGTTTATAAAAGGTGTCATCTATACCTACTAATCTATGACCTTCATGTACATAAAAATCTTATTTTTTTTGAGAAAGTGAAGCTCCAAGATTTTTCCAAGTGTCATACTAACGCTCACCCAAACACCTTCTGGTTCATCCAAATACTACTACTATACCCATTTTACACCTAAATACCTATATCTCATCCATTTTTACCATGTGGTGCTCGCTTACTGATCTAGAGCACCCAAAGACAAGCCAAGTTGGCACTCTATTTTGGTCTTTCATGTATTTTGCTATTAGAATGCTTTAAGATGATTTTATCATACAATATTATAAAATACACAGAGGTTACATAACAAATCAATTTATTTGTATACATGGCCCAAACATCATACTATTGGAAAACACCAACTCAACAACAATCCTCAAGACTACCTTGTTAGATGGGTAGAGGCAACAAAGTAACAATAATACCCAAGATCAATCCTTATAGACATATCTTAGATAACCACTCGCAATTACAAGTTCATATCCTTCATAATCATATCATCCTTTTTCCCCTTATTCTTTTCAACCTCTATGTAGAGGTCAGGGGGTTGCTCTAAAGGAAGAACAAAAACAACTAATTATAGTTGAGATTTAATAGGGGTTTATTCTTTATAAAATTCTAAAGTTTCAAGTTCATGCGATCTCCTGATTCCTCCACCTATAATATTACCATACCCAGATGCCTCTTCCATAGCCTCTTCTTGTACATTCTTTGTTGGTCCATCTTTAGACTTTTCCTTGACCTAAATTTTTTTATGAATAGTTAGGATCTCTTCGTATTCATCTTTTGAGAGAAGATGCTCATACGGCTATTAAATTTTAGATTTAAAGGTCCATTTTGTTTTTGTTTTTTTGTTTTTGTTTTTTTTTCTGGGGGGGAGGTGGGGATAGGGGAGGCGGGGGATGCTGGTTACTTATTTGATGACATCTTCCCTTGAGATGGCTAGTTTGATGGCAAAAAATATCTAAAAGTAGTGCTTTCATAATCTTAAGTTTGGATCCAACATAAATTACTAAGATTCAATTATTATTTATCTAGGAGACACTTTCTAAGATCCACCTCTATAAAATATGTGTATAGGTGAAAATTCCTTTCTTAAGACCTCTCACCATCCATCTTGATGAATCTTCCTAGCATATTAACAATAGCTTCACATACTAAGGGATGATAAAATGGAAGAAGAACATGTAGGAGTAGAACCCAAATAGGTATTTTGGATACCACCATAGTGGTAGGATCGAGATATAGTAACCAGGAGCTTATAAAGAGTTCATCTTTACCCCAAAACCAAGGCCCCTCCTCAAAATTTATCTGATAATCATTAATTGAAAAAAATTAAGTATGAATAAACCTCTAGATCATGATTAGATCAGACAATCTCTAGTTTAGGTAAAATAAACCCAATGATGTAAATATTCTAAACTAAGGCCAAAACCCATTAAATCTACAAATAACTACTTAATATTTAAATTTTGAAATTAAGTTAGTTACCTTAGGAAGAGACATTTTGATTGTTGGTATATCATCTAATTTTTTCACAATGTATAGACTTGGAAAAATTGAAGGTGCAATCACTACTTGAGGAGCCTTAGGGTGAAAAACATACTTGTAAGAAATATCGGAACCAAAACCTTGTTTCATCATTTCAGTAACTTATAAAAAGCATGGCACCATACAAACTCATACATGTCAAGGAAAATGAGGAAGAACAAGCACATTTATAGACTGCCATAGGGCTTGCATTTGTGACTTAAGGTTTTTGTTCCACCCGCCTTCATTTTCATGTAAAATTTTAAAAGTATTTTGATTTTCATAATATTTGAAAATACTTGTAACAATTTAATTAAAAATTTGAAGCTTTTATAGAAAGATAATGGAAACCATGAAGAATCATGGTAGCCTAGGCATGACCCATAACTCTACACTCCATGTTTATGGGGACTATAATCTTAGAAAACACTTTTATTTTACTTTTAAAGTACACAAGTCCAATGCTTTGAAAAAATAATTGAATATTATGAATCTTCATGCTCATCAAATTATAAAAAGTCTTTTCTTCTTAAAATCTTATTGCAATAGTTGAACCTACTAAGCATATGAAAAGGAATTTATTTCAGGATGTCTCCATATGGTCAACACTATTTTTTAATCATTGACTAATTATCAAGTCCGTCAATAGTATATATTATTGAAGACGTTAAGCAAGTGAAAAGAATTTAATCTAAACAATCTCTTGTGATGCAAGTGTTTGTCTACAATGATTTTTTATATTACAATATATGTTATTTGTATGTATTCTCTAGATGTACATAATTATATATCTTTATTATTATTTTCATTCATTACCATAAATTCATTAATATATGTTTGTTTATAGACCTCTTCAATTAAAATTATAAATATATTGACACAGAAACACTATAAGATTACATCAATCTATCATCTACATTTTTTCGTAAAAATTGAAATATTTCATAATTATAATATTATTTGTATCACAAGATTTTTTGTCATGTAATTTACATAACCATGGATAACAATGAATATCACATTTATTGAGAATGTTATTAATGAAAATTTTAGTAGGATGTCAAAAGGTCATTGGTTCATTGATGAAGTTGTTTGGATCACAAAGAATTAATTGGTTTTGAAGGAAAAAACCTAATTCTATAAAGAATGAGGCTGGGTTTGATCCCTTGGTGAATTTGATGAAAGGAAAGCCCTTAGTCCTTGGTGTTGAGTTGAACACCCAATCAATTAGAAAGAGAAAAAATAGAAAATTTTCATAATGCAACATGTATCACCTTGTCTATATATATATATATATATATATATATATATATATATATATATATATATATTGGGCATGAAATATTGCTTCGGATTTAGTGTTATGAATATTACATTAGCACCTAATTTTTTTTAACTTTTTCAATAATAAAATTTCCATCATATTCTTATCTTTTAATATATTTTATTGATATTTAAATATTTTGTTCAAGAAAAAAAAATTATAAAATTTTAAATCAATAAATGTTCAATTTAAGAATATTCTTATTTCTATAATAAAATATAATTATAAAATAAATAAAAAATTACATTTAAATTGAATGATCTATATTGAACATTTAGTAATTAAATTATGAATATATAGAAATAATTTTTATGAAAATAATAAAATATATATATATATATATATATATATTTCAAATAAATAAGTTTTGAATATAAACTTATTGTGAACATTAAATAAAAATATATTATATGTAAAATAAGTGCAAATAATTACATACAAATTGATATTAAATCATTGAATTTAAATATATGAATAATTCTAAGATATAAATCCCAACAAAAAGTAATATTAAATCATTGAACTAAAATATATGAATAATTCCAAGATATAAATCCCAATAAAAAGTAATATTAAATCATTGAATTAAAAAATATGAATAATTTCAACATATAAATCCCAACAAAAAGTAATATATTTGTTTAATATTCTTCCTCCTCTCTTTCATATTCCACGTAGTTACACTACCAGTAGCTTAAGACTTTGAAGGTGCAAATTATTCGAGACAATTATATAAAACAAAGGTCATGTAGTGACTAGTCCCTATCTTTATGTAGATAATTGTTTTCTGTTTATTTTCTGTTTCAATTTATATATTATTTTGAAACTTTAATTGAAAGAAGTATAAGAAAATAAAAATAATAAGAATGAAATGATATATAATGCAATTAATTATATATTTGATTTGTTTGATATTTAAATAATATGTATATTAATTATTGAGAGAGAGAAAATTAGTATGGATTAAGATAGAATGCATAACTATTCACGATAACTAAGTTAACAAGTTAATAATGGAGTTTATCGAAGGAAAATGTATAATGTAATATGTGAAAAATTGAATTTGCATAAATTCTTTTAACATGAACAGAACGAGGATATATATTTCTCCTCGAGTTTTTTTTAAAAAAAAAGAGCATTCCTTAATAAAATAAAAAACAGTTTTCCTTAATAAAATAAGTAAATATTTTTATTAGTTCTAACAAAAAAACCATTGTTTAATGCAGTCATAATATGTTGCGTGAGATTGTGGGTTATCCTATTGCCATCTGAGAGCCTTTGCTAAAGTGACCAGTGAGGGATAAAAGATCTGTGAAGATGAGTTTTAGCATGGGGGTTTTTGAAAAGTATTATACGGGGAGAGGTAGATTTTTTGATATCTGCAACCCATGTGCGTGAACATGTCTCCAACTAAAAGCACATGGGCTCAAGATCAACTATGGGTACCTCCATTTTCCAAGGGAATGAAAACCTGGACACACACCACTATTTGAGAAAAGATTGGGATCTCTTTTTTATTTTGAGATAAAAAAACAACAAAGACAAACATTGTTATCACAGTCACTACAGTTGTGGCAGCTACAAAACCTGCAATTCCAGGGTCTTTCAATCAATGTTGTGAAGACAGTGACCGTGAGGATGATGTTGTTGATGGATTGTGATTGATGGAAGACGGTAACATAACCTCATTGCACGGTAAGGATGTGATGAGGATGGATAAGGGGAAGGGGAAGGTGAAGGCTTATTGTACGGGACTTGAAAATATTCATTATAGATTCCGTAATGAAGGCTGGCTCACCTGCCAAAAAATTTCACATGCTTTGCACTAATG
Source organism: Torreya grandis (assembly GCA_037957365.1). Classification (NCBI taxonomy): domain Eukaryota; kingdom Viridiplantae; phylum Streptophyta; class Pinopsida; order Cupressales; family Taxaceae; genus Torreya; species Torreya grandis. The sequence continues at coordinate 172,334 of JARHVA010010265.1, read as the reverse complement.
TTACCTATGACATTATTGCCAAAGAGATTTAAGTGATGCATATTTTTTATCCACGGTAAATCATTGGTGTTCAACCTAGTCAGGCTACTGCAAGATATATTTTAAAGAGGGTATCTGAGACAAATACGAAATATCTCCTGCAACATTGGTATTGCAAAGATCCATATCTAAGGGATTATAAATATTTGGATCCAAGTGGTTCAGGGATTGAATCTAAGCTATTACCAACAAGAGAGATTTATTTACTGTTTTGTAAATCCAATAATTCAGTAACTAAGTTACCGTAGATTTGATTGTAGGAGAGATCCATCACTCCGATATTTATGAAGCCTTAGAAATTAAACCCATTGTCATCTATCTTAAAATTGTTGAAGGAGAGATAGAGTGTCTGTATATTTTAAAATTGATGCCTTAACCTGCTCCAATCAAAGCAAAGTTTTTATCCCAATGGATTCATCTCCAGATTCTTTTTTTGGAAGCTCCAGATTATGAAAATGTTGCCTAAAGTGGCCATAAAAATGAAATGTTTGAAACATCTATGGTTTGGACTTGGCTCAATTTGGAAAGCTCTCGCTATGTCACAACTCCTTTGAGATTTTGAGATGTTAGAGTTATGTTTTGAATATTAGCACACCTGTTGTTACATTGCTTCCGCTAAATATTTTTGTGATACTGAAACCCTTCACTTCGAAGAATTATTATTACCACCAAAGTCACTGACAAAATAATAAATTATCTGATTGCTCCTCTTTGCAAAGCCCAAAATAGAGAGAATTTCTAAGCTCATCAATTTCACTTATTGTCCCAAGATTCGTCTGGATCTAAATATAATCCGATAACCAGAAAAGAGGGGTTAATTAACGAGACATCAAACCAAATAAATGAACATATTTTACAGCAATATCGCCATGATTATTTCATTTAGTTGCAATATTTTTGGGTTTTTGAGAATTATCACCACTCTATTAACAATAAATAGGACAGATTCACCGAATTTCCTAAATAGAAGAAAATATAGGATTGTCTTGAATTTATTGGTACCCATGTAATTTTTTCCACCTGCGCAAAAAGTGTGATAATCATATTTATATCTTAACATGTTCAATAAATTAAAAAAACCACTCAGCCATTTTCGTAGAAATGAACGGCTTTTGAGAAAGATTTTTATGGATAAAATCTACATGGCTAAATAAAAAATATGTAACAAGACAAGAATTAATTTTTATTTATTCTTAACGGCTTAAAGATAGGATGATAATTAAATTTGTATTTAATTTACAAGACTATGCCTAAATAACATGTAAGGTATATTCCAATAATTATTTCTTAAATTTTAGTTCAATTTTTGTAAATGTTAAAATAATATTTATTTAAATCTTATCATTTGTTGAAAAGAAATAGAATAATTGAAAAGTGAATCCCTTAACTCTGCATTGGAGGGGACTTCTGCATTCGAGGGGACTAGTAAAAGATTTCATTTCAAGTAGATATGATTTTCGAAAAAAATCCGACCCAACATAATTAATAGTTTTTAATGGCCATAGGATTATTTTAATGATCTTGGAAAGCCTTTAAATGTTGCTTTACTGGTGGTAATTTCTTCATGAATATCCAAGTTTTATGAAAAGTTATTATAATAGAAATTTGATTTATCTAGGAAGGCTGCCTTTAGTTTGAGGTGATCCCATACATTTGCCTATAATTAGCAATTCTTTGTCTATATTTTTCTCAAGAATTTTATTATTTGTATAATATATGTTTAAAATATATTATTAACTTTTTCCAAATTTAAATATAATTTGTTTTATTATTTATATAATATATGTTTAAAATATATTATTAGCTTTCTCCAAATTTAAAAAAAAATTGTATTCACATTCCTATGAATGTCGATTTAATCTTATTAAATATTTCTTTAAATTTAAAACATTTTATTATTATTAACTCTATTTATCTAAAAGGCAATGGCTTTCCCAATTGTAATTCAAAGAAGATAGATGTGATCTCTTCAACATACAATTTTTTGTACTCTGATATTATATTTAAATAAATCTTTGTTTACTACTCTTTAAAATGTCTATCAATCTAGTATAAACGAGTTTAGATTTATTACAACTCATTAGTCCTAAAAATTTATGTATTTTATTTCAAATTGAATATTTAATATATATTAATTGATTTGGAGTAAGTTATATCCTATGTGTCAAATCAAATGAGGTGAGGTTATTAGGGTTTATATTAGAGTCAAAAGATCTGTGTAGCTATTTCATGATAGATGCAAACAAGTATGAATGGACATAGAAAGGTGAACCAATTAGTAAGACATAGTAATGG
>JARHVA010010265.1:37500-160000 GCA_037957365.1 Torreya grandis | reverse complement strand
TTCACATTTATACTTAATCCCATGAAACTATCATCATATTCCATTGGTTAATTAATCCAAATTAATTAACTAATGCTTCCATAATAAAAAATTCAAAAGATTTTGAATATTTATATTTTATAAAAAAATAATAAAAGCCAAATATCCATACATCATAGTTAAATCCAAATATATTCACAGAGTAATCAATGAAAAATAATTTTAAATACATTTTTCCACATCCCCATTTAATCAAACCTTCTTCTAAAGCAAATCACCTCCTTGCTTCATAAATAAAAATCCTTAACACATCCCAACCGAACAAATTTACTCCTAAACATCCCTCATTTAAGGAGGAGATAAACTCATTATCCACCATTGATATTTTTAAAATATCAATAGCTCACAATTATGAATAGAACCTTTAAATTTAGGGTTCCCCATATCATTTCAACAAGTATAATTTTCCTAACATAGTTGTGCCAAATTAGCAAGCATGTCTTGATAACACATGAAGTGATGTCCTTTTAGAGAACCAGTTATACGTTATTCCCATCACTTATCAATTTGAATAGATAATTTATCAAGGACATATTTTATCTAATTTATCATGGACATCCACTAAGAATCTAGAAACTACATCCATATATCTGAGCACATCATGAATTTGGCTAGAAGATTTTAAAGAAACAATAACAATTGAGTTTGTTTTCTTATTTGAGTTGCTTTCTTCTTAGTCCTAATAAATTAAATAACACATGCTTACATTAGTGGCATTATTTAAAATTTGTGTTTTGATCTATGCCAACAATGCTATCCTTTGTCTCATGATATTACATTTTGCATGCCTGATGGGACTATGAAACTCTCAATCAATTTTGAAGCCATCCTAACTTGTTTTTCAAATAAATATAACTTGTTTTGAGCTCAAATTTTTAAGGTTTTGTATTTCATTTCACATTTTTTTATTCCATGATGGAAAATGTTAATTTTCAGCTTGGTTTCACTTTTGGTTGTATCCTAAACTATCCAACTATAGTGATCTAAAACTTGAAAATGCAAGTATCGCATAATCGAATAACACTTGTTGCCTTTCAAAGATCTATGATTTCTCAAATTTTCCTTTTAATTTTTTATAAATAAAAGAAAACTATAATTAAGATGAATATCAAAATTAAAATAAATAGTAGAGAAAATTAGAATAAATAACCAACGAATTGATAATGGAGTTCAGCTTCAATAGCCTACATCTCTGGGTCCTTTTGAAGTGAGGATCATTTCCATTAATTTGTTCAGGAAATGGCTTACAAATTAAATACAAGTCTTCAATTATATTGTTCTGGTCTCTACCTACCTATAAATATATCTCTTAGACCTAACATTAATCGCCTAAGGCCGTACAAGGCAGAAATTAATTCCTAACCTTCTCAATTCTCTTACGTAGTCAGTTTTCTCTCCCCTTTCAAATGGAAGTTTTATCCTTTTATACCACTTCCAATCTAATGGATCAAGAATTCAAATCTTATCATTTATACACGATAGGTGCAAAGGTTGAGTCCTTCATTCTTCCTTTTTTCACTTTGTCACTTATCTTTATCCCACATTGGCTGTGTGGAAACTAGTTTCATTCTTTTTTAAGTTTGGCGGCCTCCTTTATGAGTGCTAATATCCATTTTGGGGGAGACTTAGGTAGAAGGCTTAGCATGATTTCAAATATAGGTGCTAAGCTTGGCTAGGCCTATACTTAGGCTAACATTGGAGATATGTGGGTTAGCATGTGGTCTTTGCATGGCATGATGAGTTGGCATGGCAGATTTGGTTTGCTTGTGATTCTTTACAAAGCTTTAGATATATATCCCACACTGATGGCATTTCTATGGACTTTATAACTTAAATACAATTTCACAAATAATGATACATTAAGATTAGGAGGCCAAGGCACCCCTCCACAAGAGTGTGTTGACCCTCGCTAAGGGCCCCTACCCAGCAAATAGTGAGGCCCATAGATCCTCATATGACCACCTATCAAATACCAGAGGCTATCAACAAACCAAACACCAAACAAATTTTTTTGCAAAATTTCATATTGCCATGTGTCAAATGGTTATTTGGACCACTTGGCGTATTTGAACAATGCCACATCACTTTTTGACATGTTATTCCTCTATTGCAAGAGTACTTTAGCAAGCTATATCTTGAGCATCTGGACTTCATTTTGCATTCTAGATGAAGCATCTAAAACCTCTTGATGAATTCTTTGATGTGCAAGTGGTTTGACCAAAAACTGAAGACTTTCAAAATGGAATGGTACATGGATCTACTTGGATCACTCCTCCCCACAAGGAACTTTTGGACCTCCAAAGTTGAAATTAATTTGTAATGAGGTGAGGGTATTTCTCCCTCACCCTTTTACCTTCCATCCATTTGGCCTTGTTTGGGTGCATCCCTTTTAGACCAACATGAAGATATTCAACATCACCTCTTAACAAAGTTTGTATATTCCTGTCAGGAATAGTATCTTCTTGCAATTCTGTTAGATATTTAGGAGCAAAGTCATTAATAGAAGGAATGGATACACTTTCATCATGATCAATAATAATTGGAGGCTCATACAATTTCAGATTTTCCATGTTTACAATTGAATAAATCTACATGTAAGATGGTAATTCTAACTAGAAAGCATTTGTGCCAATTTATTCTATAATTTGAAATGGGCCATACTGAATTGGTTTCAACTTTTTACCTTCATCTATTAGTCTTTCCTTACTGATGTGAAGCCATACCATATCACCTACAACAAATTGGTGATCAACACAATGTTTATCATGTTTGGCTGTATACTTGGCTTGACTTTTCTCCAATTGAGTACGAATAGTCTAATGTATGAGCTATATTTTTTCAATGAACTTCTTAGCTTGAATGGATTCTTTTGGTTCACCAACAGTTGTATCCTATCAGTAGCAAACCATCTAGATGAGATTTAGGCAAGTATCCATAACAAACTTCAAATGGAGATTTCATAGTAGAAGAATGAAGTGCCTGGTTATATGCATGTTATATGTAACATAATTATTCATCCCATAACTTTGGATGTTTATTTTTATAACCCCTAATAAAATGTACCATAGTGTGGTTCACAACCTCTATTTGCCCATCGCTTTATGGATGAAATACAGTGATCCTTTTTAATTTAGTGTCCATTAGTCCCCACAAAGTTGACAAAAACTCCCCAATGAACCGAGAATCTTGATAAAAATTTATTGAAGTCGGCAACCCAAAATGAGCCCATACATGTTTAAAGAATAAGTTTACAGTGCCTTCCCCAGTAATTTGCTTAGTGTAAGGAATCAAAACACACATCTTCCTAAATCTATCCACAACCACATATAAATAGTCATGTTTTCTTTGGGTCATAGGCAAACCCCCCATAAAATTCATGGAGATACTTTCCCATGGGTGAGTAGGAACAGGTAGAGGAGTGTAAAGTCCTAATTTCATGTTACTAGGTTTTCTTGTGGCACAAAGACTACATTCCTTAATATATTTAGAAACATGTTCCTACATACGGGGCCAATAACAATACATTTTCAAATGTGCAACTGTTTTAGCAACTCCAAAATGACCAAAAATAAGAGAAGTATGTGCTTCTATAATCATGTGCACCCTCTCATTTTGAGGAATACAAAGTTTACCCAAATGATACAAAAGATAATTATGTACATGATAGTCCAATGCTTCTAATTGTCTACTACTCATCAAGTCTTTATAAACATCCTGAAAATCAAGATCATTAACATACTGTTCTTTATAACTTTCATGAGACAAAGAACCATGTTGTAAAAGAATAGATGTAACAACCATAGGAGGCCTAGATAACATATCTTCAACCTTATTCTGAATACCTTTTTTATACTTAATCACAAGATGAAATTTTTGGAAGAAACCCATCCAATGAAAATTTCTAGACTATTGTAGTTTAATTTGTGATTGCAGATACTATAAGGGATGATGATCTATATGTATTATTATTTATTTGTCCGTTAAGTAATGTTTCCATTTTCTAACACTTTGAACCAACACATACAATTCCTTATCATAATTTGGATATTTTCTTACTACTCTTGTGAAGGTTTCAGAATGATAACAAACTAGTTTCTTATTTTGCATTAAAATAGCTCCCATAGCATATTCACTTGCCTCTATCTCGATCTCAAATGGTGGTTGTGTATCAAGAAGTGACAAGATTGGAGTAGTACTTATCTTTTATTTCAAAGTGTCGAAGGCCTTTTGATGCTTATCTCCCCATTGAAAGACCTATTTCACACTTGTCAAAGAATGCAAAGGTGGTGCAATAAATGAAAATTGACCAATAAACTTTCTCCAAAATTGTACTACACCAAAAAAACTTCTAACCTTAGTTGTATTAGTGGGTGTAGGCTAGTTAACAATGGCTACCACTTTTGCAGGATCAATTTCTAATTTACCATGTCCTACAATGTAACCCAAGTATATCAAAGAGGTCTTACCAAACTCACATTTTGACATTTTTAAATAAAGTTTTTCCCTTTGTAATGCATCCATGACTTTCTTAATGTGGATCACATGCTCTTCCCAAGACTTGCTGAAAATCAATATATCATGTAAGTGAACTATGACAAAATCATCAAAGAACTATCTACAAACATCAGTCATCAATCTCATGAATGTAGCCAGGTCATTACACAACCCGAAAGGCATAACAAGCCATTCAAACAATCCCTATTTTGTTTTAAAGGCAATTTTTGACACATCACATTCATTAATTCTTACTTGATGATATCCACTTCTCAAATCTAGCTTAGTGAAATAAATAGCATGTTTTAATTGATCCAATAAATCATCAATATGAGGAAGAGGGTAATGATTATTAATAGTAATTTTTTTTAAAGCATGAAAATCAACACACATTCACCAAGTGCCATCTTTATTTGGCACCAAAATAATTATAAAACCAATAGGGGATGAACTTGGATGAATAATACCTCTATCCAATAGATCCGTTACCTATTTTTTTATTTCCTTTTTTTCCACCACTAATAACCTGTACATGCCAATGTTAGGGAGAGGAGAATCCTGCAATATCTAAATTTCATGTTGAACTCCCCTTTTAGGGGGCAAACCCTTAGGATCTTGAAATACATCATCATAAGTAGAAATGATTTAAACCAATTCATTCTTGTGTTTAGGATCACAATTTTCCAAAGCCTGAGAATATTATTTTTCCTTAGACTTAATCAACATGAGACAAAAATTCTTGCTTAAATTAACTAGTCTTTTCATTTGCCCTATTGTAACCAAGGAAAGGCTTGTTTTAATGTGATGTGCTCTGACTATATATTCAATGCCATCCTTAACAGGCAAGTACTTATTCTCCTCTCTATAAAAGATTGCTTTTCTCTCATAAAGATATGGGCTTCCCAAAAAAATCCCACATATGTCCAATGGGACAACATCTAACTCAACCTCATCTATGAACTTGGATGTGATGGCAAACCTCAGTCTACAAGTTTGTGAGACTTGTAGCTTCTCATTGTCACACACCCAACCTAGTAGATAAAGCTTTAGATGGGGATTGGTTGGTAAGCCTAACTTCTTTTTTAATAGTAAAAGTGGATTTTTGTTTACCTTTTCTTCATGAACTTTACCCTTTGGATTACTTAACATTAAATTGCTTAATTTTAACTTTAGTAAAATATTATTCTGATTGTTTTCCTCTAGCCTCTAAATGAGTGGCTTGAACACATACTAAATCTAAATTAGTAGGATTGAACATAAGAATCATATGTCTTAAATAACTATGTAGCCCACTTATATATTTTACCAGTGTTTCCTGTGTGTAAAGAGGAACATTTAAAAGTAAATATTTTATCCTAAATTATTGTGTATGATCTTGAACATTTTTGCCTTTTCCTTGTCTAAAACTTTGACAATCCATCATGGCTTGTTGCCTATAGCCTAGAGGATAAAATTGCTTTCTGAGTTCTTCAATAAATTCATTCTAAGTAGAAATTGAGTTACCTTTTTGAAGCTCGGCTTCCTTCAACTTACTCTCCCAGTAGATGAGAGTTGCATATCGCATACGAAGAGTAGCTAAATAAATTTTTGACTCATCCCCTAAAATATTTTGGACCCTACAATAAACTTCAATTTGCTTGACTCAATTATCCAACTTTTTAGCATTAACTTCGCCATTAAACATTGGTAATTCAAACTTAATATCCAATTTTTGTGAAGGGAGAGATTCCATAGTTTTTAGACCATCATCTGATGAAGAAGGTTTTTCAGTTTATTTACTTTTCCATTCTTGTGAATCACCTTTCTCATTCTTAGATTTCCTTTGTTTATCATGGTATAGTTCCTCAACCATGCTTCTCATCTCCATGAAGACTCGGTGGAAATCTTGTTTGGATTCCATCTCTTCTTCAACCATCCCTGAAGCATGCCTTGAGCCAATCTCTGGATTATACTAAATGAGTTTTCCTTCACTGTTTTTGGATTTAGACCTTGTCAACATACACTAGAAAACACTATTAAAAAAAACCACTCTGATACCAAAAATCTGATCTAAAAACTGAAAATGCAAGTGTTGCATAATGGAATAACACTTATCAAATTTAAAAGATCTACTATTTCTCAAATTTTCCATTTAATTTTGTATAAAGAAAATAAAACTAGAATTAAAATGAAGATCAAAATTAAAATAAATAGTAGAGAAAATCAGAATAAATCACCAGTGAATTGATAATGGAGTTCAGCTTCAATGGCCTACATCTCTGGGTCTGTTTGAAGTGAGGATCATTTCCATTAATTTGTGCAAAAAAATGGCTTACAAATTAAATACAATTCTTCAATTCTCCTATTTTGGTCTCTGCCTACCTATAAATATATCTCTTAGACCTGACACTAATGGCTTAAGGCTATACAAGGTAGAAGTTAATTTCTAACCTTCTTAATTCTCTTACATAGTCATTTTTCTCTCCCCCTTCAAATGGAAGTTTTCTCATTTTATACCACTTCCAATCCCATGGCTCAAGCGGTCAAAGATTATCAGTTTTGCATGATAGGTGCAAAGGTCAAGTCCTTCATTCTTCTCTTTATCACTTTGTCACTTATCTTTATCCCATATTGGCTATGTGGAAATTGGTTTCATTCTTTTTTATGGTTGTCGACCTCCTTTATGAGTGTCGATGTCCCTTTTGGGGAAGACTTAGGCATAAGGCTTAGCATGATTTCAAACTTAGGTGCTAAGCTTGGATAAGCCTATACTTAGGCTGACATTATAGATATGTGGGTTAGCATGTGGTCTTTGTGTGGCATCATGAATTGGTGTGGCAGATTTGGTTTGCTTGTGATTCTTTACAAAGCTTTAAATATATATCCCACATTGATGGGGTTTCTACGGACTTTGTAACTTAAATATAATTTCACAAATAATGATACATAAAGATTAGGAGGCCAAGGCACCCCTCCATAAGAGTTTGCTGACCCTCGCTAAGAGCCCCTAGCGAGCAAATAGCGGGGCCCACAGATCCTCATATGACCGCCTATCAAAGACTAGAGGCTATCAACAAACCAAACACAAAACCATTTTTTTTGCACAATTTCATATTGCCATGTGTCAAATGGTTATTTGGACCACTTGGTGTATTTGAACAATGCCACATCACTTTTTGACACATTATCCACTTGTCATAAGAGTACTTTAGCAAGCTATATCTTGAGCATCTAGACTCTATTTTGCATCCCAGAAGAAGCGTTAGAAATCTCTCGATGAATTCTTTGATGTGTAAGTGGTATGACCAAAAATTGAAGACTTTAAAAATAGAATGGTACATGGATCCACATAGCTCATATAACCTAACTTCTAGAGGCATATTCTTATTCATCTATACTCCATTTTGGGTGTCATATTTTTTTAAACTATATTTGTTTTGATGAAATTTTTAAAATTTTAATTCATTTAACTTCATTTGACATTTATTTCTCATTAAATAGAATTTTTTCACTTATTTCTTACCCATTTAAAGGTTTTATGCACTTGGTAAAGGCCAAACATAAGACTACTAATATCTTTCTTGGATGTTTTCACCTATCACAGACAAAACCAAAAATATAAGCATTCATAGAAATTGTTATTTTTCATTAAAATGAACACATACTTCAAATTTCATCCATTAAAATAAATAATTTTCTTGTTTTATTTGATTTTATGTGTTTTTTTGTCTTATTCCTAATGTGTATGCTATCCCTTTTCCCATTTTTTTAATCTTGGGTGATCAAAATCAATTTAGTTGTCTTTTGCATACTTAAGTCACACACACACACACACACACACACACACACACACACACACACACACACACACACACACACACACACACACACACACACACACACACACACACACACACACACACGAGCTCCTCTTGCTCTTCATAGGATCCTAGGATCATAAATAATTGAACTTATTTTTTTACTTTTTAACTGCATGACATCGACCTTGATCACCTAGCATGAATTGTTCACGTGTAAAAATTGGTATTTCATCCTAAAACATATATAAAAACCCCATGTGCCAATGGGGTATACAAATTAGGTTAGGAATTATCTATATTGTGAAATTGGATGAATGTTTTAAGTGTGTCATCAAGTAAGGGGCTTTCATGATCCAATACATAATCCATAAACAACACCCCTCGATGAATTATTATTTTTCAAAACTTCATTGAAATACTATCAATGAAATGTGAGGGAAAGGACTAGAACATCTCATATAATATCATTACACAATATATTCCACATCTTTGGGCCCAATTCTACCATAATGTATATAGGGTATTCACCTAATTGAGCTCAATTTTCTAAGCTTAGGTCCATTTGGTCATAAATAACTATAAATGTAGGGAATGCAACATTATTTCATATTATTCACCATATAGATATGCTTAGTGAGGGTTGGGAGACCAACCTAGTTAGTACTTTGTTCAAGTAGAACAATGGGTTGATTAGTTTCATGTCACACCTATTACTACTAGCATAGGCATTGTTACTTAACATGCACTTGTTTGATTGTTTTCTAGACTTGTGTTATTTTTCAACCTTATAGACTTAAAACAAGACCAATTACCCAAGTTAAGACATTTTAGGCAACCACATTAATTATCCTTAATTAGTTCTACTTTGAATATGTCTAAATCAAACATCATAAAATCCAAAGTCAAAGCATCAATGTATAAATTCAAGATAAGTCAAAACCAAGTCAACTTTACTAATTCTAACTTTTCCAAATTCAAATTTTGAACTTGGACTTCAACACCAAGTGCAATCCATTTCAAAATTAAAATTTCAACATCAAGTCAAAAGTCAAATAGTTCCATGTCAAATCTTCTAACGTCAACTTTAAAATTCAAAATTCAAACATTAGATTCAAATATTATCAACGTTGACCAAAATAAAATATTAAAATTCAAATCAAGTCCACTTTGGCATGTCAAACCCAATTCAAAAGTTAAACATCGAATCAAATTTGACCAAAAAAAAAAAGGTCAAATCTAGTCAATGTTGTCCAAGTCATGTCAAATCTAACTTAATTGAACATGAAAATTCAAATCATTTTATTTTTTCTCATTCAATCCCCCACATCTATCAATTGAAAATGACCAAAATCATAACATCCATTTTCTTCTCCCATCTAAGTCAAAAAATCATCATTAAAAATCTAATTTGAGCTTAACAAATCAAATATAAAATCATAATCAAATCACGTAAATGAATCAAATCATGTCAACCAATCATAAATTAAATTTTATCTAGGCCTATCACATCCAAAATAAATCTAGATATAGTCGAAAATAAATTATACCTATATGAGAACAAAGGAGTTTTAATTTTTTAACATTTAGAAAAAGGTGTCCAAATTATTCTATATTAGGATCCAAAAAACATAGGCTCCATCCCAAGTATTCAAATTTGGACCCATCAAAATCAAAATAGTCAACCTCAATAAAACATCCCATCCACTAAAATATTTATCATCACATCCACCATGACACTAGCAAATGAAAATCTATTTTGCAACCCTCTTCCAACATCCATTTGACCTTTGAGCCATAACAATCATATCAAGAACCAATTCCCTCTACATCTAAACATATTTTTTAATGGGCATTACAAAATCTCATTAGTAAACTTTGACCAAAATATAATATTAAAATTCAAATCAAGTCAGTTTTGGTAAGACAAACCCAATTCGAAAGTTAAACATCCAATCAAATTTGACCAAATAAAATAAATAAGCTCAAATCTAGTCAATTTTGTCCAATTCATGTCAATTCTAAATCAATTAAACATGCAAATTCAAATCATTTTATTTTTTCTCATTCAATCCCCCACACCTATCAATTGAAAATGACCAAAATCATAACATCAATTTTCTTCTCCCATCTAAGTCAAAAAATCATCATTAAAAATCCAATCTGAGCCTAATCAAATCAAAAATAACATCAACTATAAAATCTTAATCAAATCACATAAATGAATCAAATTATGTCAACCAATCATACACTAAATTATATCTAGGCTTATCACATCCAATTTAAATCTAGATATAGTCCAAAATAAACTATACCTATATGATAATAAAGGAGATGTAAGTTTTTAACATTTAGAAATAGGTGCCCAAATTATTTTATATTAGGATACAAAAAACATAAGCTACATCCTAAGTATAAAGATTTGAACCCATCAAAATCAAAATAGTCAACATCAATAAAACATCCCATCCACTAAAATATTGATCATCACATCCCCCATGACACTAGCAAATAAAAAACTATTTTGGAACCCTCATCCAACATCCATTTCACCTTTGAGCCATAAAAATCATATAAAGAAAAAATTCCCTCTACATCTAAAAATTATTTTTAATGGGGATTACATAATCTCGTTAGTGAACCATTGGAAGAAATATTTTACCAACTAGTCATAGAAAACATGATTGTGTATTTGTGCACCATGAATTTTGATGAAAATAATTAATTACATGATTGTTATTGAGAATAATAATATTTCACATATCATCAAATTTAGATAAATACTATTAATCAATGTGCTAGACTTGGCATATATCCAATATTTGATTGATCATAGAGACATGAAAATAGAACCAAATAGATTCACATCTACGAATCAACAAACAGGGATGTGACAAGATCCATTTTTACATCACAATAAAAATTTTCCACTTCCACATCAAATTCAATATCAACATATATTTGACCTTTTTTCAAGTCAACCATATTTAGTGATTTAGTCTTTTATGAGTCACCCTTTGACCATCCTCCCATATTTGATGAGACTCACTTTGATGAGCCTCTATATGACCATCCACTTGTCTTTGATGAACCCTTATTCGATGAAACCATCTCAAAATAACCCATTATTGACCAATAATCCATATTTATAATAGAACAAAACATCCCTCATATATCTTAATAAATTTTATCAATAAAGTAAAAGAAATGCATAAGCCCAAAGTCAATGCCTCATATTCTACGTTATTACTTGTGTACGAAAAACACTAATCTATAAGTAAATGACACAGGATCTCCTCATGGAGTAATAATAAAATTTCATTTTCCAATGCCTAATGTGAATTTTGAGCCATCAAAATAAATTTTCCCTATATCCTCACTAATATTATATGTTGTGAAATCATATCTAAAATTATCTAGGGGCATGGGAGCTGATGGTAGGATGGGAGGGAGGGTGAATGTTGTATCCTATATAGGGTGGAAGCTAAATAGTTAGTGATAACTTGACTTTTTATTTGTTTTTGAGATATAATATTTATGTCTAATTCAATAATAAACATTACCCATTTTTTTATATGTCCTGATAAGTTAGGTTTTGACATAAAAAATTTCAATGGGCATGTCCTAGTAATACCATGAGTCTCATCATTTATCATATAGTGTTAGAGTTTTTGTATATATAATACAATAGTTAGGCATAGTTTCTCTATTAAAATTTAATATTTCTCATAATCAAGAAGTGTGTGACTATTATCATATATGACCCATTTATTGTGATCATCAACATAGTATAGTAATAAAGTGTAAGGTGCATGATTTATGACCAAAACATTTAATAAGAGTGGTTTACTCAATATTGGAGGGATTAGAATAAGTGGATTTAACAAATATTATTTGAGTGCCTTGAAAATTTCCTAGAATTTAATGTTCCACTGTAACTTCATATATTTAATGACTAACCTTGTGAATTATTTTTTCTTATCTATTAACTGATTTAGAGAGTCATATATTTCCTAAATATTGCCTTGTATTATTCATAGAGGATTCAATATTTGGGGTCAAGGCATATTAATGATATCTTTGAATTTTTTTGGATCAAATTCAATACCTCACTATTATATAATAAATATTAACAATTTTCTTAATGTTAAACTGAAAAAACATTTCACAAGATTTAGGTGTACACTATATTTTCACAGTTGATCAAATATCCAACGTAAAATGATTGCATGATGTTTTATCTATTTTTATTTCACTAATACATCACCCATAGAATATTGTATTATGTTGTAAATGAGATAATGAAAAATATGTGTCATGTGTCATGTCTAGTTGGTATGTATCCTCTCCATTCTTTAATTAAAAACATATAAAGATTCCCCATGGTATATTTTCTTGATCCTTTTGGCATTTATATTTTGGTTATAAGTGAAAAGTCCATATATGGATGATAACATCCTATATCCAGTCATGAAATCCATAATCATGTCTATTTTGGGTATTGTAAAATCACATTTAGGGATTCAAGCCTATTTAAATCTCTAGAATCTAAAAAACATCAAAATTTTCCATTATGATTTACTACTAGAAAAATTGTAGACATACAATACAAATAGGCAATGGGTCAAATGAAACCTACATAAAGTAGTCTTTGAATTTCTTATTTAATTACTAACATAAAATTTATATTCATTTTAATTTTTTTTTGCTTAACTAATTTTGTAGATCTAGGTAGAGTGTGATCTACTGTGTTCAAATTGAAGGATCAATACTTGGATTATAATAGTATGCCCAAAAATATCTATACAAAATCATGTAATGCTTGTTTGATTGATTTATCATCATTAGTTTTTAGTGTTACATCTAGAGATACTATTCTAAAATTGTATAATGAGGAAATGTATTGTTATCATATAAGGGATGGATGTCCTCATATGCTCCTATATATTATATAAGAGATTTGTCATTATAAATTTTTTCCAATGTCAAGATGTTTGATGAATTGATATCATCAATAAGTTATGGGTAGACAACTTTAATGTAGATACATGATTGATAGAGTTGTTATCTTATTGAACAAATTTGTTAAAGGTTATAGATCAACGTACATGTGGAACCAAGTCAAAATTAACTTAATGATATATGTAACCAAGGCCATGCTTATTTTCATTAGTAAATGCCTCAATAGGATGGAACAGTATTTATTCATAATTTCTTAGTGAATTCTACTTAGATCCCATTTGTTTTAAATACCTGAGTCCAAAATAGTACTATTTATGACTTTTATTACTAGATGAAGGTTTTTTCTGTGCAACTACAAAATTATTGATATAAATATGAATAAAAGACTACACTAGTGACTAATGAAAAATACATGCAATTAATGTAATCATGTGAATATTCAATTACTTGATAATATATAAATAGTTCATGATCCATAAGACACACACACACTCACACCTAGAGAGAGAGAGAGAGAGAGAGAGAGAGAGAGAGAGAGAGAGAGAGAGAGAGAGAGAGAGAGAGAGAGAGAGAGAGAGAGAGAGAGAGAGAGAGAGAGAGAGCCTTGGTAAATATAATTCAGTCATGAATTCAGAGTGTAAGGGATGACCTACATATCATGGATCAAAGGCCTTATAAAAAATATTGTAATTGAGATCATTGGGCATGACAAGCCTTATTATAGAAATAGTTATAGGTCACACTATGAGATTCAACATTATTTATACCAATACATTGTGAGGAACATTATCAAAACCTATGATGGTCATATACGAATAATATAATTCCTTTGAGTGTGTGATTATGAGTGTTACAAATCTTCTATCCTGAATCGTTATCCACTGAGACCTCTTAAAACATATATCATTTATTTAGAGTTTAATGTATAAATGTAAATGCTAATTGATAATTTGTTGTGGTACAAAATATTCTTTCTCAAAATATATATTATCTTTTGTTCACCATAATGTGTTGATGATAGATGTAATGTAATTTTATTCACCATGTCTTTGAAAACTAGTGTCATGTAATTTTGCATATAACACATCTGTGTACATATATTATTGTTGAAGTAACTTTAGAATAAAAATATTCATTTTCATGCCATTGAATTCATCAATGATATTATATCTTTGGGTTTGATCATTTTGTCACACATCCCAACCTATTTTAATGATAAAAAAATTGAAATGTAGGTTCTAATATAACCCTATAGTAAATAGTAGAGGTAAGATGTTAATTAAGGTAATTTATAGGTCTAGGAGTGGATGGAATAAAAAGAATCAATCGTTCTCTTTGACATCTAGTGGTAATAGGTGGAAGTTCAAAATTAACCATGTAACAATAAACATCATAAGGTAGATTATTATTAATTTCTTTAGTTATGATTAATTTTATCTTTCCCATTAAATTATGCATCCTTGGATTTATATGTGGCATTAAAAAATTAAATATTTTAGACAACCAACATGTAAATAAAACCCAAAAACATCAAACTAAAAAAAGATAAATGATTTTAGTCATGATAATTTTGATGAATTTATAAATTAGATGATTCAAAAATCTAAAACACTAAGGAAAGTTATATAAATAGAAGGAAAAATCTAATGAAAAACTAGGTTTTTGGAAATGTTCAACAATAAGTAGTTTCCATAATAGGTTTTATCTAGTTTTGGGGAATAGGGAAATGATATACTCTAATTAGACAAACTCGTGTGTAAAATAAAAATGTGATAGATATGAAATAAATGACAAAGATATTTTATAACTTATTAAATATGTAAATATAATAAATATGGAATGTACAAAAGAGAACACAAATTTAACAATAAAACTAAGATGTAGAATATTTTTAGAGCTAAAATTGACACATAGACTATGTTGACTAAGTGTAGACCAAAAATAAGAGAGTGCAGATCTTTTAGAGAGGAACACTATAACTAAAATAGAGTAACACATTTTTATCCCTAGGTAGTGTTGGTGTCTAATAGGTAACAAAGACTCAAAATTTAAGAGGAAGATTCAACTTTGCTTTTATGTTTTGTGGATTGTGTAAGAGCTTCTGATCTAATGCAAAAAAACATAAATTAACTCCTATTTCACTTGAAACCCTATCTTAATGAGATAATAAGATGAAATAAATCACATAAAAAAAATGGGTTAGCATTTAAAGTTGTGCTTGACCTAAACATCACTTATGTTGATCACTAAAACATATTGATACTCTTTAAAGGATTAAAACTCCATGTAGTTCTCCCATGCTATGATGGTGTGTGTAAAATTGTGGTGAAAATTTCTACATATTGGTACAATATTGGTGTGATTCAATGCCTCAACCATGACTTGTGACATTGGAAGTAATAAAAATTGGGAAAAGTATGGTAGTGTATCTTAACATGAAATTATAATTTTGGTTCTTTTCATAGTGGAAGCATCTAGTGTGCAAAATGGTTTTAAATATGGCCCTATAGTGATATTTTTTGAGTTTCATTTGATGGGGCTTGTTAAACTTGTGAGTCAACCCTTTCATGAATTAGAATTTTAGGAACTAGACATTATTTTACAAGATGATAAGATAAATAGATATATATGAAAGAGTAGTGTCATTTTATCCAATTAGAGTTGATCTGGGTACCAAGAATAGTCTGTGGATGAGCTTGAATTGATTTTCCTAAGGAATAAGTAGATTCTTGGGTCATTGGTTTGCATAAATTAATGATTTATCTATGTCTAAATTGAAGGAAAGTCGTAAAAAATACTTGGAGTAATCCATGAGCTATGTGTTCAAAAAGGATGGTTACAAGTGCATTAATTTAGCTTAAATGTTAATTTTTATGTCTACACAAAGTAAAATCATGAAGTACATTCATTGATACATTATTGACAATATGTAATTAAGGCATCATTTAATGATGTAATACCTTTCTCCTATTTCATATATTTTCATATTTAATTTGTGTACATTTATACTTTCTTATTACATGAGTGGAGCAGTGTTATACCATTGTACATATTATGAAAAAAATACACTTATCGATGTGTGAGCAATTTTTAAAAGTGTTAACATTTGTCTTTATGATGTTTTATATCATTATACTTGATTTAATACTATTCGAAACATAGAATGGATGTTTGGATCGGTTTTAGTTAAGAAACCTTCAAGAAAGTGTGTTGTGATATTATTTATATTAAAAAAATATATCGAGTACATTTTTGTAATACATGAACAAATGGTTATTAAATAATTTCATCCATATCTTTTGAGATTAGTCCATTATCAGTGTTATATTTTATATTTTGGTGGTTTATAGAGTAGATTGGTGAAATAATTTTGTATTACGATCTCCTTCATTCACCTACCATTCTCTATATTTATGTTTTTATTAAATATTCTCTTTATTTAGAACTCAGTTTAAATATGCTCCCAACTCATTTTCTAAGATATGGTAAGCTCTATTATGGCCTTATCATTGAAACTAATCTTAAATATCATGAATATCTGATTTAATAATATATTTTCCCATGAAAGTGTTTGTAAATACCTCTTTATTCTAGGTATAAAGTTTCTATTTAACATATTTTCATTTGTGAGCCACCATATGCATCATAAATCTTCTTATTAGAGCCTTGTCCTTCCATCATTCTTTTAGTATCCTTAGTTTGTTTTGGTCATTGACCCACATCATTTTTAAATTACAATTAATAGAAAGCATAAATAATTAATACATTATAAAACATATTATAAAAAAGAAAATATATATTTACACTACATAACTGAAATTTCAAACCAACATCCATTATGAACATTAAGATAAGTATATTTTATATTAAAATATCCAAAAATATCATCAACAAAATTTATTATAGATAATTTAAATAAAATATATAAATAGATCAATGGCATAAATGCCAACATAAGAAAAATATGTTTTTATAATAGTCTTCTAACTTTCCCCATCACATGTGATTGTTCCACCCCCACTAGTACCGCTAGCATAATCATTATCATAGTTTGATTTATAAAATGACTTGGAACTTGTAGATATGACTAATTATTTATTTTTATAAACGTAATGATTTCCAAAGACAACCTAACACAACATAAATGTATATTTTAAAAGGACTTAACAACATTTTTTAAAGATTTGAAAACCTCACCAAACTACTATCATGATGTGAATTTCTTCCTATAAAGTAGATCTTTACCGAAATATGTTATAATATTGAATCATAAAATACCCAATTTTTTGTTAGAACAAGGTGAATCAACCTAGCTTGATATTATTAGTAATTCTTCTTCTAGTAGACCTTTGTATTTTATTCTTAGCAGTTTTCTTATTCACATACTTATGCATGTTGAAATTGTATGTGTGTGTCTACACACACACACACACACACACACACACACACACACACACACACACACACACACACACACACACACACACACACACACACGATTAAAATAAAGTTTATATTCACATTCCTATTCATTTTGAGTGGATGTTATTATATTTATTTAACTTTAAAAAAATCTAATATTATTATTTCTCTTTATTTATAAGATAATAACATTCCCTATTGTAATTTAGGTTGCATAGTTTATATCTTTTCCGTAATACTAGTTTTTTTTGGAAATTCTACTATTATGTTGAAATAAACCTTTATTTATTACTCTTGAAAATCCATGTGAATTTAGAATAGAAGAGTTGGTATTTATTATAACACATTAGTTTCTAATAGTTTTTGTGTTGTTTCATGGATTTAATCCTAAAAATAAATTTTTAGTATAAGATATTATTGGATATTAGATGTTTCATCGAATGAGGTTAGGTGATAAGGACTTGGATTAGATATGAGAGAACATTTTGATTATCTCCCTAATATATGAAAATGGCCATAAAAGAAGGAATAAATTTTTAAAACCTAGTAAAGAATATTCTCGAAGAATATATGGTAAAAAGAGGGAATAAATGATGATAAAAATATTGTAAATTCTCCACCAAATGTCAATAAAAACATCAATAGTTCTAAAAAGATGGGTCCTTGATAGGGTACATACCTTTAACTTTACACTATATTCTGGATATCCTAATGTTTGAAGGTAAATTACAAGAAATTACCCTTGAAAGTTGTTTCACAAAAGTTGATTCATATTTCTTTATAAACACTTTCTCAATTTTAGACAAAGTAAAAAAAATTTGTTAACATTTTTACCCCAATTACAAAAATGGTGCAAGGCTCGGCATACTAAATTTAAGGAAGATGTAGAAGTTGAATATACACTCATCACATATATTTATTGGAGTTATGTTTTTTATGTTATTACAAATTAATATAGTACAAAAGATTCTTACAAAAATAAATAAATGAAAAGGAACTTTATACAACAAAATAAAGGTAAATATATGAAATAATACACAAATTCCTTCCATTTTGTATTAAAAAAACACCTCAATAAATTCAAGAGGTATAGAGTACTCATATATACTCAAATACAAAAGTGATATGCATGGATATATCTAAAATAAGATTGGAAGCCTAAACGTTTAAACAATGAGAGCAATGTTATAGTTTGTGATAAGTATCTATTAAAAAAAGTAAAAAAAGTAAATTTATTGAAAGAAAGAAGGAAAAATCATATGATAGAGGAAACTCTAAGGATGAAAGCATCAAAATAAAAAGAAATTACTTAAAATAGAGGAAAATTTTGATTTTAACTATGACAAATCCTACTGACAAGATACCATTTAAAGAAGTTGTAAAATGGTGTGAGAACCATAGAAACATGATTCACAACACAAATAATTATCATTCTAAGAAGATAATATTTACTAAGGCTTATTTAATTGATCTAATATAAGCATATAATCAAGAGGAGAATTTATTTCATTTTATCAAATTAGTTAAAGAAAATGTGTATTTTTAGGCTCATTAAATTATTAGTACATCACATGTTAAAACATCATCATTTGTGGAAGAAGAATAGATTTTTAATTCATAGATCTAAGTGTAAAGTAAATATCTACTCTTCATGGTGTACAATGGGAGTGATAAAATGGTTATCTCTATAGAAACTATATTAGGGATGAATAAAAAACACCTTATCCATAGTCATACTCCGTCTGATGGTTAAATAAATTTAAATATATTCATTTACTTCTACAATATCTTCTTTTATATGAATTGAGTTTAAAATATGAGGTTTTATGCCATATAGCATGGATCAAGGTTTATGATGATTTTATGAGGAACCCATAAATGTGGAAATGAGAAAAAATATATTAGTTTGAGAACCAAAATTTCATGATCATATGGGGGAAGCAATTTTACAGGATTCCTTAGGTCCATCATAAGAATACAATGGGATTGATTAGTGTAGTGCAATGGAGATGAATGTTAATGATCACAATAGAAAGTTTGTGCTATTTTATATTACGATATACATAACTTCACAACTCATTACAACCACACATACCACTATACATAATCTAAATATATAAAAACAACACGTTAAGCACTATGTCTTCTTTGATGACACACATGTCCTCAATACACCTAGTATTGTGGCTAATCCGATTGATCTTTTGGACACTATTTATATGTGGACCAATATGTAGATGTTCAATGTTGTAAAATGAAGAGATGAAGTAAAAAATCAATGAGGTAATCTAGAATGGCCATATTTGATACCAAAAAAAATAGGCCAACTTTATGGAGGCCATAAATTTTAATCCATAACTTCATTTGAGCACTTTCATGCACAAAAAATGAATATATCAAAAAGTTAATTATTGTTCTAAGAAGTTATACCTACTTAGGGATGTCTTTGACAATTTTTTTAGGTCGTATGTGATCATCTGAGGGTCCAAAATTACAATTTAATTATTTTTTCAAGATTTTTCTATTTTTAGAAATTATATATTTTTAAGACCAGATGTTAATTTTAGTTAAATTTAGTCTCATAGGCTAAATTTAGCATTTAAAATATTTTGGGAGATTTTAAGAGCTGTGCACACTTGCATGTGAAACTTACTATAAATAATAGCTGCTAAAAATAGACATTTTTTTAGATTTTAATTTTTTAGAATTTTACCATGTCAACTCTAAATTATAAGTTGAAGATTATTTAAGCATTTTTTTAGGTTTTTAGTTATTTCAAGTCAGTCAATACAAATCAATTGAGTTATTATGTTAGATCTTGGCCTATTGATAATTTTATTATCTTGATAATTTTCAGGTTCATTATCTGATATCAGAGTAAGTTCAAATCTTGGAGAAGTAAAGAATGGTGAGAGGATGAGGAGGTATTGCACAAATGAACCAAACTACACAAAATCTATGAAGACAAGTAGAACAATTAACCAATTTTATCACCAATCAGGAGAGAAGACAAGGTGGAGATGAGGAAGACATAGATTATGATGAAGAATAACAAGAGTAGCTACCATCAATAAAAGAGATGATTTTTTGGGCTTTAGAAAGAAGGAATGAAATAATCAAGGTTGATTTTATAGATTATGGAGGCAGTTTATAATAAAGGAGTGAATAGATTGGGTGAATAGTATAAATAAGTAATTTGAGTGGAATACTATGAGAGAAGACAAGAAGATAAAGTTTGCATACACTAAATTTAAAGTTCATGCAATGATTTAGGGGGATGACTTGTAGAAGGAGAGATATAGAAAAGGTAATCAAAATATTAATTCAAGGAAAAATATGGAGAAGCTATGAGAGAAATTTCTTCTTATTAATTATGCACAAACCCTATGTAAAATATTTAATAATTTGAGGCAAAAAAATCACAGTATATAGTAGTATACATATGAATTTTATAATCTTTCCATATGAGTGGAGCATTATGAAACATAAGAGTAGATGGCTACAAGTTATGCAAATAGTTTGAAATTTTCTATTCAAGATTAATTAACCATGCATAGAATACTTTTCATGGAAGAGGCTTATCAATTATCTTTTAACGTAGAAGAAAAACAAAATAGATATAATTTTAGAAGAATGTCTTTTGGTCCATGAAGAGGCATATCCATTCCAAATAGGGTATGAGGTGCATTTAATACCACCAAAGTTGGGTCTAATACAAATAGAGATGAATCATCATATGGTGCAAAAAGACAAGATGATAATAGGCAATGGTTTTAATACCAACAAAGAGGAAGAATATTTTAGAGAGTATGAGGTTACATTGGTATTAGAGGATGGTTTCTAAATTAACATATATCTTATGTTTATTATAAATGTGGAGAATAAGGTCGTAGATAATTTGAGTGTCCACACTATCAAGATCAAAAAATGAGGTTAAAAGCTCACCCAAGAGTGAATCTAGTTGATGCTTAGATAGAAGAAAAAAAATATTGAAGTTGTACTTATATATGTTGGAGAGAATTTCATGATGATAAGAATCATGATTGCTCCAAGGAAGAGACAAATGTAGAATAAATAAGATGGTGATGCATGGTTGTGATCAAATATTTTTTAAACAAGATATACTTTAGGTAGAAAGGTATGTAAAGTAATTATAGATGGTGGTAGTTATGAAAATATAGTTTTCAAAGAAATGATAGAGAAACTAAATCTAAAATGTGAAATTCATCCTAATCCTGATGGATTTCATGGTTTAAGGAAATGAAGTTAAAGTATATAAGAAGTGATTAATCAAGTTTTTTTATAAGAAAGAGTTATAATGATGAAAAATGGTGTGATGTTATTCCAATGGATGTGCATCATGTGTTATTGGGATGACCATGGTAATTTGATAGGAAAGTAATTCATGATGAAGTAAAGAAAACATACACTTTTTGGAAAGGTGGTGCAAGGTAGTTTCATTATCTCTTAAAGAGGAAGAGAAGGCAGAATCATGCTCTCTATTAAAAAATTTATCCAAGATATGAAGGTGGCATGTTATTTTTATGTATTAGTAGCAAATAATGAAGAAAAAGAAGTGCAAATACCAAAAAAAGTAGCAAGAGTGTTGAAAGATTATGCAGATGTTATGCCTAATGAGTTACCAGATGGTTTACCACTAAAGAGAGATATTCAGCATCACATTGATTTAATTCCAAGATCAACTCTACCTAATTAAGTAGTTTATAGGATGGGTCTAATAAAATATGAAAAATTAAATAAATAGGTTACTATATTGCTAAGAAAGAACATGATAAGGGAGAGTATGATTCCATGTGCAATACCAACATTGCTAACTCCAAATAAATATGGAGGATGGAGAATGTGTGTGGATAGTAGATGAATTAATAAAATTACAATCATGTATAGGTTTCCTATACCTCATTTAGATGATATGATGGATGTGCTTATAGGAGAAAAATATTTTACCAAGATTGATCTAAGGAGCCGTTATTATCAAATTTGAATTCATGAAGGAGATAAGTGGAAAATTGCATTCAATACTAAAGATGGCTTATATAAGTGGAAGGTGATGTCATTCATATTATCTAATGCATCTAACATATTTATGAGGGTGATGAATATAGTGCAACAAGAATATTTTGGTAAGTTTGTGGTTTTTTTTTTTATGGTATTTTGATATTCAGTATGATTAAATACGAGCACTTACAACATTTAAGAATGGTAATGGATATGTTAATAAAGTTGAAGTTGTATGCAAATTTGAAAAAGTATAGGTTTGTAAAAAATAGTTTGGTATTTTTGGGATTTTTAGTTTCAACGGATGGTGTGAGAATGGATGAAGAAAATATAAATTCAATTATTCAGTGGCCTATTGTAAAAATAATTATAGAGGAAATAAGTTTGCATGTTTTATCAACTTTTTATAGAAAAAAATATTAAAAATTTTAGTGTATTGTGGTACCAATAATAGATTGCATGAGAGGGAAAGAATTTACATCGACTAGAGCAGCCACATAAAGCTTTGAATTTTTGAAGAATAAGATTACATAAAAACCAATTTTAGCATTACAATATTTTATCAAGGTGTTTGAGGTTGAGTGTGATGCTTTATTTGTGATAATTGGTGTTGTGTTAAGTCAATAAGGAAAGCCACTATCATATTTTAGTAAGAAATTGAATGAGGTAAGAAAAAATAATTCTACTTATGATGTTAAATTTTATGAAATTTTTCAAGCATTGAGACATTGGAGGCATTATCTGATGCCTAAAGAATCTATACTATTTACAAATCATGAAGTTTTTAAGTATGTGAATACACAAAATAAGTTGAATAGTAGGTATGCAAAGTGGGATTATTTCTTGTTGGGGTATACTTTTGTGTTGAAGCATAAATCAAGAAAACATAATCATGTGGCTGATGTATTGAGAAAAAAGGTAGCTTTATTAAATACTATGGTGAGTGAAATAGTTGGATTTGAAGCTATCAAAGAATTATATGACACTGATCAACATTTTTGTAAGGTAATTGAGTAGTAAAAGGAATTTATTAATAGGTAGGATAGATGTTATCCATGATGAGTATCTTATCCAATAAGGTTGTCTCTTCAAGGGTAATCAATTATGCATTCCAATTGGATCTCTATGAAATAATATTATAAGAGAATTACATGGTGGTGATTTAGTTGGACATTTTGTTAGGATGAAGACAATAGTTTTGGTGGAAAAAAAGTATTTTTGACCAAAGATGAAGAGAGATGTGACAATGTATGTTTCAAGGTAAAGAATATATCAGGTGGCTAAAGGACATGCATACAATACTAGACTATACATGTCATTACTGGTTCCAAGAGGGTCATGGATAGATTTGAGTATAGATTTTGTGTTAGGATTACCAAACACATAGAGAGGTAATGATTCATTTTTTTTTTTGGTTGTAAATAGATTTTGTAAGATGTTTCATTTTATTGCATGTAAGAAAACTTATGATGCTACTAGAGTTGTGGAATTATTTTTTAACGATATTTTAAGATTAGATGGTTTTCCAAAAACTATTACTTCTTATATGGATATGAAATTTCTAAGTCATTTTTGATGGATTTTGTGGAAGAAGGTGGGTACTAAGCTAGGATTCAGTAGTGCATATCATGCACAAATAATTAGAAAGATATAATTTGTGAATAGGATCTTGAGAAATTTATTGAGATGCATAGTGGGAAAGAAGCCCAAGCCATGGGACTTGGCTTTGCCACAAGCTGAATTTACATTTAACAGTTTGGTGAATAAATCAATAGGAAAGTCACCATTCTAAATTATTTATGGAATAAATCCTATGGGTATTTTAGATTTTATGCAATTACCAATTATAGATCAAATTAGTGATGATGCAGAAGCGTTTTCAAAGCATATGCAGCAGTTCCATGGAGTAAAAAGAAAGTTGAAGAA
Source organism: Torreya grandis (assembly GCA_037957365.1). Taxonomy (NCBI): domain Eukaryota; kingdom Viridiplantae; phylum Streptophyta; class Pinopsida; order Cupressales; family Taxaceae; genus Torreya; species Torreya grandis. Next base: position 135,341 of record JARHVA010010265.1, on the reverse strand, counting down.
AATTAATGAGAAATATAAAGTATTAGTAGATGTTAAAATAACATCCAAAGTATTTTAATATGGAGATTTTTTAATCATTTACATGATAAAAAAATATTTCTAAAAGGCACATACAACAAGTTGAAGTCCAAGAAAATTAGACCATGCAAAATTATGAAGAAAGTCAATGGAAATGCTTATGAGATGAGTTTACCATACAATTTTGATATATCTATAGAATTTAATGTTTTATATTTATATAAATTCCATGGAGAAGATGAAGATGATGAAGATAAATAAATAAATTGGCAGCAACAGGTTTTGAGTAAGAAGAAGGAAAAGATAGTGCAGGTTTTGTGTATGAAGACAATGAGTACAAGGTAAGAGAATTATTACATGTATTTTGTATAGGAAGAAGGATTACAATAAGAAGACAACACTTGGAGTAACTAATTGGATCTAAAAAATATTAATAAGAAAAAATGGTAGCAATACAATCAAGGTAACTCATAGGAGCTGAGTTGGTTTCAACCAGAGAAAAATGATGTAAGATTCATTTTTATATATAACCTATTTTTCATGTCAAAAAGAATTTAACTTTTGTTTTCTAAAAGTTGAACCCTAAGTTAAAGAATGGTGGCAGGCTCACATCAAGAAATATAATTATAGACACCTAATTTTTGTACAATATTTGTAATTTTCATGTCATTATTATGATTTTATGCATATGGATCACATATTCGAATTAGGTAATTGTTTATATGTTATCTTATGTTACCACTTCTCCTTTCCTTTCTGTGTGGCCATGTGATTCTCTCCTTTTTTCCTATTTTATGTGTTTCTTATTATTGGAAATTATAGTCACTAAAATTAATATCTAATACTAAAAAATTAAATTTATCACTACTCCTTATACATAATTCACCTACACTTAATTCCATGGTTCCAAAAATATATTCCTATAATTATATACAAATTATCCCTATCATTAGTCAAAACTAATATGAAGTATTCATATTCCTCAATCCAAGTAGTCTAAACTCACTATTACACTGATTCACACTTTTGGTTGAATTGCCTTTTTTCCTCGTATAATGTCAATCCTTCAAGATAATCATGTTTTCTATAAGTTTTTGAAGGCATTAGATTCATCATGCCCTCAAAAAAATATAATTTATAAAATTTAAATTCACCTCATGGGTCAGTCAAAATGTTTCACAAGCCCCATTCAAGGAAATCCTTAAAAAACACTATATAAGACCTTTTTATTTTCATTTGTTTAAGAATTAGGAAGGAGACTTCTAAATTAAAAATACCATAATTATTCTTACACAATGAGAAAAAATTACCTATTATTTAGAAGTTTTAGTGCATATAGCCAAAGTAGTCCCAAACTAAGTTTGAATACACCTCCAAAGAAAAAAGTCATTATTGAAGCACATAATTACACTAAGATTGCACAAACATATAATATTACACTATTATTTCACACACACCATCGTATAATGGGAGGAATACTTGGTCTTTGATCCCTATTTTAACTATTTTTATGTAAGGAGTGCTCAACCTATGAGATGTTGAGATCAAACACAAATTAAACCCCCAAACCCTTTTTCTCTATTTATTTATCCTTGTCATTGAGCTAAGGTTCTAAGTGAATAAGAAGGTATAAAATAACTCTTATGGTGAATAAAATAAATATGATCATGTATGTAGGACCTAAAGGTGAAGTTACATTGATTTTATTTCACACATAGTGAAAATACCCTACCAAACATTGACACACCCTACATATGACAACATGGACAAACCTTGTCCAAATAACATGAACTTATCCAAAATTCAAACATAGCCATGGTCTTGACTCATAATCCCACAATCGATTAGATAGTATATGTTATAGTTTATCAAATTTGAGTGATAACTGAGTTATTTTTATTTAGTATTTTACCCTTTTAGTATCTATCTTTAAATAGTATACTCTAATTCAATTTTTTTTTTATTAATTATTTTATACTTTCCAATATTATGTTAGTAGTTCATCATAATTTGATTAACACTTTCTTAATCCCTATTTTCTAAAAAAATATTGGTGAAATCACTATATTCATTGAATATTATAAGCCTTAATTTTACCTATCTTTTCATTATAATTTTACTCTAAGTGGATAAAAAGAATTGCTTTTTGTAGACACCCAAAATCAGACACTTCATGTCAACTTTACATATCTTCTAATGCTATAATAGCATCCCCAATATAACTTGATACTATTCATCACCTCCTAAATAATTAATCCCTTATTTCACAATTATACTTAATCCCATGAAGCTGACATCATATTCCATTGGTTAATTAATCCAAATTAACTAACTAATGTTTCTATATTAAATAATTCAAAGGATTTTGAATATTTATATTTTATAAAAAAATAATAAAAGGCAAATATACATACATCATAGTTAAATCCAAATATATTCACACACTAACCAATGAAAATCAATATTCAATACATTTGTCCACATCCCCATGAAATCAACCCTTCTTCCAAATTAAATCACCTCCTTGCTTCATAAATAAAAATCCTTAACTCATGCCAACCCCCCAAATTTACTCCTCAACATCCGTCATTTAGTGAGGAGGTGAACTCATTATTCACCATTGATATTTTATAAATCTCAATGGCTCACAATTATGAATAAAACCTATAAATTTAGGGTTCCCCATATCATTTCAATAAGTATAATTTTCCTAACATAGTTATGCCAAATTAGCAAGCATGTTTTGATAACACACAAAGTGATATCCTTTTAGAGAGATACTTATACATTATTCCAATCACTTATCAATCCAAATATATCATTTATCAAGGTGATATTTTTTCTAAGTGATCATGGACATCCACTAAGAAGCTAGAAACTACATCCATATATCTGAGCACATCATGAATTTGGCTAGCAGATTTTAAAGAAACAATAACAATTTAGTTTGTTTTCTTATTTTAGTTGCATTCTTCTTAGTCTTGATCAATTCAGGAACACATGCTTACGTTAGTGGTAGTATTTAAAATTTGAGTTTTGATGTATGGTAACAAACCTAACCTTTGTCTCATGATATTACATTTTGCATGCCTAATGGGACAATGGAACTCTCAATCAGTTTTGAAGACATCCTAGCTTGTTTTGAGCTAATGTTTTTAAGGTTTTGCATTTAATTTCACCTTTTGTTATTCCATTATGGAAAATGTTAATTTTTAGCTTTTCTTCACTTTTGGTTGTATCCCAAACTATCCAACTATAGCCTACCTTCTAGAGGCATATTCTTATTCATCTATACTCCATTTTTGGTGTCATAATTTTGTAAACATTGTTTTTTTCATGAAATTTTTAAACTTTCAATTGATTTAACTTCATTTCACATATATTTCTCATTAAAAAACATGTTGTCACTTATCTCTTAGCCATTTGAAAGTTTTATACACTTGTCGAAGGCCAAACATAGGACTATTAATATATTGCCTGGATGTTTTCATCTTTCAAAGATAAAACCAAAAATATAAGCATTCATAACACTTGATTTTTTAACTTTAAAATGAACACATGCTTCAAATTTCAATCATTAAAATAAACCATTTTATTGTTTAATTTGATTATGTGTGTTTGTTTGTGTTATCCCTAATTTGTATGATATCCCTTTACCCATTATTTTGATCTTGGGTGATCAAAATAAATTTAGTTGTGTTCCCCATCCTTAATTGAAATATATTTATTATCTCCTCTTTCTCTTCATAGGACCCTAGAGTCATAGTTAGTTGAACTTATTTTTTTATTTTTAACTACATGACATCGACCTTGATCACCTAGCATGAATCCTTCATGCATAAAAATTGGTATTTCATCCCACAACATATAGAAAAACCCCATGTGCCAGTGGAGTATAGAAATTATGTTAGGAATTATACCTATAATGAAATTGGATGTGTGTTTGAATTGTGTCATCAAGTAAGAGGCTTTCATGATCCAATACACAATCCCTAAACAACACCCCTCAATGAATATTTTTTTATAGAACATCATTGAAATCCTATGGATGATGTGAGAGTGAAGGGACTAGACCATCTCACATAATATCATTGAAAAACCTATTCCACATATTTGGCCCAATTATACCATAATGTATATAGGGTATGCACCTAATTAAGCACCATTTTCTAATATTAGGTCCATTTGGCCATAACTAACTATTAATGTAGGGAATACAACATTATCGAATATAATTCACCAGATACATATGCTTAGGGAGGGTTGGGAGACCAACCTAGTCACCACTTTATTTAAGTAGAACAAGGGGTTGATTAGTTTCATGTCACACCTATTACTACTAGCATATGGATTGTTACGTACATGCACTTTTTTGATTATTTTCTAGACCTGTGTTGTTTATCAACCTTATATACTTAAAACAAGACCAATTACCCAAGATAAGCCATTTTAGTCAATCACATTAATTATCCTTAATTAGGCATAGTTTGACTATGTCCAAATCAAACATCATAAAATCCAAAGTCAAAACATCAATGTATAAAATTCAAGATAAGTCAAAACCAAGTCAAATTTACCAAGTCCAAATTTTCCAAATTCAAAATTTTAAGCTAGACTTCAACACCAAGTCAAATCCATTTCAAAATTCAAATTTCAACAACAAGTCAAAAGTAAAATAGTTCCATATCAAACCTTCTAAGGTCAACTTAAAAATTCAAAATTCAAACATTAAAATTCAAATATAGTCAACTTTGACCAAAATAACATATTAAAATTCAAATCAAGTCAACTTTGGCAAGTCAAACCCAATTCAAAAGTTAAACATCTAGTCAAATTTGACCAAAATAAATAAATAAGGTCAAATCTAGTCAATTTTGACCAAGTCATGTCAATTATAAATCAACTAAATATGCAAATTTAAATCATTTTCTCTTTTCCCATTCAATCCCCCACACCTATCAGTTGAAAATGACCAAAATCATAACATCCATTTTCTTCTCCCATATAAGTCAAAAACTCATAATTGAATCACATAAATTAATCAAATCATGTCAACAAATCATACATTAAACTCTATCTAGGCATATCACATCCAAAATAAATCTAGATATAGTCTAAAATAAATTATACCTATACGAGAACAAAGGAGATGTAATTTTTCAACATTTAGAAATAGGTGCCCAAATTATTAAATATTAGGATCCAACAAACATAAGCTCCATCATCAGCATACAAATTTTAACCCATCTAAATCAGAATTTTTGACATCAATAAAACATCCCATCCACTAAAATATTGATCATCACATCCCCCATGACACTAGCAAATGAAAAACTGTTTTATAACCCTCATCCAGCATCCATTTGGCCTTTGAGCCACAAAAATAATATCAAGAACCAATTCCCTCTACATATAAACATTTTTTTAAATTGGGACTACATAATCTCTTTAGTGAACATTTGGAAGAAATATTTTACCAACTAGTCACAGAAAACATGATTGTGTATCTATGCACCAAGTATTTTTATGAAAATAATTAATAACATGATTGTTATTAAAATGAATAATATTTCACATATCATTAAATTTAGGTAAATTATATTAATCAATGTGCTATACTTGGAATTTATATCCAATATTTGATTGATCATAAAGACATCAAAATAGAACTAGATACATTCACATCTAGGAATCAACAAACATGGATATGCCAAGAATCATTTCTTCATCACAATAAACTATGTTTAGTGATTTAGTCTTTTATGATCACCCTTTGACCATCCTCCCATATATGATGAGCCTCACTTCGATGAGCCTCTATATGACCATCCACTTGTCTTTGATGAACCCTTATTCAATGAAACCGTCTCCAAAAAACCCATGATTGACCAATAGGACATCTTTAGAACATCACAAAACATCCCTCATTTACAACACTCTCTTCATCTCAAAGCCCTCATTTCCAAATAGGAAGTGAAAAAGGTAATTGTGGATAAAATAATCAAATAGGCCCTCCATGTTGCCAAATCACAATAAACATCACAAATGGAATCAAAATTAGTATCTTCATTAGAATACACATTAGGCTCAAAACAAATATCAACATCATATTTAGCATTTTCATTTTAATAAAAAATAGGGTCTTATGGTATTGGATACACACATCATGTAGATAATTTTGAAGGTATTAGTGATCCTTCCATGGTTTTTGAGTAAGTTTCCTTTGACATCAATTAAATTTACCCTAGTACAATCTATGAGAATTATGAAGCCTTTAATCCTTCCATAAATATTTCCCATCATTTTCACATCATCCATCCTAACCCTTATCATGACATCTAATATCTCACACCCATATATTTGGATTGATATAATCACACATTATCAAACTTATTCCACATAGACATATTAGTTATAGAATTTATGCAGATCTATAAAAACATTTAGTGATAAGAAAATTCCCTTGGTGAATTCTTGTTTTAGGTACTATTAGATAATCAAGATAAAAATATAGGAATTCTATAAGAAAAGTTTCCTAGTTAAACCTTATTTGAGGCACTAGTGGCAATTGAAATTAAAAATTCTAGTCCCTTAGTGAAAACCTTTTTGAGGTGATATATTAAAAAATAAACTTAAAAAAAAATTTAATAACTAGGACTTTGTTGTTGAGTACCTCTTCAAGGTACCAATAGATGAATAAATCATTCCTACATCACTTAATGAAGACATTATTGAATTCAAGATAAGAACAACTGATAATCCAAAATTCTTTCAAATCACAACAAATATTAGGCCTAAAGTGAAGAAAAGTATTACAGTACTCCTAAAATAATTATTTAAAGGTCTTTTAACCCACAATAGAAAAATGATGTGTGTGCCTGTTAGTCCTAATTTACCTTGGTCCCCTAATAATTATACATGCCTTCACAATCATATCTTTCATCCAAATCATATATCACACCATCACATCATATCTTTCATCCAATGATTGTCATACTTTACCCTCTGTGATAACACTCTCTATCATAGATGTTAGAAGCATAGCTTCTTTAAAGGTTTAAAGGAATCAGAATCAATAATCAATAATCAATAAAGATCACAACAAAATAAATAAATGAATCTAATTATTCAGCCTGAACTTCTTCTCAAAGTTTGATACCCTCATCCTAATTTGTTTGAAGAGAAAAAATATGATGGTAGCCAAGAAAGTGAAGATATTTAATATATTGAAGAAAAAATGTCTAGGAAACATGCTTTTCCTACCCTGAATACTAAAAATAATATTCACTTTTAGGTTTATGATGATATTCATCCTAATGCTACAAATAGTGTGCCTACATTCAATGGTGAAAGTCATGTCACACCTACTGAACACATCAAAGATATATTTAGGTTTTGTATTTTCCATAATGTTATTAAGGATAATATTTATATTAGACTCATTTTCATGTCCCTAAGAGGTAAATCAATTTATTGGTATAGGACTCTGCTTGGTGGATGCATCACATCATAGGATGACTTGGGAATATTACTAACTTCAAGGTTTCAAGATGAAAGTTACCATACTTCTCTCATGCATCATCTAAATGTGACCAAAGAGCCCCCAAGAAAATAATTCATGACTTCAATCAGAGGTTTTAAAAGACTTGGTATAGATATCCTCTTCTCATGATACCAACTACTAGTTTTGTGTTTCCTACATACTTGAGAGCCATTGGTACTAATATTTCCATCATGATTCAATCCATAGATGGTTTAATTCTTATCTAAGCATATGAACTTTTAATTAGAGATGAGAATGACCTCATTCAAGTAATAAAGTCACATATTAAGTTATATATGCCCTTGATACCTAATACTCTTTCTAATACTCCAAACATTTCTCAAGTTCCTAATTCTAACACCAAGCCTCATGTTGCTCCTAAGAAGGAAGGTGATTCATGGATCCATATGCATAAATTCAAATGTTAAGAGATTATATTAGGCAAAAATGTGATAAAAGAATACATATCCCTATCAAAATCAATATGGACAAAAATATGGGATAGGAAGAGGTCAAGGGAAACCTAACATCAATAATCCTACCAATGTGTACAATCCCAATTCCACTACCAATGCAAGAGAAATGGTACCATTACATAGCAAACTAGTGAAAGGAAAAGATGGAAAATAAGGCCAATTCATTGATGCCAATGAGGATGGATAGCAATATCTAGTTTCTCAAGGAGGAGTAATTCCCCTCTTATTAGGTAAAGATGATGTCATGATACAAGAAAATTAAGATTGGTAGCCTCATGGAGAAAGTCTCACTAATTTTTTGGTGGAAGATAATTTTCTGCTCAATCAAGGAAATTATGTTGCAGATAACACAAGGTCGAAGAATAAGGCTCTAAAAGGTGATACTATCATGCCTACAAGTTCATCCAACCGTTCTAAAAGGTAAAAAAGCATGGTTGTAAGTATGATAGTCCCTAATGCTCTTACACCTCTTTCAAGTCAAAATATGGTACGGTATTGTCAATGTATCTCAATTACTTAAGTTCTAAAAAATACTTTGCTTCCAAAGACTCATGATAAGGTGTGTAATTCTACCATAAACATAGTGGATTCATTGAAAAGTTCCAAATCATCTATCTCCTTGTGGGGTGTCCTTCACATGCCTGGCTAAAAAGAGCTATTTCAAAAATAGTTATACACTATTACTAATAGTCCTTCACCTTCAATTTAAATTCATTGTCATGTATCCCTTATCAATGCCCCTAATACCATTTTTGAACCATCTAATAAATATTAGAATCCTCCACCTTTCTACCTCACTCTCATTGTGGGTGATAAATTGGTACACAATTGCATAGTTGATAGTGGTGATTATACATCATTCATGCCCAATGCTGTAGATGATAATTTGGGCCTAAAATATGGACCCCACAGTAAAGGAGTGATTTAGATAGATGGTACACCTGTCAAGATAATAGGTTTGATATAAAATTTGAAGGTTTTCCTTCATGACTTCCCTTTCTTTCCTATCCTTTAAGACATAGTTGTTGTTGACCTTCTTGCTCATTTTACAATCTGCCTTTTAATAGACTTTACAACCAATATAGGTGGCTATATCTCAGCTAACTATTACTTCTTGGCCTTTTTGAAAAGGTATGGAACCAAGGTGACCATCATAACTTAGCCTCTTGCAAGGTTTCATATTGAGCCATACATTGAAAAAAGCTCAAACTTCAATTATATAATTAATGAGGAAAATGACTATATTGTGGATGATGGCACTTATTCCAAAATTTAGGTTACAACTGACTTGTTTCTAGATGAATATGGTGTATATGCTTATGAGTATGATCCTTATGCATACTTTGAACAAACTAACCTTGGTACTTATATCATTCATGAAGAGCCATTTAAGGGAGATGAGGTAAATTTTAAACATTCTTTCTCACAATTTGTTTAAGGTAACTACATGATTCATTAGTATGATGATGATAGGTTTACAAACCTGATTGATCACCATAATGGAAATAATGATTTATTTATACCTATTATTGATGAATATGCCCTTGATTATGAGTGTCATTTTGTGATTGAGGATGAACTATGGCAAAGGTTCAATGCCATATCTCAATATTTTGACCAATTAATTAATGCTACTTCCCCTCCTAAGAGGTCTATATCTAATGTGTATGATAATGATTCTAAAAAATATGATGTTGAGTGTCTCACCAAGCATGGAAAAAAGTGTCATTTTGTGAATGAGGATGAACTATGGCAAAAGTTTAATGCCATATGCAAATAATTTGATAAGTTGGGTAAGACATTTTTCTCTCCTAGAGATTGCATGTCTGATACCAAAATTGCTAATGAGACTAATGAGAAAGTTGTTAAGTGTATTTTCAAACATAATATTGGCTATCATTATACTGATCAAGGGTCTAAATTCATGAAATAGTTTGATGAACTAATTTCCCAAGAAGTTGTAAACATGGAAAATGAGGTCAAGGCAGATTTGGTTGTGCTTCAAGGATAGTCAATAACTCCATCTGATGTTGAATCATTTTCAAAGGCATTGGAACATAAAGAATAAGAACTTGATGTCTCCATGTATCAAACACATGATGCACAAAAGGATAGAAAGATTGGGGAAATTGCCATACATTTCAATCTATAATTTGAAGAAGGCATATAAAATATGACAATTATCGAGGGGATTACCACTCCAATAAAGGTTGTTAAAGAGAAAGAAAGAACATTTGTGAAGGATACAAATAATTCACTTGTAGGCCTAGTAAGACATAAATGTGGTGGTACTCTTGATCACCTACGTATGCAAATGGTTGATGATTAGCATGATTTTCATGCTAGACTACCTTCATGCATGGACAAAAATGTAAGAAGAACTATTTTTAACACTAGTTGAGGTATGATAATATGTTTTTAACCTCAAGAGTGAGGTTTTATAAATATTAGATTAGGTGTGTGTATATCTATTTTAGTTTTATTATGTTTCATAGGTGTTCTCGTTGAACACATGTGTGTTTCTCTTTGGTGTTTCTATTTTGTGTGTCTTTCCTTTATGTTTGGTATGATGTCAAAGGTAATTATGTGTCAAACCTATGTATAGGTGACTACATAGCCTAATTGAGAGGATTATGATACTAGTATTGGTATAGCAAGCATAAAACTCTTGTTAAATCACTAATAATGTTAACCATTTTGACCATAAGTAAAAATGATTAAACCCCCTATAGTCCAAAACATGATATAGGTGTCTATTATAATGTCGTAGGGTGTGTCATGATTCATTTATGTGATTTAATGTATCATTAGACTTGGTCATAGTTCATTTAGTCTTTATGTCAATTTTTGTCATTTAGTGGTCATAAATAAAGGTGGCATGGTTTTCTTAGGTGTCCAAGTGTTTTAATCTCTCTTGGAGGTTCCTAACTAAAAATCAAGAAACTAAGTGAAAATATGACATTCTGAAGGTTGTATGACCTATGGGAGAGAGTGTAATTTGGGAGAGGCTTATGCAGTGATCATATAGTTTACCTAATTCTATTTTCATGATCTATCTACTTTGGAAGTGCCAAAAATAGGCTAAAACTATTCTATCTCTCCATTACTCCACTAGACAAGCAGAACTAGTCAGTAGGTTTCTTCTTCGTATGGATAATAAGAAGAATTACAAGTGAAATAAAATTTATTATGGATATTACACTTGGTTAGATTAATTTTCATGTTCTGAGTTAGAGGAATGGTGTCCTATACTTTATGAACCATTCCTAAGAAGTTGACTATCTAGTTTTGCTTGCCAATCCTCACACCCTATAGGTTTTGCTCTAATTTGAGATAGTTAGTATAACTTAGTTGATTAATTTACTTAAATATGATGTTTAATTCCTTATTTCATTCTTCCCATGTTTGGTTTTATGATTTTAAGTGATTTTATGGATCAAATAGTTCAAGTTGTAGGTTAATATATGCTAGTGGACTTGCATAAGGGTTCTTTCTGTACAGTGGTTTCAAATTAGTTTAAGGTATGATGTTTCATATTTTAAATGACTTTTTTATCCCCTCTCCTTATAATAACAATCTCACAAGCTAAAATACTGAAGGTTGCAGTCAAAATGTGATATACAGTTAGTTTTATGCAAGTTTCAATATATGGTCATGGTCTCTTGAAGAGTGAGAACATTCATGAATGTATATGAAGAGTCCCAAGTTGCTTAACATATTCTTGGAGAATGAAAAATAAAAAAACTTTCCCTTAAAATGACAAAATATACACTATTATAGTCAATTCTCATATATGCATAGTCATAAATCATGAATTCAAACCTACAAGAGGTAAACCACATTAGAAAGGATATGTTAAGACTTGTTTCAAGTCCTTAAAAGTTGTGAGGATTAATTTTAGAATATTGAGAGTGTCTAATATTGATGAGAAGGCCACATTCCATCCATATAACTCTTCTCCACACTCAATGCCATGTATGCAGAAATGCACACCTATGAGTGGCTTACATAGAAATATGAGACCATGATATGGAGGAGTTTAACATGTTTTGATATTACAATAAAGTTTTTGTAATTTGAATATAATTTTAAAACCATGTTTGAAGTATTAGACTACAAATCAGATTTGAGAGGTCTCCCCAAGTGAAGGGATTTGAATTCAGGGACAAGTTTCCCTAAAACACCAAAATAGAGGCCCAAGCACTTTTGGTGATGCCATATAATAGTGTTACAAAGAGACTTGATGAATCCAAGTGCACCCATATTATATCCTTAACATATGGGTAGAAACTTGGAAAATAAAATGTATGTGTTACTAAAGGAACATGATGTTTGAGGGCCACCAATTTTGTCATTTATTCACTGCAAACACTCAATGTTTTCCTACTAGATTTAAACTTCAAGTAACCTATACACCCAAAGATAGTAAGGTGATAATAGGTCTTCATGGTAAGTGGTTCTATGTAAGTGATAATGTATTTTTTATTCCAAATGCTATCAAGAATTATTGAAATGTTGAGTATGAACCCCCATCAACACATATAGGTGTATGATTAGTCAGAAAAGTCAGCTGCATCCTAATTGTATGTGACTCATTAAATAGTGTTGTGAACCTATGGATACTATACCTATAAATTCAAAAAACTTCCCATGGGAAAATTATTACAATACTTATATAAGGATCCAAAGGTATGTGGCACTAATTTCAAAGTTGATAGCCACCTAGAGGACCTTATTTTACTCCAAGATGGTCAATTATAGCTAATTGTAACATGATAATGACATGCGAGCATGAACACTCTTGAATTTAGCCTCACCCAAAGAATGGTATGAAAAAAAATAACTATTAGATGAGCACATATAACCTCAATAAATTCTTGTAATAATGACACAATGTCTAGGTCAAAATTGTAGACTACAAGTGTCACCTTTTGAGAAAAAAAACATAGCCACACATCGTCAACACATGTATTCAGTCAAGAACAATGTATATATGTAGTTTTTGGGTGGTAAATATGTATGTAACACATTAAACATGGTTTCAATGGCCTTAATATACTACTAACACATGGAAAGAGGGAAACAAAAGGTCTCTAACATGCATACATTGTCTATATTCAAGACCCTGTACACACTGAGATTCTCCAAGAGTTTGTCTTGGGTTTTCTATGTTTTGGAGGGGATATTCATATGATAAAGCGAAAAAAATTTCATAAATCATCCTCACAACTTGGATAATTCCTTCATATCTACCTTTTACATGAGATAATAAGGGAAGTGCCCTCTATTTCATCTTAGACAGAGGACAATCCCCAAGGGGCTAAACTTGTAAGTTTTGAGAAAAGAGGATGAAAAGGTGAGATATGGGTTAGTGAGACTTTACATAAGGACATTGAGGGTTTTTTCATACATGGACAAACATGAAATACCATGCATAGAAGATATAAACATGTCAAGGTGTCTTAAATCCATAAGCATGTAGATAGACCTATTAGGTCTTGATTAGGCCTAGTGCCTAATAGGGTCCAAACTTCAATCCTAGGGATAGAGGAACATTAAAAATATTTTTAATATGTTCATTGGGAGTCATAAGGTGTTTTCTAGCTATTGGAATGCAAAGGAGACCATAGGTAAACCATTTCTTGGATCAATCCACATTGGGCCTGCAGAGAATAGGAGGAGCTTGAGATGGAAAATTTAAGAAATCACATATAATTGGAGGTTTTGAATGGTATTTTGAGGATTTTTTTTATTGAACAAGGGTTTTGTGGAATTTATTTACAAATTGAATGTTACATCTGTATGAACAAACCTTAGATGGAAAAATGAGTCTAAACCCTTTATAACCCTTGGTAGTGACTCAATTGGGAAAAAAAAGTAGGAGAGGAATATATATGTCATATAATAGATAGGGATATTATTATAAGTTATATATAAGTATCTAGTGCTCCTCCCCATCAAATTGAGTTAGACCTTACTTCTACAAACAGGGAGGAAAATGGATTTCTTTGATAGTTTTTGGTGTTTCTCAAGTGCAAGGGAGATTCAAAGGATTCAAGTCACTTTGAGAGATATTTTAGGACATAAAATAACCCCTAATATATATTTAATTCATCATAAAATATCACAATTGCTTTTACAATCACCTTCATCTTAACTAGTCCAAACTAACATAGTGAACAAGCTGGTGAGAGAGTGAAAACTTTAGGTGGGAGGTATTTTAAGGTAATTTTTATGAATATAAGTATACTAAGGTTCATAATAGGTTTCATATAATATTTTTTATGATTAATATTTTAAAATTGAAGACCCATTTTGGTGCCAAGTTTGAATGGTGAGTGAAAGAAGAACTATTTGGACTATGGGTAGTTATAACTCATGTCCAAAGGAATATTGATGATTAGGGATGAGAAAATTAATTTTTTAGAATTTAATAAACCCCTCCCCCTAATTTCAATCATCACATATTTCTCTAGTCTACTTGGGATACTCCAAGAAGGCCAAATGATGAAGGCAATTTTCTCAGCATGTAACTTAGGACATTTATGCCACATTTCAAAAGTTTCATGTTTTATGGGGAATTTATAAAAATATACCTTACATGGTCTATTTAATATCCCTATATCCTACATATTTATCTAATTTTATCATCATGACACATGTTCTATTGACTCTTAGATTTCTTTCTTCTCACCTTTCTCTCCAATTCTATAAGTTGTATTTATTTTGGATCTTATAGAATAATACCACACCATGTATGATGAATCTCTGTTGGATAAAAATATTATTTATCATTTAAATAATAAATTAAAGTCTATTTTTTATTTCATGAACATTTTTATAAGTGTGTAAAGTGATGTGAAGTGATAATCTACTATCGTTACTTCTCCTTAACCTCTCATGTTTATGCAATAATTCTTATTATAACAAGTTAGATAGAGTGTATTTAGTGTATTATGATCCTTTCATATGTAAAATTGTTATTATAGTGTCCAATATTACATATGGTTAACTTACCTTGTGTTGTCTCATTCATATCACCTCTATTTCGAAACACATATGTTAGAACCCCATAAGAGTTGGAAGTTGGTATGTAGGTCTTGTCTCATTATGATAGAGTTATGATGGTCTTGTGTAAATAATTATAGTGTATCACCCATTTATATTGTTTTAATTTTATGTAAAATTTTATCTATTTTCCCACAAATAACTAATTAAGTAGGTTATAAGCATTTCAAGGTATATTCAGGGAGCTAGCCCTTAAACCTAGAGGTCTACTTCTACTATAGGTAAACCCACATACCTATAAGGGTTCCCATTTTCCTAAAATATGAAGGGGGATTGAACACCCTCTTTTAGGGTGTAATATTTGGTGACAATAGGAACCTTGTATGGATAGGTGAACCATGAAAAGGCTAAAACCCTAGCCTAGGAGTTTGTGCATGATTAAGAGATATTTGAAGTGGTTTTCTAAGACATTTAAATGTTTTGATTATTGAAATAGGTTTTTTGGATATGAATCACCTTTTTATAATTCAATATTCTGAGGATAGGTAATTTGAATAACTTTATAGGCCTCTATATAGGCCTTTTGGCTTGCAAAATAGTGCATTCCTATCATCTTGACCATCTTATTCACTTGTAGAGATTATATAAATCCTTAGGATTAAAGAGGTGTTTATAAAGTTCTTTAACCTATATTAAATATATATATACCTTTGTGCATTATTTGGAGGCCATTTCATACCTTGTTTCTTAACAAAGACACCTGCAACTATGCTTTTAAGCCTATGTCATACACTTGTACTTACATATGTCCCATCAGTTGCCTTTATTATATGATCATGAGACAATTTTAGGTTATAAATTTCATTCATAGGTTGAATAATTCCATTTTAATGAATTAAAAACACCCATTCTCTCATCAGGTCCTTTAGGACAGTTTAACAAGGCTTTTAAGAGCTTACAATCTTAGAGATAGTTTATAAAGAGCATGGGTAATCCCAAAAATAATGATATAAATTTGGAGTAGGGATATCCATCCAAAATTTTATATAGTCTTGATTTTCCATGTAGATTGTCATGCAAGATATGAGCATAATAAGATGACCTTCGATTGGCAAACTCCAAATTATAGTGGGGGCATGTTTTAGAAATATGTCATCCACATTGGTAATTATTATAGTTTTCATATTTATCCATATACATGGGGGCATGATTGGGAATAATTTTATCCACACTTACATAGTTTTTAAACTAGCCAAATTACATAGTTATATCATTTGAATTTACAGTTGTTGTAGAATTCAATACATTGGTACCATTATTGTACATAGTTTTGACATGAGAAATATATAATGTGCATATGTTATGAAATGTTAAACTAATATTAAAAAATTAAATTAGTTTCAAAATTTAAAAACATTCTGTGATACTATCAACACCCAACATGATTTAATTTTATGCACAGATACCTAGGATGTACTTTTATTGATTATATTGAGGTGATTAAATCACTTAATATTGACAAATTTTTAGGTTGGACTTGACTGTATCTTTCATCCTTACCAATTTTATAGTATGAGTTAACTTTTTGTATTCATTTTCATCATGGTACGAGTATGATTGGGTTGCATGGTTGAACTAATCACTTTTTCTCCAAAGTTGGGATCATGTGCATTCCAATCTCTCTCCATATATATATATATATATATATATATATATATCTTAATCATAGTTTTATATCCTTATAATGACACATCTTTCAAGTCAATTTTACAATAGGCAAGGCAGTTACATCGATACATAGGTGTACTCCTTAACCTTACTCTTTAAATTTTAGTATTTCTAACTAATTTCAATTATAGATTATATGCACTGATTATTTACTATAACATGCCCTTGGTTTCAAGTTAGTCACCATAAAAACACTCAGATTAGGCTCGCATAAATACAAGATGTGTTATGCATGCATAGGACACATTATTTTCATTTAAACTAATAATTACATTATTAGATTCAACTGGGAAAATGTATACACTATTTCTAAATTATTTAACACTTTAGTATTTTATTCTTGGGAAACTTAGACCATGGTTGTTATTATTAATTTTTGACTTTTCCCACTTTCCAGAGTCTTAGAATAATCCAACTCAAATAAGAAAACAAAGAGTTTTTATATATTATTAAAAATATTCTTACCAAATTAAATATTTTTTTAGATGTATGGATGTAGTAAAAATATTATTGGTGGATGTGCATGATTAAATTGAAAACATCTCCCATCATTAAATGCATGATTTAGATTGATAAGTGATAGGATTGACGTATAAGTGGCTCTCCAAAATGGTATCACTTTGTTGTGTTATCAATAATTTATTGATAATTTCTAAGAACTCTATCATGAAAATTATATTTTTTTAAATGAAATGGGGAACCCCAGACCATATAGCATTTGATGATGATTGTCATACATTGATCCTGATCAAATATCAATGGTGGATAATGAGTCCTACTCCTAACTATATGATTAAGGTTGAGGAGTAAATATGGCGGCATGATATTGTTAATCATTTTAATTTATGAAGAATGGAGGTGATTTTGTTAGGAATAAGGATTTATTACATGGGGATGTGGAGAAATGTATTTAAATTGGTTTTAATTAGTTAGTATGTGATTGTATTGGGATTTGAGTGTGATGTGAAGATATTTGGCTTTTATTGATTTTTAGAAAATATAAATGTTCAAAAGCCATGGAATGTTTTATTATGGAAAGATTAGTTAATTAATTTGGATTAATTAAATAATGGAATGGGTTGTGAATTTTGTGAGTTTGGATATGGTTTTGAAATAATGGATTAATTTCATATATTTTAATGAATACTATTATGTTAGGCTACGGATGTTAGTATGGAATTAGAAGATATTTAAAATTGACACAGAGTGTTTGATTTTAGGTTTCTACATTCTTACACTCTTTGAAAGGGTGGTGAGAGACATGATACATGCAGTAAAAAAAATTCAACTAAATAATAATAATAAATATAAAATGTGGATGAAAGATATATTATGATGGAGGAAATACTATTATGGATGATTCCTCCTTGAGAGAGCATCTGGGGATAAAGGACATGGATGTGCTCTCATAAAATATAGGAGGATACTAGAATGGATATGATGACTAGATGAGGTTAACCCATGAATGATATTAATACACTTGAGATAATATATTCATATGTTTATCTTTTATGATAATGTATTAAGTGGCCCCAAAAAGGGTAAATTTGGGAAGGATACATATGTAAATAAGTTTCACACATTTATTTTCACAAAATAGAGCATATTTGGGAATGAAATATCTTGAAAAGTTGCATGGTTTGATTTGGGAATGATCCATCCAAATAGTGATAAGTTACATGCTTGATTTTCCTGAAGCAGGGAAAATTTGGGAATAAAATATCCCAAAAAATCTATCAGCTTGGATTTGAAATATGATTGATTTATTTTCCCCAAGTAGGGTGAATTTGGGAAGGATACATCTCAAAATAATATATACATATTTATTTCCATAAGCAAGGTGTATTTGGGAACAATGTATCCCAAAAGTTATAGGATTAGATTCGTTAGATGTTTGATTGACTAATTGATTGATTGATAAATTTTAAAGCATAGATAGAGGTTTTAACCTATTGAAAATATTAAGGATTATATGAACACATTGATGGATGATAATAAGCTAATAGGTTGATGTAAATGTATGTAAAGATGGTATAATGACTTGACAAAGAATGAAAAGGCTAAGAAAAACTAGGCACATTAGGATGCCCCAAAGTGATGATATAATTATTAAAGAATGATGTGATTAGATTTAGATAATTAGTTAGATGAAAATTATGTTGAGAGGTGAATGGAAATGAGTGATAATAATGGTGATGATGGTGATGAAGTTGACATCAAAAACTCCATGTGATTGAGTGTTTCATACATAGTCCAAATATATTATAGATCGATGTGGTTCTCTAAAAAAGGGAGGAATGTGATGGGAAATGATGAGAAATAGATGTTTATATGATGTTGCCAAATGTCAAAGGGGGATGAGATGATTTGGTCTAAAATGAATTTTTTCAAGGGGATAAATTTATTCTTTAGTGGATCTTGACACATACTTTAAATCTTGATTTTTGATAAAGCATAGAACATTATAAACCATGATATTAAACACAATGATGACCTTGTTTCAATGTGTTTAAGGATTGAACCCTGATCCAACACATAAATGTGAATAACGCATCATTATATGAAATACCATGATTTACTATGGCCATGTGTCAATGGATGGACTTAGGTACAATCACATGATTGAATTCACCACTATATGGAAAAACCCTGATGATATTTTTGGTGCAAGTGGACTGAGTCAAGGCACAATAGGAAAATTAAACAAAAAAGAAAAAAATTAAACACACCCAAACCTAAAATCAAAATCAATAAAAATAATCTTCATATGAATCAACTCAAAATACATGAATGATGGCTCGAATATATTGATATCTTGATGGTTCCCTCATGAATAGATATATGTAAGGGGATTAGATTTGTAATAAAATATCTTGAAATAAGTTACACACTTTGACTTCACCCAAATAGTGTGAAATCTATGAGCTTGGATTGATGATTTTACCTAAACAAGGTGGATGTGTGAATAAAATATCTAGAAAAGAGCTGGATTGAAGAATAAAAAATGATCAATGATTATTGACTAGATTTAAGACAAGATAAATGTTTTTGGATTTTATGGCTTTATATCTTTTTTAGGGTTTTTTAGCCTTATCTATTTTTGGGGGATTTTAAGATTATTTAATGTTCTATATTTTTATACTTTTTAGGGAATTTTTTAATTTTTTATGTTTTTATATTTTTGTGATGTTTTAGGATTTTTCAGAAAAGGATTTACAAGGGAACACTAAAAAAGGGGGAACATGTTATAACACTAAGTTGGGAAATGTAATGCAATATGAAGGACATAATTCAAGTTGTTATTAGATTATGTTTGATCTTGATAGGGGGTGGATTATGGAGCTACAAGGACCATGTCACATTGGAATCAAATTTCCAATTTACGAAGATCCATTTAGAAGATATACTAGGATGTTTCCTGAAACATGGATCCAAACATATTCAAATTCCTTATTAAGGTCAAGATGGGAAGAATGGATTGGCATGATAGGATGGATAAAGATGGTGATGCAGGATGCTTAGTATGGATAAGGATGGATGAATATGACTTGGATAGGATGGGGTTTCCCCCAAGTGTTGAAGTACTTTAAAAAAATAGATGATTTACATATCATACCAATTTTATTTATTTTTCATCATAGTACTCGTGCAAAGTACCATAAGTATGGTTTTCACCATTAGATGATTTTTTTCCCTTTCTATTTCAATTTTTTTATTCTTCATTTTTTTTATTTTATCAATTTTTTTCATCTCAACTCATTGGAGTATTAATAGATGCGTAACTCTAACCCTTTTTAATCTCTAGACCATACGTATTTTGGATGGCTTCTTTGTTACGGTCCCACTATTAATGTGGAAGGATTAATAACTCTACTATATAATGATCTAGTGAGGACCATAAAGTATGAGAAAAAAACCATGACAAAATAGTGGCCTTGAACTATATTTTACCTTGAATGGAGTCACCAAATGCTGAGTAGCACACCAATTTATAGCTAATATTGTCAAGACAAATGTCCAACTTGGCAAGTTGTCATGAAGACAATGTGTCCCATTGGTCATGAAATAACTATTGTCACCAAATATTATTCCATATATGAGGGTTTTAAATCCCCATCTAGATTTTGTAAACATGTGAATACTTTTAGGTATGTGGGTTTGTGTATAGTAGAAGTATATCTCTAGGTTTAAGGGCCAGCTCCCTGAATATAGCTTGAAATGCTTATCAACTACTTAACTAGTTAATTATGAGAAAAGAGATAGAAGTTTTCATGAAATTAAATGAATCTAAGGGGCTGATACACAAGATTATTTACACTAGACCATCATACCTATATCATAGTGAAACAAGACCCACAAACATGCTTCCAAGAACTATGGGGTTCTAACATAAGTGCCTCAACATAGAGGTGATATGAATGAGACAAGAAAAGGTAATTGATCAAAATGGAAGATTGCACACTCTAATAATAATTATACACTTGAAAATATCCTAACACACTAACTAATCTCTATCTAACATGTTAGAATACAAACTATTACATAAACATGAGAGGATGAAGAGAAGCAAGGGTAGAATATTAGCACTTAACATCACAATACATCACTTCAAAAACATAGATAAATGTTCATAAACTTAAAACCAGACTTTAATTTATTGTTCAAAGGAAAAATATAATGTCAATCTAGGAGTATGACACCATACATGGTGTGGTATTATTCTACAATAGCCAAAATGGCTACTACATATAGAACTAGAAAGAGAGGTGAGAAGAAAGAAGTCCAAGAGTCACTATATCATGTGTCATGATGATAAAATTAGTTACACAGACAAGGGAGATTAATATGAAATAAACCATGCATGTTTTATTTAGGTAAATGCCCACAAAACATGAAACACCTAAAATATAGCATATATCTCCTCATTTAGTTACTCAAAAAACTATCTTCATCATTTGGCCTTCTTGTAACATCCCACAAAATATAAGGGATATATGTGATTATTGAATTTATATGGAGGGGTTTTATAAATTATCCTACATACATTGTTTGCATCCCTAATTATCAGTATTCTTCTGGACATGAGTTATCACTATTTGCAGTCTGAATAACTCCTCTTTCACTCACCCTTCACATTTGGAACCACAATAAGTATTTAGTTTTATAATATAATACATATATAGTAGTTTATGACACCTATTAGTACCCCTCATGGCCTTAGATTCCTCAAACAGACCTTAAAATGCCTCCCACCTGAAGTTTTCACTCTCTCACTAGCTTGTTCACTCTGGTAATTTAGACTGGCTAAGATGAAGGTGATTTTAGAGGCACTTGTGAGATTTTATGATTCATTAAATGTACATGAGTGGTTATATTAGGTCATAACATATCTCACAAAGTGACTTGAATCCTTTTACTCTCCCTTGAACTTGAAAAACACTAAAAATTATTAATGAAAGCCATTTTACTCCATGTCCATAAAAGTATGATAGAACTCAAGTTGATGGGGAGAGTCCCTATAGATTACTATATAACTTCCAATCATATCCCATGCCATTATATTCCATTTCTATTCCTCTCTTACTTCATCTTCCCAATTGAATCACTACTAAGGGTTTTAGAGGGTTTAGAGTCATTTTATCCTCTAATGTTTGTTCATACTAATATGATGTTGAAATTGCAAACAAGTTCCATAAAATTTTTGTTTAAGACATCCTTAAACATCCCCAAAATCTTTATACTCCCATGCAAATCCTCAAAGTAGATGTGAGATCTCAAATTTGCCCTCTCAAGCCCCTCCTTCCATTTTGTGTAGGTCTAATGTGGTTTGAGCGAAGAAATGTATTACATATGGTCTCATTTAAATTTAACTATTTAAAACACACATTATGAATCCAAATAAACACTTTTAAAATCTTTATAATGTTCCTCTAGCCCTAGGACTTAAGTTTGGACCCTATTAGGCACTAGGCCTGATCAAGACCTAATAGGTTTGTTTGAATGTTTATGGGTTTAGGACACCCTGACATGTTTCTATCCCCTATACCTATTATTTCATTTTATTTCATGTATGAAAAAACTCTAAACATCCTTCTAAAAATTATAACCAACTCCTATCTCACCTTATCATCCTCTTTTCTTAAAATCTATAGGTTTGCACCCTTGGCGAGTGCCCTCTGTCTAAGACAAAATAAAGGAAACTTCCATTATTATCTCATGAAAATAGGTGATATAAATGGATTATAAAAAAACTTAGGATGCTCTGTGTAAATTTTTATCTCTTTATCACATGAATATCCCCTTTAAAACTCAGAAAACCCAAGGTAGACTCTTAAAGAATATCATTGTGTGTAGGGTTCTAAATATGGACTATGTATGGATGTCAGAGAACCTATATTTCCCTATTTTCATGTGGTAGGATTTTATTAAGGAAATTATAATCATGATGAGGTTGTTACATACCAATTTACCACCCAAACCTTTCCAACCACTTCACATATACCTTGCTCTTAACTGAATACAAGTGTTGATTATGTGTGGTTATGTTTTCTTGCTCAAAAGATGACACTTGTAGGCTATATTTTTTACCTATACCTTGTACCACTAATAAAATACATTATTGAGGTTATATGTGGTCATATAATAGCTATATTTATTCATACCATGATTTGGGTGAGGCCAACTTAAAGACTGGTCATGCTCATATCTCATTGTCATGCTACAGTCAGCTACTGTTGACTATCTTGGAGCAAAATGATGTCTTGTAGGTGGATATCAACCTTGAAATTAATGTCATATACATTTGGATCTTTATATAAGTCTTGAAATGATTTTCCCCTCGTAAATTCGTTGTATTTTAGGTCTAGTATCCATAGGTTCATAACATGAGTTTCTGAGTCACCTATAATCAGGCTGTAGGTGAC
The DNA here is from genome assembly GCA_037957365.1 of Torreya grandis. Lineage (NCBI taxonomy): Eukaryota > Viridiplantae > Streptophyta > Pinopsida > Cupressales > Taxaceae > Torreya > Torreya grandis. The sequence goes on along the minus strand of JARHVA010010265.1, from coordinate 111,645 downwards.
TTTTTTGAGTAATGAAACACCCATAGGTGTTGATGGGGAATCATACTCAAAATTTAAACCCTTATTGATAACATTTCAAATAAAAATGTTATTCTCACTTTATTATAACCACTTACCATGAAGATATACTCTCACCTTACTATCTTTGGGTGTAGACGTCATTTGAAGTTCAAATTGTGTAGGAAAACACTAAATGCTTGTAGTGAACAAATGTCAAAATTGGAGGCCTTCAAACATCATGTTATTTTAGTCACACGTAAATTATCTTTGAAAAGGTTATACCCCTATGTGAAGGATATAAGATGGGTACACTTCAATTCATCAAGGCTCTTTCCAACATTGTTAGATGACATCACCAAAAGTGCTTAGGCCTCTGTTTTGGTGTTTTAGGGAAACTTGTCCATGAATTCAAATCCATTCACTTGGGGAGACCTCTCAAATATTCATTATATTCTAATACTTCAAAAAAAAATTCAAAGTATCTCTAAATTCAAAAAACTTCATGGGAATCTCAAAACATGTTAAACTCCTCCATATCACACTCTTAGATCTCTATATAAGCCATTTATAGGTGTGCATTTTTGCATACAGGGTAGTGAGTGTGAAGATAAGTTATATGCATTTAATATGGCATTGTTTTAAGTCTTGTAATCTCTCAAGATGGTCAAATTAATACTCACAACCTTTAATGACTTGAAACAAGTTTCATCATATCCATTGCAATGTCTTTGACCTCTTATAGGTGTCCATTCATGGTGGATGACTGTGCATATATGAGAATTTACCACCATAGTCCATATTTTGTCATTTCAAGGGCACTTTTTTGATTTTTCATACTGAAATAATATGTTAAGTAACTTAAGACTCTTCATATACCTTACATGAATGTTATCACTCTTCATGACACCATGACTGTAGATTGAAACTTGCAAAAAACTAACTATATATCACATTTCAACTGCAACCTTCATTATGTTATATTGTCAGATTGTTCTTGGAAAGAGAGGGGATAAATAAGATATTTAAAACATGAAATAACACACTTCACACTCATTTGAATCCACTTCAGAAAAATAACCATTCTACAACTGTTAAAAAGTGTTAAAAATGACTATAAGTCTACTAGCATACATCAACCTACAACTTGAAATGTTTTATCCATAAATTAAATTAAAATAATGAAACCAAACATGGGAAAAATGAGATAATTAGTTCAACATCCTTTTGACTTATATTCATCAACTAAGTTATATGGACTAGCTCAAATAGGAGAAAAACTTGTAGGGTGTGGGGATTGGCAAGCAAAACCAGATAGTCAACTTATTAGGAATTATTTATAAATTATAGGCCACCATTCCTAAAACTAAAAACATTTAAATTAATCTAACCAAGTTTACTATTCACCACCAACATAATTTGACTTGGAGGTCTTCCTACTAGTCATACCAAGAAGAATCTTGTTAACCAGTTCTCCTTGCCTAGTGGAGTGATGGAGAGATAGAATGGTTTTATCCCATTTTTAACACTTTAAAAGTAGATTAATAATGAAAATGTAGTCATGAATTCTAAATGGTCACTTCATAAGCCTCTCCCATGTGTCTCTCTCTCCCATAGGTTATACAACATTCAAAACTCCTATTTTTCACTTGTTTTCTTGATTTTTAGTTAGCAACTTGCAAGTTTAATTTAATCCTAGCATTATTTACAAGGAATATAAAAAATTATAATCTGGAATAGAAATTATAACACTTGGACAACTAATAAAAATGTACCAGCTTTATTTATGCCCATTTATGACCCCTAAGTGACACAAAATGACATAATGACTAAATGAACTATGGCCAAGGTTAATAAGACATTAAATCATATCAAATGAATGATGACACACCATATTACATTATAATATACCCCTATATAATGTTTTATACTATAGGGGGTTGACTCATTTTGAATTATGGTCAAAATGATCAATAGTTCAAAACATTCAAAATTGATATGTAACATGGTCAACGCATGGGTAAAGTGAATCAAACACTTCCTTCAAGTTTCACATGTTTGGTAGGATATTTGAGAAAAAAATTAGTTTTATAGGTCTAAATGGATAATAGAGACCTAATTAGAGAGATAAAATGGGATGATAAGTGTACTTCCACTCAGAGATAGGTCCTGATACTTGGCATGTACTTGTAAAGGGATACTAGGTCCTCAAAAATGTCTTTATTTTCACAAGATCCTTCACACATTAATCTACACAAGGAGATTTACCTATTTTTAGGACCACAAGGAATTAAGAGAAATGAAATCTATAAGATCAAAAATAAATCTCTTGGAGCATTTTATGGCTTCAAGTGACTTGTTTTACATTTGATATAATGTGGAGAGTCCATCCAAGGAGAGATATTGTTTTCTTGAATGCAAAACCACGTTTTTACCTTGATATGCCATATCATAAAATGAAGATTTCAAGTGAGCAAATAAATAAATCAATGTATAAAATCTATTAAAAAAGCTTTTAAAGGTGACTAATATCTTATATGCAACTTGGAGAGAAAGAAAAAGTCAAGAGTTAGTTAAATAAGCATTCAAATGATTGAAAGAGTCTCGAATAACCTTAAGGAGACCTTTCCTTTCTCCTACACCAAGTCATGAATACAAAGTCAAATATGCTTAAAGAGCCTTCTAACAGCCCCAATAAAGTGTAGAAACATCATAAATGTTTGAGTAGAATGATTTAATTGAATATTTGATGAGGAATTGAAGACCTATTTTCATGGAGAAGACTTCTTCATCAAGAAAGACATAAAATCAAAGATATAGGGTATGCAAGCAAATAAAGAGGTACTTTCAAGTGGTAAAAATCCACCAATCAATGCACTTGACTTATTCAAACCTTCCAATCAAGTCCACATATACATCAAAGACATTTTTTAAAAGGAAAGGGAGAGAAAATTTAGGGAATAATATGTAATATTTTAAGGGTGTGAAGACAAGTGAGTTACCCCTACTTTGGGGATGATTTGTCTCCCGTATCCTACTCTTTTTATATTTTCATCTTATTTTATAAATGTAATAGATCATATTCTGCTTTGGATATGCTATAAAATTTTTGTACTACATCTTTTAATGTAATAAGAAGCTAGTTTCCTCCATTTTTAGGTTGTTGTGTGAAGTGTATTTGTGATCTCCATTGACATAACTTAGTGAGTCAATACTTTTCCTATGTTAATGTCTAGTTTTTTTACCTTTATATAACATATGTGAGTTTCTATAGGTCATACTAAGTGTCTAGGTTCAATCTTAATCCAAACTTGGAAGTGAATTCAAAAAACTTCCATTCCTTCCATGCAAATAGTCCATGTTGTTAAGGCCTTTGTGTGAAACACTATTGTAGAAGCCCATAGACCTGAAGTAAAGTGAATGTGTGTAGGATGATTTGATTTATAAGAGTGTTAAGTGAAGGCATAAGTGATCTCAAACATTGGTGAATCACCTATTTTTTTATTTTTCATGTCAGCTTTAGTTTTATCATTATTCCTTCACCCTTTTCTTTAGTCAAGAAATCAGTAGTTAGTAATATTATAATTAAATTTAGTGAGTGCATCAAGGGAACCAACCCTATATCTAGATATTATCTCCAACTCAAATTCACCCACACTTTCAAGATATTACATTCTATCAACAAGAGTGGGAAGAGGCACACATTCTCACAAGGGTTACACTCTTGATTAACAACAGTTTTTTCATACCACCTCTACTCATGCTTACTTTTATGAGAGGGATAATACCAATATCCAACATGCCACATTTAACATTATTCATACCACACCATTTATTTTAGAGAGATATACTTTACTAAATGAATAAATAGTTAAACATAACTATGAAATACTAATAAATGCCCTCAATCAGTTCTAGTTGCTGCAATGATGAAGGAAACTACTATAAAAAAGTCTTTCATGATTTTGATAAACTTTTTCTTAGGCTTATTTATATATTCCTTAGATTGACCCATTAGTGGTAATGCATAATATATTATTATTCCTCAATACAAATTTGGTTAAAGAAAATATATGTAAGATGCATCTTAAAGTGGCATTATTGGTAAAATAATGAAATTAAAAAAATCTTAGATGGAGGATTTGTAAAACCTATAGAAAATTATGAATGGATTTACAATATTGTATGTATTACACAATCTAATGGTGATATTCATTGTTGCACTGATTACCATGATTTAAATAAGGCTTGTCCAAAAGATGATTGTACATTACCTAATATCAACATGATTTTTTAATCTATATTTGGATAGGAGACATTTTAATTTATGAATGGATTTAATAGATATAGACAAATTGAAATTAACCTTGTAGATAAATAATAGACAACATTTACTACATCATGGGACACTTTTTGTTATACAGTCATGCCTTTTTGACTCAAAAATGTATAAGCCACATATCGAAGGGCCATGACTCACATATTTCATAATTTCATTTAAAAATATAGCGAGGATTATGTTTATTATTAACTTTAATAATCCAAACATCACCAATACCATGATACTTATTTGTGACAAATATTTGAATGCTTTCAAAAGTTCAATGTTTGATTAAATCCCAAAATTTGTGTTTTTAGAGTATTTATGGGAAATCCACTTGAGTACATTATTTATTAATGAGGAATTAAGGTTGATCCAAAATATGTAAAATCCATTGTTGAAAATGCATTACTAACCAATCTAGATTATTTAAAATGTTTATAGTGTTTAATTCAGGGTATTCAACACTTCCTTGTTAGTTGGATGATAAAATAATTCCTTTCAAGTGTTCACTAAAAAAGACATAAAATTTATATGGGATTATGTTTATCAATAAAACTTTGGTCAAATAATATAATATTTATCAAACCCGCTATCACTCATGCCTCCCATTTTACATACACCATTACTTATTTACATCTCGACCACACATGAAGACTGGCCCTATTAGCATAATATGATGATGATGATAAAGAGTGCACAATCTATTACATCAATCACCAATTGGTTGATAATGAATGAAACTATACAATAATGAAAAAAATAGGTTTAGCCTTGGTTTTTGATACCCAAAATCCATGGCATTATCGACTCAATAATGAGCTTCATGTTATAACTAAATAAGATCCATCAAATTTCATTAAGAATAAAACACACATAATTATATGCATTATAAAATGGGTGAAGCAACTTACAGATTTTCATCAAAAATTTGTATCCCAAAGATCGATAAAAGGTCATGTTGTAGCTGACCAAATAGCTATAGCTCCCTTACCAACTTATTTTTCTCTCATTGAAGCTTTCCATGAAAATTTCAAGACATATAATATATCTTTCAATCTATGTACAATGTTTTTGGATGGATCTATATGTAGAACAACAATAGGTTTTGGCATTCTATTTTTCCCCCCTGAGCATAAATACATGCCTTTATCTTATAGATTAGCCTTTTATTGAATCATAAATATTTACAAATATGAGGCATTGATAATCGAGTTATCCATAACACACAAGAAAGACATTGAAGTTTTTGATTATTCTCAATTGGTTGTTTATCATCTTACCAATCATTACCAAACCAAAGAAGAGAATATTTTTTCATATAAAGAAAATGTGAATAAAATCACAAAGACATTTGATACATTTTATATCAATAGCATTCCTCATAGAGATAACCACCATGTACATTCCAAGGAAATTGTGGCATCCTTGATACCTTTTGATATCAATGATGATCATGTATACTTTTCCATAGATATTTACAATATCCTTCCATTTCTTCTAATAAAATGGACTCCTTAGTCATTCTCTCTATTACATGTAGTTATACAAACACAAAATGGTATATATAGTGATATTTATAATTTCCTCTATCTAGATTATATACCAATCCACTTTATATGGAATGATAAGAAAAAATTGCAATGTTAAACAATTCATTATGTTATTATTGAAAATGATTTGTTTAAATGAGGTTTTGAAAAATAATTACTTTAATGTTTAAATAAATATTAAGGCATGACAAAGAGTGTGATGGGTATTTTAATAGATAAGCCATATCCCAAAAAATATTATGCCAAGGTTATTATTGGCCTACCATTGAAAAAGGATGTATTGAACACATAAAATTATGTTTATAATGCCGTAAATACAATAATTTGAATCATGTATTATCATACGAGTTGCATCCAATTGTTTCACCATGGCCTTTTTCTGTATGGGTTTTTTTGACTTGATTGGAAAGATAAAAATGGTATCCACTGGTGGACACTAGTTCATAATAATGATTACAAAATATCTGACAAAATAGGTAGAATCAATTCTAGTAATTCATAGATCTAAGTGTAAAGTAAATATCTACTCTTCATGGTGTACAATGGGAGTGATAAAATGGTTATCTCTATAGAAACTATATTAGGGATGAATAAAAAACACCTTATCCATAGTCATACTCCATCTGATGGTTAAATAAATTTAAATATATTCATTTACTTCTACAATATCTTCTTTTATATGAATTGAGTTTAAAATATGAAGTTTTATGCCATATAGCATGGATCAAGGTTTATGATGATTTTATGAGGAACCCATAAATGTGGAAATGAGAAAAAATATATTAGTTTGAGAATCAAAATTTCATGATCATATGGGGGAAGCAATTTTACAGGATTCCTTAGGTCCATCATAAGAATACAATGGGATTGATTAGTGTAGTGCAATGGAGATGAATGTTAATGATCACAATAGAAATTTTGTGCTATTTTATATTAGGATATACATAACTTCACAACTCATTACAACCACACATACCACTATACATAATCTAACTATATAAAAACAACATGTTAAGCACTATGTCTTCTTTGATGACACACATGTCCTCAATACACCTAGTATTGTGGCTAATCCGATTGACCTTTTGGACACTATTTATATGTGGACCAATATGTAGATGTTCAATCTTGTAAAATGAAGAGATGAAGTAAAAAATCAATGAGGTAATCTAGAATGGCCATATTTGATACCAAAAAAAATAGGCCAACTTTATGGAGGCCATAAATTTTAATCCATAACTTCATTTGAGCTCTTTCATGCACAAAAAATGAATATATCAAAAAGTTAATTATTGTTCTAAGAAGTTATACCTACTTAGGGATGTCTTTGACAATTTTTTTAGGTCGTATGTGATCATCTGAGGGTCCAAAATTACAATTTAATTATTTTTTCAAGATTTTTATATTTTTAGAAATTATATATTTTTAAGACCAGATGTTAATTTTAGTTAAATTTAGTCTCATAGGCTAAATTTAGCATTTAAAATATTTTGGGAGATTTTAAGAGCTGTGCACACTTGCATGTGAAACTTACTATAAATAATAGCTGCTAAAAATAGACATTTTTTTAGATTTTAATTTTTTAGAATTTTACCATGTCAACTCTAAATTATAAGTTCAGGATTATTTAACCATTATTTTAGGTTTTTAGTTATTTCAAGTTAGTCAATACAAATCAATTGAGTTATTATGTTAGATCTTGGCCTATTGATAATTTTATTATCTTGATAGTTTTCAGGTTCATTATCTGATATCAGAGTAAGTTCAAATCTTGGAGAAGTAAAGAATGGTGAGAGGATGAGGAGGTATTGCACAAATGAACCAAACTACACAAAATCTATGAAGACAAGTAGAACAATTAACCAATTTTATCACCAATCAGGAGAGAAGACAAGGTGGAGATGAGGAAGACATAGATTATGATGAAGAATAACAAGAGTAGCCACCATCAATAAAAGAGATGATTTTTTGGGCTTTAGAAAGAAGGAATGAAATAATCAAGGTTGATTTTATAGATTATGGAGGCAGTTTACAATAAAGGAGTGAATAGATTGGGTGAATAGTATAAATAAGTAATTTGAGTGGAATACTATGAGAGAAGACAAGAAGATAAAGTATGCACACACTAAATTTAAAGTTCATGAAATGATTTAGGGGAATGACTTGTAGAAGGAGAGATATAGAAAAGGTAATCAGAATATTAATTCAAGGAAAAATATGGATAAGCTATGAGAGAAATTTCTTCTTATTAATTATGCACAAACCCTATGTAAAATATTTAATAATTTGAGGCAAAAAAATCACAGTATATAGTAGTATACATATGAATTTTATAATCTTTCCATATGAGTGGAGCATTATGAAACATAAGAGTAGATGGCTACAAGTTATGCAAATAGTTTGAAATTTTCTATTCAAGATTAATTAACCATGCATAGAATACTTTGCATGGAAGAGGCTTATCAATTATCTTTTAACGTAGAAGAAAAACAAAATAGATATAATTTTAGAAGAATGTCTTTTGGTCCATGAAGAGGCATATCCCTTCCAAATAGGGTATGAGGTGCATTTAATACCACCAAAGTTGGATCTAATACAAATAGAGATGAATCATCATATGGTGCAAAAAGACAAGATGATAATAGGCAATGGTTTTAATACCAATAAAGAGGAAGAATATTTTAGAGAGGATGAGGTTACATTGGTATTAGAGGATGGTTTCTAAATTAACATATATCTTATGTCTACTATAAATGTGGAGAATAAGGTCGTAGATAATTTGAGTGTCCACACTATCAAGATTAAAAAATGAGGTAAAAAGATCACCCAAGAGTGAATCTAGTTGATGCTTAGATAGAAGAAAAAAAATATTGACGTTGTACTTATATATGTTGGAGAGAATTTCATGATGATAAGACTCATGATTGCTCCAAGGAAGAGACAAATGTAGAATAAATAAGATGGTGATGCATGGTTGTGATCAAATATTTTTTAAACAAGATATAGTTTAGGTGGAAAGGTATGTAAAGTAATTATAGATGGTGGTAGTTATGAAAATATAGTTTTCAAAGAAATGATAGAGAAACTAAATCTAAAATGTGAAATTCATCCTAATCCTGATGGATTTCATGGTTTAAGGAAATGAAGTTACAGTATATAAAAAGTGATTAATCAAGTTTTTTTATAAGAAAGAGTTATAATGATGAAAAATGGTGTGATGTTATCCCAATGGATGTGCATCATGTGTTATTGGGATGACCATGGTAATTTGATAGGAAAGTAATTCATGATGAATTAAATAAAACATACACTTTTTGGAAAGGTGGTGCAAGGTAGTTTTATTATCTCTTAAAGAGGAAGAGAAGGCAGAATCATGCTCTCTATTAAAGAATTTATCCAAGATATGAAGGTGGCATGTTATTTTTCTGTATTAGTAGTAAAGAATGAAGACAAACAAGTGCAAACACCAAAAAAAGTAGCAAGAGTGTTGAAAGATTATGCAAATGTTATGCCTAATGAGTTACCAGATGGTTTACAACTAAAGAGAGATATTTAGCATCACATTGATTTAATTCCAAGATCAACTCTACCTAATTAAGCAGTTTATAGGATGGGTCTAATAAAATATGAAAAATTAAATAAATAGGTTACTATATTGCTAAGAAAGAACATGATAAGGGAGAGTATGATTCCATGTGCAATACCAACATTGCTAACTCCAAATAAATATGGAGGATGGAGAATGTGTGTGGATAGTAGATGAATTAATAAAATTACAATCATGTATAGGTTTCCTATACCTCATTTAGATGATATGATGGATGTGCTTATAGGAGAAAAATATTTTACCAAGATTGATCTAAGGAGCCGTTATTATCAAATTTGAATTCATGAAGGAGATAAGTGGAAAATTGCATTCGATACTAATGATGGCTTATATAAGTGGAAGGTGATGTCATTAATATTATCTAATACATCTAACATATTTATGAGGGTGATGAATATAGTGCAACAAGAATATTTTGGTAAGTTTGTGGTTTTTTATTTTGATGGTATTTTGATATTCAGTAAGATTAAATACGAGCACTTACAACATTTAAGAATGGTAATGGATATGTTAATAAAGGAGAAGTTGTATGCAAATTTGAAAAAGTATAGGTTTGTAAAAAATAGTTTGGTATTTTTGGGATTTTTAGTTTCAACAGATGGTGTGAGAATGGATGAAGAAAATATAAATTCAATTATTCAGTGGCATATTGTAAAAATAATTATAGAGGAAAGAAGTTTGCATGTTTTATCAACTTTTTATAGAAAAAACTATTAAAAATTTTAGTGTATTGTGGTACCAATAATAGATTGAATGAGAGGGAAAGAATTTACATGGACTAGAGTAGCCACATAAAGCTTTGAATTTTTGAAGAATAAGATTACATAAAAACCAATTTTAGCATTACAATATTTTATCAAGGTGTTTGAGGTTGAGTGTGATGCTTCATTTGTGATAATTGGTGTTGTGTTAAGTCAATAAGGAAAGCCACTATCATATTTTAGTAAGAAATTGAATGAGGTAAGAAAAAATTATTCTACTTATGATATGAAATTTTTCAAGCATTGAGATATTGGAGGCATTATCTGATGCCTAAAGAATCTATACTATTTACAAATCATGAAGTTTTTAAGTATGTGAATACACAAAATAAGTTGAATAGTAGGTATGCAAAGTGGGATTATTTCTTGTTGGGGTATACTTTTGTGTTGAAGCATAAATCAAGAAAACATAATCATGTAGCTAATGTATTGAGAAAAAGGGTAGCTTTATTAAATACTATGGTGAGTGAAATAGTTGGATTTGAAGCTATCAAAGAATTATATGACACTGATCAACATTTTTGTAAGGTAGTTGAGTAGTAAAAGGAATTTATTAATAGGTAGGATAGATGTTATCTATGATGAGTATCTTATCCAATAAGGTTGTCTCTTCAAGGGTAATCAATTATGCATTCCAATTGGATCTCTATGAAATAATATTATAAGAGAATTACATGGTGGTGATTTAGTTGGACATTTTGTTAAGATGAAGACAATAGTTTTGGTGGAAAAAAAGTATTTTTGACCAAAGATGAAGAGAGATGTGATAATGTATGTTTCAAGCTAAAGAATATATCAGGTGGCTAAAGGACATGCATACAATACTAGACTATACATGTCATTACTGGTTCCAAGAGGGTCATGGATAGATTTGAGTATAGATTTTGTGTTAGGATTACCAAACACATAGAGAGGTAATGATTCAATTTTTTTTTGGTTGTAAATAGATTTTGTAAGATGTTTCATTTTATTGCATGTAAGAAAACTTATGATGCCACTAGAGTTGTGGAATTATTTTTTAACGATATTTTAAGATTAGATGGTTTTCCAAAAAGTATTACTTCTTATATGGATATGAAATTTCTAAGTCATTTTTGATGGATTTTGTGGAAGAAGGTGGGTACTAAGCTAGGATTCAGTAGTGCATATCATGCACAAATAATTGGAAAGATATAATTTGTGAATAGGATCTTGAGAAATTTATTCAGATGCATAGTGGGAAAGAAGCCCAAGTCATGGGACTTGGCTTTGCCACAAGCTGAATTTACATTTAACAGTTTGGTGAATAAATCAACAGGAAAGTCACCATTCTAAATTATTTATGGAATAAATCCTATGGGTATTTTAGATTTGATGCAATTAGCAATTATAGATCAAATTAGTGATGATGCAGAAGCATTTTCAAAGCATATGCAGCAGTTCCAAGGAGTAAAAAGAAAGATGAACAAAATTAATGAGAAATATAAAGTATTAGTAGATGTTAAAATAACATCCAAAGTATTTTAATATGGAGAGTTATTTAATGATTTACATGATAAAAAAATATTTCTAAAAGGCACATACAACAAGTTGAAGTCCAAGAAAATTAGACCATGCAAAATTTTGAAGAAAGTCAATGGAAATGCTTATGAGATGAGTTTACCATACAATTTTGATATATCTATAGCATTTAATGTTTTATATTTATATAAATTCCATGGAGAAGATGAAGGTGATGAAGATAAATAAATAAATTGGCAGCAACAGGTTTTGAGTAAGAAGAAGGAAAAGATAGTGCAGGTTTTGTGTATGAAGACAATGAGTACAAGGTAAGAGAATTATTACATGTATTTTGTATAGGAAGAAGGATTAAAATAAGAAAACAACACTTGGAGTAACTAATCGGATCTAAAAAATATTAATAAGAAAAAATGGTAGCAATACAATCAAGGTAACTCATAGGAGCTGAGTTGGTTTCAACAAGAGAAAAATGATGTAAGATTCATTTTTATATATAACCTATTTTTCATGTCAAAAATAATTTAACATTTGTTTTCTAAAAGTTGAACCCTAAGTTAAAGAATGGTGGTAGGCTCACATCGAGAAATATAATTATAGACACCTAATTTTTGTACAATATTTGTAATTTTCATGTCATTATTATGATTTTATGCATATGGATCACATATTCGAATTAGGTAATTATTTATATGTTATCTTATGTTATCACTTCTCCTTTCCTTTGTGTGTGGCCATGTGATTCTCTCCTTTTTTCCTATTTTATGTGTTTCTTATTATTGGGAATTATAGTCACTAAAATTAATATCTAATACTAAAAAATTAAATTTATCACTACTCCTTATACATAATTCACCTACACTTAATTCCATGGTTCCAAAAATATATTCCTATACTTATATACAAATTATCCCTATCATTAGTCAAAACTAATATGAAGTATTCATATTCCTCAATCCAAGTAGTCTAAACTCACTATTACACTGATTCACACTTTTGGTTGAATTGCCTTTTTTCCTCGTATAATGTCACTCCTTCAAGATAATCATGTTTTCTATAAGTTTTTTAAGGCATTAGATTCATCATCCCCTCAAAAAAATATAATTTATAAAATTTAAATTCACCTCATGGGTCAGTCAACATGTTTCACAAGCCCCATTCAAGGAAATCCTTAAAAAACACTATATAAGACCTTTTTATTTTCATTTGTTTAAGAATTAGGAAGGAGAATTCTAAATTAAAAACACCATAATTATTCAGAAGTTTTAGTGCATATAGCCAAAGTAGTCCCAAACTAAGTTTGAGTACACCTCCAAAGAAACAAGTCATCATTGAAGCACATAATTACACTAAGATTGCACAAACATATAATATTACACTATTATTTCACACACACCATCATATAATGGGAGGAATACTTGGTCTTTGATCCCTATTTTAGCTATTTTTATGTAAGGAGTGCTCAACCTATGAGATGTTGAGATCAAACACAAATTAAACCCCCAAACCCTTTTTCTCTATTTATTTATCCTTGTCATTGAGCTAAGGTTCTAAGTGAATAAGAAGGTACAAAATAACTCTTATGGTGAATAAAATAAATATGATCATGTATGTAGGACCTAAAGGTGAAGTTACATTGATTTTATTTCACACATAGTGAAAATACCCTACCAAACATTGACACACCCTACATATGACAACATGGACAAACCTTGTCCAAATAACATGAACTTATCCAAAATTCAAACATAGCCATGGTCTTGACTCATAATCCCACAGTCGATTAGATAGTATATGTTATAGTTTATCAAATTTGAGTCATAACTGAGTTATTTTTATTTAGTATTTTACCCTTTTAGTATCTATCTTTAAATAGTATACTCTAATTCAATTTTTTTTTAATTAATTATTTTATACTTTCCAATATTATGTTAGTAGTTCATCATAATTTGATTAACACTTTCTTAATCCCTATTTTCTAAAAAAATATTGGTGAAATCACTATATTCATTGAATATTATAAGCCTTAATTTTACCTATCTTTTCATTATAATTTTACTCTATGTGGTTAAAAAGAATTGCTTTTTGTAGACACCCAAAATCAGACACTTCATGTCAACTTTACATATCTTCTAATTCTATAATAGCATCCCTAATATAACCTAATACTATTCATCACCTCCTAAATAATTAATCCCTTAATTCACAATTATACTTAATCCCATGAAGCTGACATCATATTCCATTGGTTAATTAATCCAAATTAACTAACTAATGTTTCTATAATAAATAATTCAAAGGATTTTGAATATTTATATTTTATAAAAAAATAATAAAAGGCAAATATACATACATCATAGTTAAATCCAAATATATTCACACACTAACCAATGAAAATCAATATTCAATACATTTGTCCACATCCCCATGAAATCAACCCTTCTTCCAAATTAAATCACCTCCTTGCTTCATAAATAAAAATCCTTAACTCATGCCAACCCCCCAAATTTACTCCTCAACATCCGTCATTTAGTGAGGAGGTGAACTCATTATTCACCATTTATATTTTAGAAAACTCAATGGCTCACAATTATGAATAAAACCTATAAATTTAGGGTTCCCCATATCATTTCAATAAGTATAATTTTCCTAACATAGTTATGCCAAATTAACAAGCATGTTTTGATAACACACAAAGTGATATCCTTTTAGAGAGATACTTATACATTATTCCAATCACTTATCAATCCAAATATATCATTTATCAAGGTGATATTTTTTCTAAGTGATCATGGACATCCACTAGGAAGCTAGAAACTACATCCATATATCTGAGCACATCATGAATTTGGCTAGAAGATTTTAAAGAAACAATAACAATTTAGTTTGTTTTCTTATTTTAGTTGCATTCTTCTTAGTCTTTATCAATTCAGGAACACATGCCTACGTTAGTGGTAGTATTTAAAATTTTATTTTTGATGTATGGTAACAAACCTAACCTTTGTCTCATGATATTACATTTTGCATGCCTAATGGGACTATGGAACTCTCAATCAGTTTTGAGGACATCCTAGCTTGTTTTGAGCTAATGTTTTTAAGGTTTTGCATTTAATTTCACCTTTTGTTATTCCATTATGGAAAATGTTAATTTTTAGCTTTTCTTCACTTTTGGTTGTATCCCAAACTATCCAACTATAGCCTAACTTCTAGAGGCATATTCTTATTCATCTATACTCCATTTTTGGTGTCATAATTTTGTAAACATTGTTTTTTTCATGAAATTTTTAAACTTTCAATTGATTTAACTTCATTTCACATATATTTCTCATTAAACAACATGTTGTCACTTATCTCTTAGCCATTTGAAAGTTTTATACACTTGTCAAAGGCCAAACATAGGACTATTAATATATTGCCTGGATGCTTTCATTTTTCAAAGATAAAACCAAAAATGTAAGCATTCATAACACTTGATTTTTTAACTTTAAAATGAACACATGCTTCAAATTTCAATCATTAAAATAAACGATTTTATTGTTTAATTTGATTATGTGTGTTTGTTTGTGTTATCCCTAATTTGTATGATATCCCTTTACCCATTTTTTTGATCTTGGGTGATCAAAATAAATTTAGTTGTGTTCCCCATCCTTAATTGAAATATATTTATTATCTCCTCTTTCTCTTCATAGGACCCTAGAGTCATAGTTAGTTGAACTTATTTTTTTATTTTTAACTACATGACATCGACCTTGATCACCTAGCATGAATCCTTCATGCATAAAAATTGGTATTTCATCCCACAACATATAGAAAAACCCCATGTGCCAGTGGAGTATACAAATTATGTTAGGAATTATACCTATAATGAAATTGGATGTGTGTTTGAATTGTGTCATCAAGTAAGAGGCTTTCATGATCCAATACACAATCCCTAAACAACACCCCTCAATGAATATTTTTTTATAGAACATCATTGAAATCCTATGGATGATGTGAGAGTGAAGGGACTAGACCATCTCACATAATATCATTGAAAAACCTATTCCACATATTTGGCCCAATTATACCATACTGTATATAGGGTATGCACCTAATTAAGCACCATTTTCTAATATTAGGTCCATTTGGCCATAACTAACTTTTAATGTAGGGAATACAACATTATCAAATATAATTCACCACATACATATGCTTAGTGAGGGTTGGGAGACCAACCTAGTCACCACTTTATTTAAGTAGAACAAGGGGTTGATTAGTTTCATGTCACACCTATTACTACTAGCATATGGATTGTTACTTACATGCACTTTTTTGATTATTTTCTAGACCTATGTTGTTTATCAACCTTATATACTTAAAACAAGACCAATTACCCAAGATAAGCCATTTTAGTCAATCACATTAATTATCCTTAATTAGGCATACTTCGACTATGTCCAAATCAAACATCATAAAATCCAAAGTCAAAACATCAATGTATAAAATTCAAGATAAGTCAAAACCAAGTCAAATTTACCAAGTCCAAATTTTCCAAATTCAAAATTTTAAGCTAGACTTCAACACCAAGTCAAATCCATTTCAAAATTCAAATTTCAACAACAAGTCAAAAGTCAAATAGTTCCATGTCAAACCTTCTAAGGTCAACTTTAAAATTCAAAATTCAAAGATTAAAATTCAAATATAGTCAACTTTGACCAAAATAACATATTAAAATTCAAATCAAGTCAACTTTGGAAGGTCAAACCCAATTCAAAAGTTAAACATCTAGTCAAATTTGACCAAAATAAATAAATAAGGTCAAATCTAGTCAATTTTGACCAAGTCATGTCAATTATAAATCAACTAAATATGCAAATTTAAATCATTTTCTTTTTTCCCATTCAATCCCCCACACCTATCAGTTGAAAATGACCAAAATCATAACATCCATTTTCTTCTCCCATCTATGTCAAAAACTCATAATTGAATCACATAAATTAATCAAATCATGTCAACAAATCATACATTAAACTCTATCTAGGCATATCACATCCAAAATAAATCTAGATATAGTCTAAAATAAATTATACCTATACGAGAACAAAGGAGATGTAATTTTTCAACATTTAGAAATAGGTGCCCAAATTATTAAATATTAGGATCCAACAAACATAAGCTCCATCATCAGCATACAAACTTTAACCCATCTAAATCAGAATTTTTGACATCAATAAAACATCCCATCCACTAAAATATTGATCATCACATCCCCCATGACACTAGCAAATGAAAAACTGTTTTATAACCCTCATCCAGCATCCATTTGGCCTTTGAGCCACGAAAATAATATCAAGAACCAATTCCCTCTACATATAAACATTTTTTTAAATTGGGACTACATAATCTCTTTAGTGAACCATTGAAAGAAATATTTTACCAACTAGTCACAGAAAACATGATTGTGTATCTATGCACCAAGTATTTTTATGAAAATAATTAATAACATGATTGTTATTAAAATGAATAATATTTCACATATCATTAAATTTAGGTAAATTATATTAATCAATGTGCTATACTTGGAATTTATATCCAATATTTGATTAATCATAAGGACATCAAAATAGAACTAGATACATTCACATCTAGGAATCAACAAACATGGATATGCCAAGAATCATTTCTCCATCACAATAAACTATATTTAGTGATTTAGTCTTTTATGATCACCCTTTGACCATCCTCCCATATATGATGAGCCTCACTTCGATGAGCCTCTATATGACCATCCACTTGTCTTTGATGAACCCTTATTCAATGAAACCGTCTCCAAAAAACCCATGATTGACCAATAGGACATCTTTAGAACATCACAAAACATCCCTCATTTACAACACTCTCTTCATCTCAAAGCCCTCATTTCCAAATAGGAAGTGAAAAAGGTAATTGTGGATAAAATAATCAAATAGGCCCTCCATGTTGCCAAATCACAATAAACATCACAAATGGAATCAAAATTAGTATCTTCATTAGAATACACATTAGGCTCAAAACAAATATCAACATCATATTTAGCATTTTCATTTTAATAAAAATTAGGGTCTTATGGTATTGGATACACACATCATGTAGATAATTTTGAAGGTATTAGTGATCCTTCCATGGTTTTTGAGTAAGTTTCCTTTGACATCAATTAAATTTACCCTAGTACAATCTATGAGAATTATGAAGCCTTTAATCCTTCCATAAATAGTTCCCATCATTTTCACATCATCCATCCTAACCCTTATCATGACATCTAATATCTCACACCCATATATTTGGATTGATATAATCACACATTATCAAACTTATTCCACATAGACATATTAGTTATAGAATTTATGCAGATCTATAAAAACATTTAGTGATAAGAAAATTCCCTTGGTGAAATCTTGTTTTAGGTACTATTAGATAATCAAGATAAAAATATAGGAATTCTATAAGAAAAGTTTCCTAGTTAAACCTTATTTGAGGCACTAGTGGCAATTGAAATTAAAAATTCTAGTCCCTTAGTGAAAACCTTTTTGAGGTGATATATTAAAAAATAAACTTAAAAAAAAATTTACTAACTAGGACTTTGTTGTTGAGTACCTCTTCAAGGTACCAATAGATGAATAAATCATTCCTACATCACTTAATGAAGACATTATTGAATTCAAGATAAGAACAACTGATAATCCAAAATTCTTTCAAATCACAACAAATATTAGGCCTAAAGTGAAGAAAAGTATTACAGTACTCCCAAAATAATTATTTAAAGGTCTTTTAACCCACAATAGAAAAATGATGTGTGTGCCTGTTAGTCCTAATTTACCTTGGTCCCCTAATAATTATACATGCCTTCACAATCATATCTTTCTTCCAAATCATATATCACACCATCACATCATATCTTTCATCCAATGATTGTCATACTTTACCCTCTGTGATAACACTCTCTATCATAGATGTTAGAAGCATAGCTTCTTTAAAGGTTTAAAGGAATCATAATCAATAATCAATAATCAATAAAGATCACAACAAAATAAATAAATGAATCTAATTATTCAGCTTGAACTTCTTCTCGAAGTTTGATACACTCATCCTAATTTGTTTGAAGAGAAAAAATATGATGGTAGCCAAGAAAGTGAAAATATTTAATATATTGAAGAAAAAATATCTAGGAAACATGCTTTTCCTACCCTGAATACTAAAAATAAAATTCACTTTTAGGTCTATGATGATATTCATCCTAATGCTACAAATAGTGTGCCTACATTCAATGGTGAAAGTCATGTCACACCTACTGAACACATCAAATATATATTTAGTTTTTGTATTTTCCATAATGTTATTAAGGATAATATTTATATTAGACTCATTTTCATGTCCCTAAGAGGTAAATTAATTTATTGGTATAGGACTCTACTTGGTGGATGCATCACATCATAGGATGACTTGGGAATGTTACTAACTTCAAGGTTTCAAGATGAAAGTGACCATACTTCTCTCATGCATCATCTAAATGTGACCAAAGAGCCCCCAAGGAAATAATTCATGACTTCAATCAGAGGTTTTAAAAGACTTGGTATAGATATCCTCTTCTCATGATACCAACTACTAGTTTTGTGTTTCCTACATACTTGAGAGCCATTGGTACTAATATTTCCATCATGATTCAATCTATAGATGGTTTAATTCTTATCTAAGCATGTGAACTTTTAATTAGAGATGAGAATGACCTCATTCAAGTAATAAAGTCACATATTAAGTTATATATGCCCTTGATACCTAATACTCTTTCTAATACTCCAAACATTGCTCAAGTTCCTAATTCTAACACCAAGCCTCATGTTGCTCCTAAGAAGGAAGGTGATTCCATGGATCCATATGCATAAATTCAAATGTTAAGAGATTATATTAGGCAAAAATGTGATAAAAGAATACATATCCCTATCAAAATCAATATGGACAAAAATATGGGAGAGGAAGAGGTCAAGGGAAACCTAACATCAATAAGCCTACCAATGTGTACAATCCCAATTCCACTACCAATGCAAGAGAAATGGTACCATTACATAGCAAACTAGTGAAAGGAAAAGATGGAAAATAAGGCCAATTCATTGATGCCAATGAGGGTGGATAGCAAGATCTAGTTTCTCAAGGAGGAGTAATTCCCCTCTTATTAGGTAAAGATGATGTCATGATACAAGCAAATTAAGATTGGTAGCCTCATGGAGAAAGTCTCACTAATTTTTTGGTGGAAGATAATTTTGTGCTCAATCAAGGAAATTATGTTGCAGATAACACAAGGGCGAAGAATAAGGCTCTAAAAGGTGATACTATCATGCCTACAAGTTCATCCAACCCTTATAAAAGGTAAAAAAGCATGGTTGTAAGCATGATAGTCCCTAATGGTCTTACACCTCCTTCAAGTCAAAATATGGTACGGTATTGTCAATGTATCTCAATTACTTAAGTTCTAAAAAATACTTTGCTTCCAAAGACTCATGATAAGGTGTATAATTCTACCATAAACATAGTGGATTCATTGAAAAGTTCCAAATCATATATCTCCTTGTGGGGTTTTCCTTCATGACTTCCCTTTCTTTCTTATCCTTTAAGACATAGTTGTTGTTGACCTTCTTGCTCATTTTACAATCTGCCTTTTAATAGACTTTACAACCAATATAGGTGGCTATATCTCAGCTAACTATTCCTTCTTGGCCTTTTTGAAAAGGTATGGAACCAAGGTGACCATCATAACTTAGCCTCTTGCAAGGTTTCATATTGAGCCATTCATTGAAAAAAGCTCAAACTTCAATTATATAATTAATGAGGAAAATGACTATATTGTGGATGATGGCACTTATTCCAAAATTTAGGTTACAACTGACTTGTTTCTAGATGAATATGGTGTATATGCTTATGAGTATGATCCTTATGCATACTTTGAACAAACTAACCTTGGTACTTATATCATTCATGAAGAGCCATTTAAGGGAGATGAGGTAAATTTTAAACATTCTTTCTTAGAATTTGTTTAAGGTAACTACATGATTCATGAGTATGATGATGATAGGTTTACAAACCTGATTGATCACCATAGTGGAAATAATGATTTATTTCTACCTATTATTGATGAATATGCCCTTGATTATGAGTGTCATTTTGTGCTTGAGGATGAACTATGGCGAAGGTTCAATGCCATATCTCAATATTTTGTCCAATTAATTAATGCTACTTCCCCTCCTAAGAGGTCTATATCTAATGTGTATGATAATGATTCTAAAAAATATGATGTTGAGTGTCTCACCAAGCATGGAAAAAAGTGTCATTTTGTGAATGAGGATGAACTATGGCAAAAGTTTAATGCCATATGCAAATAATTTGATAAGTTGGGTAAGACATTTTTCTCTCCTAGAGATTGCATGTCTGATACCAAAATTGCTAATGAGACTAATGAGAAAGTTGTTAAGTGTATTTTCAAACATAATATTTGCTATCATTATACTGATCAAGGGTCTAAATTCATGAAATAGTTTGATGAACTAATTTCCCAAGAAGTTGTAAACATGGAAAATGAGGTCAAGGCAAATTTGGTTGTGCTTCAAGGATAGTCAATAACTCCATCTGATGTTGAATCATTTTCAAAGGCATTGGAACATAAAGAATAAGAACTTGATGTCTCCATGTATCAAACACATGATGCACAAAAGGATAGAAAGATTGGGGAAATTGTCATACATTTCAATCTATAATTTGAAGAAGGCATATAAAATATGACAATTATCAAGGGGATTACCACTCCAATAAAGGTTGTTAAAGAGAAAGAAAGAAAATTTGTGAAGGATACAAAAAATTCACTTGTAGGCCTAATAAGACATAAATGTGGTGGTTCTCTTGATCACCTACGTATGCAAATGGTTAATGATTAGCATGATTCTCACGCTAGACTACCTTCATGCAGGGACAAAAATGTAAGAAGAACTATTTTTAACACTAGTTGAGGTATGATAGTATGTTTTTAACCTCGAGAGTGAGGTTTTATAAATATTAGATTAGGTGTGTGTATATCTATTTTAGTTTTATTATGTTTCATAGGTGTTCTAGTTGAACACATGTGTGTTTCTCTTTGGTGTTTCTATTTTGTGTGTCTTTCCTTTATGTTTGGTATGATGTCAAAGGTAATTATGTGTCAAACCTATGTATAGGTGACTACATAGCCTAATTGAGAGGATTATGATACTAGTATTGGTATAGCAAGCATAAAACTCTTGTTAAATCACTAATAATGTTAACCATTTTGACCATAAGTAAAAATGAGTAAACCCCCTATAGTCCAAAACATGATATAGGTGTCTATTATAATGTCGTAGGGTGTGTCATGATTCATTTATGTGATTTAATGTATCATTAGACTTGGTCATAGTTCATTTAGTCTTTATGTCAATTTTTGTCATTTAGTGGTCATAAATAAAGGTGGCATGGTTTTCTTAGGTGTCCAAGTGTTTTAATCTCTCTTGGAGGTTCCTAACTAAAAATCAAGAAACTAAGTGAAAATATGACATTCTGAAGGTTGTATGACCTATGGGAGAGAGTGTAATTTGGGAGAGGCTTATGCAGTGATCATATAGTTTACCTAATTCTATTTTCATGATCTATCTACTTTGGAAGTGCCAAAAATAGGCTAAAACTATTCTATCTCTCCATTACTCCACTAGACAAGCAGAACTAGTCAGTAGGTTTCTTCTTCGTATGGATAATAAGAAGAATTACAAGTGAAATAAAATTTATTATGGATATTACACTTGGTTAGATTAATTTTCATGTTCTGAGTTAGAGGAATGGTGTCCTATACTTTATGAACCATTCCTAAGAAGTTGACTATCTAGTTTTGCTTGCCAATCCTCACACCCTATAGGTTTTGCTCTAATTTGAGATAGTTAGTATAACTTAGTTGATTAATTTAATTAAATATGATGTTTAATTCCTTATTTCATTCTTCCCATGTTTGGTTTTATGATTTTAAGTGATTTTATGGATCAAATAGTTCAAGTTGTAGGTTAATATATGCTAGTGGACTTGCATAAGGGTTCTTTCTGTAGAGTGGTTTCAAATTAGTTTAAGGTATGATGTTTCATATTTTCAATGACTTTTTTATCCCCTCTCCTTATAATAACAATCTCACAAGCTAAAATACTGAAGGTTGCAGTCAAAATGTGATATACAGTTAGTTTTATGCAAGTTTCAATATATGGTCATGGTCTCTTGAAGAGTGAGAACATTCATGAACGTATATGAAGAGTCCCAAGTTGTTTAACATATTCTTGGAGAATGAAAAATAAAAAAACTTTCCCTTAAAATGACAAAATATAGACTATTATAGTCAATTCTCATATATGCATAGTCATAAATCATGAATTCACACCTACAGGAGGTCAACCACATTAGAAAGGATATGTTGAAACTTGTTTCAAGTCCTTAAATGTTGTGAGGATTAATTTTAGAATAGTGAGAGTGTCTAATATTGATTATAAGGCCACATTCCATCCATATAACTCTTCTCCACACTCAATGCCATGTATGCAGAAATGCACACCTATGAGTGGCTTACATAGAAATATGAGACCATGATATGGAGGAGTTTAACATGTTTTGATATTACAATAAATTTTTTGTAATTTGAATATAATTTTAAAACCATGTTTGAAGTATTAGACTAGAAATCAGATTTGAGAGGTCTCCCCAAGTGAAGGGATTTGAATTCAGGGACAAGTTTCCCTAAAACACCAAAATAGAGGCCCAAGCACTTTTGGTGATGCCATATAATAGTGTTACAAAGAGACTTGATGAATCCAAGTGCACCCATATTATATCCTTAACATATGGGTATAACCTTGGAAAATAAAATGTATGTGTTACTAAAGGAACATGATGTTTGAGGGCCACCAATTTTGTCATTTATTCACTGCAAACACTCAATGTTTTCCTACTAGATTTAAACTTCAAGTAACCTATACACCCAAAGATAGTAAGGTGATAACAGGTCTTCATGGTAAGTGGTTCTAAGTAAGTGATAATGTATTTTTTATTCCAAAGGCTATCAAGAATTATTGAAATGTTGAGTATGAACCCCCATCAACACATATAGGTGTATGATTAGTCAGAAAAGTCAGCTGCATCCTAATTGTATGTGACTCATTAAATAGTGTTGTGAACCTATGGATACTATACCTATAAATTCAAAAAACTTCCCATGGGAAAATTATTCCAATACTTATATAAGGATCCAAAGTTATGTGGCACTAATTTCAAAGTTGATAGCCACCTAGAGGACCTTATTTTACTCCAAGATGGTCAATTATAGCTAATTGTAACATGATAATGACATGCGAGCATGAACACTCTTGAATTTAGCCTCACCCAAAGAATGGTATGAAAAAAAATAACTATTAGATGAGCACATATAACCTCAATAAATTCTTGTAATAATGACACAATGTCTAGGTCAAAATTGTAGACTACAAGTGTCACCTTTTGAGAAAAAAAACATAGCCACACATAGTCAACACATGTATTCAGTCAAGAACAATGTATATATGTAGTTTTTGGGTGGTAAATATGTATGTAACACATTAAACATGGTTTCAATGGCCTTAATATACTACTAACACATGGAAAGAGGGAAACAAAAGGTCTCTAACATGCATACATTGTCTATATTCAAGACCCTGTACACACTGAGATTCTCCAAGAGTTTGTCTTGGGTTTTCTATGTTTTGGAGGGGATATTCATATGATAAAGCGAAAAAAATTTCATAAATCATCCTCACAACTTGGATAATTTCTTCATATCAGCCTTTTACATGAGATAATAAGGGAAGTGCCCTCTATTTCATCTTAGACAGAGGACAATCCCCAAGGGGCTAAACTTGTAAGTTTTGAGAAAAGAGGATGAAAAGGTGAGATATGGGTTAGTGAGACTTTACATAAGGACATTGAGAGTTTTGTCATACATGGATAAACATGAAATACCATGCATAGAAGATACAAACATGTCAAGGTGTCTTAAATCCATAAGCATGTAGATAGACCTATTAGGTCTTGATTAGGCCTAGTGCCTAATAGGGTCCAAACTTCAATCCTAGGGATAGAGGAACATTAAAAATATTTTTAATATGTTCATTGGGAGTCATAAGGTGTTTTCTAGCTATTGGAATGCAAAGGAGACCATAGGTAAACCATTTCTTGGATCAATCCACATTGGGCCTGCAGAGAATAGGAGGAGCTTGAGATGGAAAATTTGAGAAATCACATATAATTGGAGGTTTTGAATGGTATTTTGAGGATTTTTTTTATTGAAAAAGGGTTTTGTGGAATTTATTTACAAATTGAATGTTACATCTGTATGAACAAACCTTAGATGGAAAAATGAGTCTAAACCCTTTATAACCCTTGGTAGTGACTCAATTGGGAAAAAAAAGTAGGAGAGGAATATATATGTCATATAATAGATAGGGATATTATTATAAGTTATATATAAGTATCTAGTTCTCCTCCCCATCAAATTGAGTTAGACCTTACTTCTACAAATAGGGAGGAAAATGGATTTCTTTGATAGTTTTTGGTGTTTCTCAAGTGCAAGGGAGATTCAAAAGATTCAAGTCACTTTGGGAGATATTTTAGGACATAAAATAACCCCTAATATATATTTAATTCATCATAAAATATCACAATTGCTTTTACAATCACCTTCATCTTAACTAGTCCAAACTAACATAGTGAACAAGCTGGTGAGAGAGTGAAAACTTTAGGTGGGAGGTATTTTAAGGTAATTTTTATGAATATAAGTATACTAAGGTTCATAATAGGTTTCATATAATATTTTTTATGATTAATATTTTAAAATTGAAGACCCATTTTGGTGCCAAGTTTGAATGGTGAGTGAAAGAAGAACTATTTGGACTATGGGTAGTTATAACTCATGTCCAAAGGAATATTGATGATTAGGGATGAGAAAATTAATTTTTTAGAATTTAATAAACCCCTCCCCCTAATTTCAATCATCACATATTTCTCTAGTCTACTTGGGATACTCCAAGAAGGCCAAATGATGAAGGCAATTTTCTCAGCATGTAACTTAGGACTTTTATGCCACATTTCAAAAGTTTCATGTTTTATGGGGAATTTATAAAAATATACCTTACATGGTCTATTTAATATCCCTATATCCTACATATTTATCTAATTTTATCATCATGACACATGTTCTATTGACTCTTAGATTTCTTTCTTCTCACCTTTCTCTCCAATTCTATAAGTTGTATTTATTTTAGATCTTATAGAATAATACCACACCATGTATGATGAATCTCTGTTGGATAAAAATATTATTTATCATTTAAATAATAAATTAAAGTCTATTTTTTATTTCATGAACATTTTTATAAGTGTGTAAAGTGATGTGAAGTGATTATCTACTATCGTTACTTATCCTTAACCTCTCATGTTTATGCAATAATTCTTATTATAACAAGTTAGATAGAGTGTATTTAGTGTATTATGATCCTTTCATATGTAAAATTGTTATTATAGTGTCCAATATTACATATGGTTAACTTACCTTGTGTTGTCTCATTCATATCACCTCTATTTTGAAACACATATGTTAGAACCCCATAAGAGTTGGAACTTGGTTTGTAGGTCTTGTCTCATTATGATAGAGTTATGATGGTCTTGTGTAAATAATTATAGTGTATCACCCACTTATATTATTTTAATTTTATGTAAAATTTTATCTATTTTTCCACAAATAACTAATTAAGTAGGTATATTCAGGGAGCTAGCCCTTAAACCTAGAGGTCTACTTCTACTATAGGTAAACCCTTCTTTTAGGGTGTAATATTTGGTGACAATAGGAACCTTGTATGGATATGTGAACCATGAAAAGGCTAAAACCCTAGCCTAGGAGCTTGTGCATGATTAAGAGATATTTGAAGTGGTTTTCTAAGACATTTAAATGTTTTGATTATTGAAAGAGGTTTTTTGGATATGAATCACCTTTTTATAATGCAATATTCTGAGGATAGGTAATTTGAATAACTTGATAGGCCTCTATATAGGCCTTTTGGCTTGCAAAATAGTGCATTCCTATCATCTTGACCATCTTATTCACTTGTAGATATTATATAAATCCTTAGGACTAAAGAGGTGTTTATAAAGTTTTTTAACCTATATTAAATATATATATACCTTTGTGCATTATTTGGAGGCCATTTCATACCTTGTTTCTTAACAAAGACACCTGCAACTATGCTTTTAAGCCTATGTCATACACTTGTACTTACATATGTCCCATCAGTTGCCTTTATTATATGATCATGAGACAATTTTAGGTTATAAATTTCATTCATAGGTTGAATAATTCCATTTTAATGAATTAAAAACACCCATTCTCTCATCAGGTCCTTTAGGACAGTTTAACAAGGCTTTTAAGAGCTTACAATCTTAGAGATAGTTTATGAAGAGCATGGGTAATCCCAAAAATAATGGTATAAATTTGGAGTAGGGATATCTATCCAAAATTTTCTATAGTCTTGATTTTCCATGTAGATTGTCATGCAAGATATGAGCATAATAAGATGACCTTCGATTGGCAAACTCCAAATTATAGTGGGGGCATGTTTTAGAAATATGTCATCCACATTGGTACTTATTATAGTTTTCATATTTATCCATATACATGGGGGCATGATTGGGAATAATTTTATCCACACTTACATAGTTTTTAAACTAGCCAAATTACATAGTTATATCATTTGAATTTACAGTTGTTGTAGAATTCAATACATTGGTACCATTATTGTACATAGTTTTGACATGAGAAATATATAATGTGCATATGTTATGAAATGTTAAACTAATATTAAAAAATTAAAATTAGTTTCAAAATTTAAAAACATTCTATGATACTATCAACACCCAACATGATTTAATTTTATGCACTGATACCTAGGATGTACTTTTATTGATTGTATTGAGGTGATTAAATCACTTAATATTGACAAATTTTTAGGTTGGACTTGAATATATCTTTCATCCTTACCAATTTTATAGTATGAGTTAACTTTGTGTATTCATTTTCTTCATGGTACAAGTATGATTGGGTTGCATGGTTGAACTAATCACTTTTTCTCCAAGGTTGGGATCATGTGCATTCCAACCTCTCTCCATATCCTTATATATATATATATATATATATATATATATATATATATATATATATATATATATATATATATATATATATATATATATATATATATATATATATAAAATCTTAATCATAGTTTTATATCCTTATAATGACACATCTTTCAAGTCAATTTTACAATAGGCAAGGCAGTTACATCGATACGTAGGTGTACTCCTTAACCTTACTCTTTAAATTTTAGTATTTCCAATTAATTTTAATTATAGATTATATGCACTGATTATTTACTATAACATGCCCTTGGTTTCAAGTTAGTCACCATAAAAGCACTCAAATTAGGCTCACATAAATACAAGATGTGTTATGCATGCATAGGACACATTCTTTTCATTTAAACTAATAATTACATTATTAGATTCAACAGGGAAAATGTATACACTATTTCTAAATTCTTTAACACTTTAGTATTTTATTCTTGGGAAACTTAGACCATGGTTGTTATTATTAATTTTAGACTTTTCCCACTTTCTAGAGTCTTACATCTACACAATATTATGCCACTTTGTGTATCTCTTTGTCTAATTAGTCTTATGTTTATGACCCAAACCTTATATATTATTCAAAATACTTAAAACCTACTTATATTCCACCTCTATAAGTTATGGGTCTATGCTAACTTTCTTGCTCCCTGGACACTAATGTCTGGTAAAATCACCTACATCAATGCCAATGTCCTAAATTAATGCAAGTGTCTAGTGCCATAAAGTCATCAAATATGATTGATGTAATTCATTTAATGTTAGTTACTTCTCTAAAGGGATTGATATAAATAAAAGATAAACCTTCATTCATTTATCACCTATGAGACCTAGCACAAACCCAAGAAACCTATTAAAAGCATTCAATCAAGCACTTAATCAAGAAAATATTTTCTATTTTATCATATTCTCATATCACTCATAGTAACAACACATACATAGGTCTAAAGTATGCAAGGAGAAGCATAGGAGCTCAAATTTATAAGTTATAAGTTAGATCATTGTTGTACTTTATTTTAACATATTACATGATTCACACATAATTCAACACATAAGAGGAAACTACATCAGTCTAAGGACATGTTCAAAGTATTGGATATGTAGGTAGTTCTCTTTCATAGAGAGGTTTTTTGGGTCAGTTTGACATTGTGTGTCCACTAACCTATTTTTCCCCAAGGTCATTATGAAGATGAAAAACTAGGGGTCTAAAAATTCATGAGGAATGATAGTCCATGAAGATTTGAATTCATAAGAGTGAATTTGATGTCAAACCTAAAAGCATATAAGTGATCACATCCTTTTATATCAGGTATTTAGTACATGACACTTACATTGAATTCAGACAATAGCTTCGACACAAGCATCCTAAGATGATGTTAGTGTTCATAGCTCTAGAAGCATCAAATCCAAAATCTAAGAACTATTTTAGAATCCACTTCCAATATGTTTTATGATTATTCTAGATCTAGAACTAAATTAGGATCAGAATCATCTAAGTATCATGTTTTCATTATTATTACAATATCTAACATCGGTGTACTTACTATTTTTAGCCTATCTCAGTTTAATAAATTTAATATATGTTTATATCTAAGATTAACACCCAATTGGTCTATTGTAGATCTAATCATCACCCTTGTATATTGTCTTTTATATATTTGTAACTCTATCTACCCAAGTAAAATGATTTCAGGATCCAATTTAGGGTTAAACATCCAAAAGTGCATTATTTTAGCATTAAATCTAAATTTTAGTGAAGAAACTTTCACCTATTTTATTCTAGTAATGCAATAGAGCACAAATAGTAGAATAAAATAAAGAGATCTATACCTGATCTTAGATATGTTTATAAGTTATGCATGTAGACCACTCTTTTACTCGTGATTCATGAAAACCTACAATAACACATGTATACATTAGTTCTTACTTAGGATAAAAATTTAAAAGTAAATAAAAAGAAATTAAAGATAAAAAAGGAATCAATACTCATTTTTCATATATGTGAATCATTGTGTTTTCAATTTCAAAATTGATGTGAAAATAGTATGATATAAGTATGGTGTATATGACAAAAATGACATTAATGTCCACTCCTCTTGAAAAACTTGGTGCAAAACTAAGAAAGAAAGCTATGGCATGCCGTGCACATGCCTCTATTCTAATATTTGAGTATATTTGATTTTGGTAACTTATTAATATCAACTAAAATATTGAGTAAACCTGTGTAAAATTATGGAACACATGCCATGAATGATTCTCCAAATTTGATAAAAACCTAAGATAATCCTATCTATAAATGGGAAAATTATTTTTGAGTAAAGCTAAAAAATTGAAGATTGATTACAATTATGATAATTCTATAGAATGTTATTTTTTACTCATTAGATGAAATCATGTTGTTCTAGAAAATAACACCATGTGATATTGTCCAAATGGTTTAGTTACTTTATGAGTATGGTTTTAGTGTAGAAATTGAGTATGTTTTATGATCAACCAAATGACTATTATATTATTCCATATGTGTATTGAATTATTTTAGTTTATTCTATAATACAAACCAATGTGTATTCCCCCTCTTTTGAGGTTATTTTTGAATCTTGCATGGTAACATAGCTAAAAATAAAAATTCATGTGAATGATGTTATATAAAATATTTAAATCTATTGTAATAATTATAACATTGGAGAGTACGACATGATATTTATAATATGAAAATAGCATTAATGTATGAGACATGTATAACCAACCATAAATAATTTCATGTCTAGATAGATGCAAACAATTTATAAATCAATGAATAAATTATCAATATTGAGTATATGAAACTAATATAAAACTACTCTGGGAAGATGCATGATATTGATCATGGCATCAAAAACATAGGTACATGTATGATGGAAATCATGGAATCACAAATTGAGCAAAAAATAACATAAAAGAGTCATGTCGATGAGGAATACATATATAACACACACACAAAATAACACAAAACAAGGAAGACGAAAATGTTACCACACACAAGGGACATGTTCAAATGTCACCCATACATATAAAAAACACAATAATGATTAAAGATAAAAAGGTACATGTTCAAATGTCCACAATCCAAGTCAATGAATACACCCAAAGCATGATTCAAAGAAGTAAAAATGATATGCATAATTAATTTATAACATTAGTGTATTTATAAACTCAAGTATCTAGTAAGATAAAAATGTTAAAGTAAGTGATAAAATATGGAAAGATGCACATAATCTACTATATTATAGTAATAATAAATGGATAGTTATAATGTGATAATACATGAGTGAAATATGTATTTAATGAAATTGATATGATGCCCAAAATCTAAAGACGGCCTGTAACTATTTTGAATCTGATAAATTAGAGATTGTGTAAAATGGGACTAGTCAACTATAATTAAACATGAGCACAAAGCATTAATTTCTAAGAGATAATTGTTTTGGATAATTTTTGTATCACTATTTCAGATGTATTCTATTGTAGGTTATAGTTTTTTTGAGAAGTCTTGTTAGGCATAAAATTTAGAGATGAAGATATAAATGCATGATTAACACTAGCATATTCTAGATGATTTGTATATGTGATTTGATTTTCCTATGTTGTGATCTTTAAAATGAAATATTAATTTTGATTTTTAAACTCTTATATTGATTTTATCATATTGAAAATTTTAACTTGAAGGGATTGTTAAGCACAAACGCTTGCTACTTCTGATTAAAGATGCATATGAACACCATAAAAAGAGTTATGGTATATGGTGGGGGTTGAGGAATGACATGTTGGTCATTTTAATTTAGCACTATATGATTAATTTCCTTAAATCTTAGGATGTTTATATCATATAAATCGTTAGAGGGAATGTAGTTATCACAATCTTGATGGAAATGAGGTGAAGGAAATTATTTTTAGCCATAAAAAAAATTTCAAATACTAAAATTATAATAAGAGGAGAGATACAAGCCAGCAATAGAAAACAATACAACAAAATAATTTTAACATCATCAGGAAAAAGGTTATATTCATTATTATAATTCAAAAATCAAATTGAAATTCTACCACTAACCTAAGCATGTGTCCTCAAAATGATCAAGACAAAGAATAATCCAACTCAAATAAGAAAACAAAGAGTTTTTATATATTATTAAAAATATTCTTACCAAATTAAATATTTTTTTAGATGTATGGATGTAGTAAAAATATTATTGGTGGATGTGCATGATTAAATTGAAAACATCTCCCATCATTAAATGCATGATTTAGATTGATAAGTGATAGGATTGACGTATAAGTGGCTCTCCAAAATGGTATCACTTTGTTGTGTTATCAATAATTTATTGATAATTTCTAAGAACTCTATCATGAAAATTATATTTTTTTAAATGAAATGGGGAACCCCAGACCATATAGCATTTGATGATGATTGTCATACATTGATCCTGATCAAATATCAATGGTGGATAATGAGTCCTACTCCTAACTATATGATTAAGGTTGAGGAGTAAATATGGCGGCATGATATTGCTAATCATTTTAATTTATGAAGAATGGAGGTGATTTTGTTAGGAATAAGGATTTATTACATGGGGATGTGGAGAAATGTATTTAAATTGGTTTTAATTAGTTAGTATGTGATTGTATTGGGATTTGAGTATGATGTGAAGATATTTGGCTTTTATTGATTTTTAGAAAATATAAATGTTCAAAAGCCATGGAATGTTTTATTATGGAAAGATTAGTTAATTAATTTGGATTAATTAAATAATGGAATGGGTTGTGAATTTTGTGAGTTTGGATATGGTTTTGAAATAATGGATTAATTTCATATATTTTAATGAATACTATTATGTTAGGCTACAAATGTTAGTATGGAATTAGAAGATATTTAAAATTGACACAGAGTGTTTGATTTTAGGTTTCTATATTCTTACACTCTTTGAAAGGGTGGTGAGAGACATGATACATGCAGTAAAAAAATTCAACTAAATAATAATAATAAATATAAAATGTGGATGAAAGATATATTATGATGGAGGAAAGACTGTTATGGATGATTCCTCCTTGAGTGAGCATCTGGGGATAAAGGACATGGATGTGCTCTCATAAAATATAGGAGGATACTAGAATGGATATGATGACTAGATGAGGTTAACCCATGAATGATATTAATACACTTGAGATAATATTTTCATATGTTTATCTTTTATGATAATGTATTAAGTGGCCCCAAAAAGGGTAAATTTGGGAAGGATACATATGTAAATAAGTTTCACACATTTATTTTCAAAAAATAGAGCATATTTGGGAATGAAATATCTTGAAAAGTTGCATGGTTTGATTTGGGAATGATCCATCCAAATAGTGATAAGTTACATGCTTGATTTTCCTGAAGCAGGGAAAATTTGGGAATAAAATATCCCAAAAAATCTATCAGCTTGGATTTGAAATATGATTGATTTATTTTACCCAAGTAGGGTGAATTTGGGAAGGATACATCTCAAAATAATATATACATATTTATTTCCATAAGCAAGGTGTATTTGGGAATAATGTATCCCAAAAGTTATGGGTTTAGATTCGTTAGATGTTTGATTGACTAATTGATTGATTGATAAATTTTAAAGCATAGATAGAGGTTTTAACCTATTGAAAATATTAAGGATTATATGAACACATTGATGGATGATAATAAGCTAATAGGTTGATGTAAATGTATGTAAAGATGGTATAATGACTTGACAAAGAATGAAAAGGCTAAGAAAAACTAGGCACATTAGGATGCCCCAAAGTGATGATATAATTATTAAAGAATGATGTGATTAGATTTAGATAATTAGTTAGATGAAAATTATGGTGAGAGGTGAATGGAAATGAGTGATAATAATGGTGATGATGGTGATGAAGTTGACATCAAAAACTCCATGTGATTGAGTGTTTCATACATAGTCCAAATATATTATAGATCGATGTGGTTCTCTAAAAAAGGGAGGAATGTGACGGGAAATGATGAGAAATAGATGTTTATATGATGTTGCCAAATGTCAAAGGGGGATGAGATGATTTGGTCTAAAATGAATTTTTTCAAGGGGATAAATTTATTCTTTAGTGGATCTTGACACATACTTTAAATCTTGATTTTTAATAAAGCATAGAACATTATAAACCATGATATTAAACACAATGATGACCTTGTTTCAATGTGTTTAAGGATTGAACCCTGATCCAACACATAAATGTGAATAATGCATCATTATATGAAATACCATGATTTACTATGGCCATGTGTCAATGGATGGACTTAGGTACAATCACATGATTGAATTCACCACAATATGGAAAAACCCTGATGATATTTTTGGTGCAAGTGGACTGAGTCAAGGCACAATAGGAAAATTAAACAAAAAAGAAAAAAATTAAACACACCCAAACCTAAAATCAAAATCAATAAAAATAATCTTCATATGAATCAACTCAAAATACATGAATGATGGCTCGAATATATTGATATCTTGATGGTTCCCTCATGAATAGATATATGTAAGGGGATTAGATTTGTAATAAAATATCTTGAAATAAGTTACACACTTTGACTTCACCCAAATAGTGTGAAATCTATGAGCTTGGATTGATGATTTTACCTAAACAAGGTGGATGTGCAAATAAAATATCTAGAAAAGAGCTGGATTGAAGAATAAAAAATGATCAATGATTATTGACTAGATTTAAGACAAGATAAATGTTTTTGGATTTTATGGCTTTATATCTTTTTTAGGGTTTTTCAGCCTTATCTATTTTTGGGGGATTTTAAGATTATTTAATGTTCTATATTTTTATACTTTTTAGGGAATTTTTTAATTTTTTATGTTTTTATATTTTTGTGATGTTTTAGGATTTTTCAAAAAAGGATTTACAAGGGAACACTAAAAAAGGGGGAACATGTTATAGCACTAAGTTGGGAAATGTAATGCAATATGAAGGACATAATTCAAGTTGTTATTAGATTATTTTTGATCTTGATAGGGGGTGGATTATGGAGCTACAAGGACCATGTCACATTGGAATCAAATTTCCAATTTACGAAGATCCATTTAGAAGATATACTAGGATGTTTCCTGAAACATGGATCCAAACATATTCAAATTCCTTATTAAGGTCAAGATGGGAAGAATGGATTGGCATGATAGGATGGATAAAGATGGTGATGCAGGATGCTTAGTATGGATAAGGATGGATGAATATGACTTGGATAGGATGGGGTTTCCCCCAAGTGTTGAAGTACTTTAAAAAAATAGATGATTTACATATCATACCAATTTTATTTATTTTTCATCATAGTACTCATGCAAAGTACCATAAGTATGGTTTTCACCATTAGATGATTTTTTTCTCTTTCTATTTCAATTTTTTTATTCTTCATTTTTTTATTTTATCAATTTTTTTCATCTCAACTCATTGGAGTATTAATAGATGCGTAACTCTAACCCTTTTTAATCTCTAGACCATACGTATTTTGGATGGCTTCTTTGTTACGGTCCCACTATTAATGTGGAAGGATTAATAACTCTACTATATAATGATCTAGTGAGGACCATAAAGTATGAGAAAAAATCCATGACAAAATAGTGGCCTTGAACTATATTTTACCTTGAATGGAGTCACCAAATGCTGAGTAGCACACCAATTTATAGCTAATATTGTCAAGACAAATGTCCAACTTGGCAAGTTGTCATGAAGACAATGTGTCCCATTGGTCATGAAAGAACTATTGTCACCAAATATTATTCCATATATGAGGGTTTTCAATCCCCATCTATATTTTGTAAACATGGGAATACTTTTAGGTATGTGTGTTTTTGTATAGTAGAAGTATATCTCTAGGTTTAAGGGCTAGCTCCCTGAATATACCTTGAAATGCTTATCAACTACTTAACTAGTTAATTATGAGAAAAGAGATAGAAGTTTGCATGAAATTAAATGAATCTAAGGGGGTGATACACAATATTATTTACACTAGACCATCATACCTATATCATAGTGAAACAAGACCCACAAACATGCTTCCAAGAACTATGGGGTTCTAACATAAGTGCCTCAACATAGAGGTGATATGAATGAGACAAGAAAAGGTAATTGAACAAAATGGAAGATTGCACACTCTAATAATAATTATACACTTGAAAATATCCTAACACACTAACTAATCTCTATCTGACATGTTAGAATACAAACTATTACATAAACATGAGAGGATGAGGAGAAGCAAGGGTAGAATATTAGCACTTAACATCACAATACATCACTTCAAAAACATAGATAAATGTTCATAAAATTAAAACCAGACTTTAATTTATTGTTCAAAGGAAAAATATAATGTCAAACTAGGAGTATGACACCATACATGGTGTGGTATTATTCTACAATAGCCAAAATGGCTACTACATATAGAACTAGAAAGAGAGGTGAGAAGAAAGAAGTCCAAGAGTCACTATATCATGTGTCATGATGATAAAATTAGTTACACAGACAAGGGATATTAATATGAAATAAACCATGAATGTTTTATTTAGGTAAATGCCCACAAAACATGAAACACCTAAAATATAGCATATATCTCCTCATTTAGTTACTCAAAAAACTATCTTCATCATTTGGCCTTCTTGTAACATCCCACAAAATATAAGGGATATATGTGATTATTGAATTTATATGGAGGTGTTTTATAAATTATCCTACATACATTGTTTGCATCCCTAATTATCAGTATTCTTCTGGACATGAGTTATCACTATCTGCAGTCTAAATAACTCCTCTTTCACTCACCCTTCACATTTGGAACCACAATAAGTATTTAGTTTTATAATATAATACATATATAGTAGTTTATGACACCTATTAGTACCCCTCATGGCCTTAGATTCCTCAAACAGACCTTAAAATGCCTCCCACCTGAAGTTTTCACTCTCTCACTAGCTTGTTCACTCTGATAATTTAGACTGGCTAAGATGAAGGTGATTTTAGAGGCACTTGTGAGATTTTATGATTCATTAAATGTACATGAGTGGTTATATTAGGTCATAACCTATCTCACAAAGTGACTTGAATCCTTTTACTCTCCCTTGAACTTGAAAAACACTAAAAATTATTAATGAAAGCCATTTTACTCCATGTCCATACAAGTATGATAGAACTCAAGTTGATGGGTAGAGTCCCTATAGATTCCTATATAACTTCCAATCATATCCCATGCCATTATATTCCATTTCTATTCCTCTCTTACTTCATCTTCCCAATTGAGTCACTACTAAGGGTTTTAGAGGGTTTAGAGTCATTTTATCCTCTAATGTTTGTTCATACTAATATGATGTTGAAATTGCAAACAAGTTCCATAAAAATTTTGTTTAAGACATCCTTAAACATCCCCAAAATCTTTATACTCCCATGCAAATCCTCAAAGTAGATGTGAGATCTCAAATTTGCCCTCTCAAGCCCCTCCTTCCATTTTGTGTAGGTCTAATGTGGTCTGAGCGAAGAAATGTATTACATATGGTCTCATTTAAATTTAACTATTTAAAACACACATTATTAATCCAAATAAACACGTTTAAAATCTTTATAATGTTCCTCTAGCCCTAGGACTGAAGTTTGGACCCTATTAGGCACTAGGCCTGATCAAGACCTAATAGGTTTGTTTGAATGTTTATGGGTTTAGGACACCCTGACATGTTTTTATCCCCTATACCTATTATTTCATGTTATTTCATGTATGAAAAAACTCTAAACATCCTTCTAAAAATTATAACCAACTCCTATCTCACCTTATCATCCTCTTTTCTAAAAATCTATAGGTTTGCACCCTTGGCGAGTGCCCTCTGTCTAAGACAAAATAAAGGAAACTTCCATTATTATCTCATGAAAATAGGTGATATAAATGGATTATAAAAAAACTTAGGATGCTCTGTGTAAATTTTTATCTCTTTATCAAATAAATATCCCCTTTAAAACTCAAAAAACCCAAGGTAGACTCTTAAAGAATATCATTGTGTGTAGGGTTCTAAATATGGACTATGTATGTATGTCAGAGAACCTATATTTCCCTATTTTCATGTGGTAGGATTTTATTAAGGAAATTATAATCATGATGAGGTTGTTACATACCAATTTACCACCCAAACCTTTCCAACCACTTCACATATACCTTGCTCTTAACTGAATACAAGTGTTGATTATGTGTGGTTATGTTTTCTTGCTCAAAAGATGACACTTGTAGGCTATATTTTTACCTATACCTTTTACCACTAATAAAATACATTATTGAGGTTATATGTGGTCATCTAATATATATATTTATTCATACCATGCTTTGGGTGAGGCCAACTTAAAGACTGGTCATGCTCATATCTCATTGTCATGCTATAGTCAGCTACTGTTGACTATCTTGGAGCAAAATGATGTCTTGTAGGTGGATATCAACCTTGAAATTAATGTCATATACATTTGGATCTTTATATA
The DNA here is from genome assembly GCA_037957365.1 of Torreya grandis. Classification (NCBI taxonomy): domain Eukaryota; kingdom Viridiplantae; phylum Streptophyta; class Pinopsida; order Cupressales; family Taxaceae; genus Torreya; species Torreya grandis. The sequence continues at coordinate 73,125 of JARHVA010010265.1, read as the reverse complement.
AGTCTTGAAATGATTTTTCCCTCATAAATTCTTTGTATTTTTAGGTCTAGTATCCATAGGTTCATAACATGAGTTTGTGAGTCACCTATAATCAGGCTGTAAGTGACTTTTCTGAGTAATGAAACACCTATAGGTGTTGATGGGGAATCATACTCAAAATTTAAACCCTTATTGATAAAATTTGAAATAAAAATGTTATTCTCACTTTATTATAACCACTTACCATGAAGATATATTCTCACCTTACTATCTTTGGGTGTAGACGTCATTTGAAGTTCAAATTGTGTAGGAAAACACTAAATGCTTGTAGTGAACAAATGTCAAAATTGGAGGCCTTCAAACATCATGTTATTTTAGTCACACATAAATTATCTTTGAAAAGGTTATACCCCTATGTGAAGGATATAAGATGGGTACACTTCGATTCATCAAGGCTCTTTCCAACATTGTTATATGACATCACCAAAAGTGCTTAGACCTCTGTTTTGGTGTTTTAGGGAAACTTGTCCATGAATTCAAATCCCTTCACTTGGGGAGACCTCTCAAATATTCATTATATTCTAATACTTCAATAAAAAGTTCAAAGTATCTCTAAATTCAAAAAACTTCATGGGAATCTCAAAACATGTTAAACTCCTCCATATCACACTCTTAGATCTCTATGTAAGCCACTTATAGGTGTGCATTTTTGCATACAGGGTAGTGAGTGTGAAGATAAGTTATATGCATTTAATATGGCCTTGTTTTAAGTCTTGGAATCTCTCAAGATGGTCAAATTAATGCTCACAACCTTTAATGACTTGAAACAAGTTTCATCATATCCATTCCAATGTCTTTGACCTCTTATAGGTGTCCATTCATGGTGTATGACTGTGCATATATGAGAATTGACCACCATAGTCCATATTTTATCATTTCAAGGGCACTTTTTTGATTTTTCATACTCCAGTAATATGTTAAGTAACTTAAGACTCTTCATATACCTTACATGAATGTTATCACTCTTCATGACACCATGACTGTAGATTGAAACTTGCAAAAAACTAACTATATATCACATTTCAACTGCAACCTTCATTATGTTATATTGTCAGATTGTTCTTGGAAAGAGAGGGGATAAATAAGATATTTAAAACATGAAATAACACACTTCACACTCATTTGAATCCACTTCAGAAAAATAACCATTCTACAACTGTTAAAAAGTGTTAAAAATGACTATAAGTCTACTAGCATACATCAACCTACAACTTGAAATGTTTTATCCATAAATTAAGTTAAAATAATGAAACCAAACATAGGAAAAATGAGATAATTAGTTAAACATCCTTTTGAATTATATTCATCAACTAAGTTGTATGGACTAGCTCAAATAGGAGCAAAACTTGTAGGGTGTGGGGATTGGCAAGCAAAACCAGATAGTCAACTTATTAGGAATTATTTATAAATTATAGGCCACCATTCCTAAAAATAAAAACATTTAAATTAATCTAACCAATTTTACTATTCACCACCAACATAATTTGACTTGGAGGTCATCCTACTAGTCATACCAAGAAGAATCTTGTTAACCACTTCTCCTTGCCTAGTGGAGTGATGGAGAGATAGAATGATTTTATCCCATTTTTGACACTTTAAAAGTAGATTAATAATGAAAATGTAGTCATGAATTCTAAATGGTCACTTCATAAGCCTCTCCCATGTGTCTCTCTCTCCCATAGGTTATACAACGTTCAAAACTCCTATTTTTCACTTGTTTTCTTGATTTTTAGTTAGCAACTTGCAACTTTAATTTAATCCTAGCATTATTGGCAAGGAATATAAAAAATTATAATCTGGAATAGAAATTATAACACTTGGACAACTAATAAAAATGTACCAGCTTTATTTATGCCCATTTATGACCCCTAAGTGACACAAAATGACATAATGACTAAATGAACTATGGCCAAGGTTAATAAGACATTAAATCATATCAAATGAATGATGACACACCATATTACATTATAATATACCCCTATATAATGTTTTATACTATAGGGGGTTGACTCATTTTGAATTATGGTCAAAATGATCAATAGTTCAAAACATTCAAAATTGATATGTAACATGGTCAACGCATGGGTAAAGTGAATCAAACACTTCCTTCAAGTTTCACATGTTTGGTAGGATATTTGAGAAAAAAATTAGTTTTATAGGTCTAAATGGATAATAGAGACCTAATTAGAGAGATAAAATGGGATGATAAGTGTACTTCCACTCAGAGATAGGTCCTCATACTTGGCATGTACTTGTAAAGGGATACTAGGTCCTCAAAAATGTCTTTATTTTCACAAGATCCTTCACACATTAATCTACACAAGGAGATTTACCTATTTTTATGACCATAAGGAATTAAGAGAAATGAAATCTATAAGATCAAAAATAAATCTCTTGGAGCATTTTATGGCTTCAAGTGACTTGTTTTAAGTTTGATATAATGTGGAGAGTCCATCCAAGGAGAGATATTGTTTTCTTGAATGCAAAACCACGTTTTTACCTTGATATGCCGTATCATAAAATGAAGATTTCAAGTGAGCAAATAAATAAATCAATGTATAAAATCTATTCAAAAAGCTTTTAAAGGTGACTAATATCTTATATGCAACTTGGAGAGAAAGAAAAAGTCAAGAGTTAGTTAAATAAGCATTCAAATGATTGAAAGAGTCTCGAATAACCTTAAGGAGACCTTTCCTTTCTCCTACACCAAGTCATGAATACAAAGTCAAATATGCTTAAAGAGCCTTCTAACAGCCCCAATAAAGTGTAGAAACATCATAAATGTTTGAGTAGAATGATTCAATTGAATATTTGATGAGGACTTGAAGACCTATTTTCATGGAGAAGACTTCTTCATCAAGAAAGACATAAAATCAAAGATATAGGGTATGCAAGCAAATAAATAGGTACTTTCAAGTGGTAAAAATCCACCAATCAATGCACTTGACTTATTCAAACCTTCTAATCAAGTCCACATATACATCAAAGACATTTTTTAAAAGGAAAGGGAGAGAAAATTTAGGGAATACTATGTAATATTTTAAGGGTGTGAAGACAAGTGAGTTACCCCTACTTTGGGGATGATTTGTCTCCCGTATCCTACTCTTATTATATTTTCATCTTATTTTATAAATGTAATAGATCATATTCTGCTTTGGATATGCTATAAAATTTTTGTAATACATCTTTTAATGTAATAAGAAGCTAGTTTCCTCCATTTTTAGGTTGTTGTGTGAAGTATATTTGTGATCTCCATTGACATAACTTAGTGAGTCAATACTTTTCCTATGTTAATGTCTAGTTTTTGTACCTTTATATAACATATGTGAGTTTATATAGGTCATACTAAGTGTCTAGGTTCAATCTTAATCCAAACTTGGAAGTGGATTCAAAAAACTTCCATTCCTTCCATGCAAATAGTCCTTGTTGTTAAGGCCTTTGTGTGAAACACTATTGTAAAAGCCCATAGACCTGAAGTAAAGTGAATGTGTGTAGGATGATTTGATTTATAAGAGTGTTAAGTGAAGGCATAAGTGATCTCAAACATTGGTGAATCACCTATTTATTTATTTTTCATGTCAGCTTTAGTTTTATCATTATTCCTTCACCCTTTTCTTTAGTCAAGAAATCAGTAGTCAGTAATATTATAATTAAATTTAGTGAGTGCATCAAGGGAACCAACCCTATATCTAGATATTATCTCCAACTCAAATTCACCCACACTTTCAAGATATTACATTCTATCAACAAGAGTGGGAAGAGGCACACATTCTCACAAGGGTTACACTCTTGATTAACCACAGTTTTTTCATACCACCTCTACTCATGCTTACTTTTATGAGAGGGATAATACCAATATCCAACATGCCACATTTAACATTATTCATACCACACCATTTATTTTAGAGAGATATACTTTACTAAATGAATAAATAGTTAAACATAACTATGAAATACTAATAAATGCCCTCAATCAATTCTAGTTGCTGCAATGATGAAGGAAACTACTATAAAAAAGTCTTTCATGATTTTGATAAACTTTTTCTTAGGCTTATTTATATATTCCTTAGATTGACCCATTAGTGGTAATGCATAATATATTATTATTCCTCAATACAAATTTGGCTAAGGAAAATATATGTAAGATGCATCTTAAAGTGACATTATTGGTAAAATAATGAAATTAAAAAAATCTTAGATGGAGGATTTGTAAAACCTATAGAAACTTATGAATGGATTTACAATATTGTATGTATTACACAATCTAATGGTGATATTCATTGTTGCACCGATTACCATGATTTAAATACGGTTTGTCCAAAAGATGATTGTACATTACCTAATATCAACATGATTTTTTACTCTATATTTGGATAGGAGACATTTTAATTTATGAATGGATTTAATAGATATAGACAAATTGAAATTAACCTTGCAGATAAATAATAGACAACATTTACTACATCATGGGACACTTTTTGTTATACAGTCATGCCTTTTTGACTCAAAAATGTATAAGCCACATATCGAAGGGCCATGACTCACATATTTCATAATTTCATTTAAAAATATAGCGAGGATTATGTTTATGATTAAATTTAATAATCCAAACATCACCAATACCATGATACTTATTTGTGACAAATATTTGAATGCTTTCAAAAGTTCAATGTTTGATTAAATCCCAAAATTTGTGTTTTTAGAGTATTTATGGAAAATCCACTTGAGTACATTATTTATTAATGAGGAATTAAGGTTGATCCAAAATATGTAAAATCCATTGTTGAAAATGAATTACTAACCAATCTAGATTATTTAAAATGTTTATAGTGTTTAATTCAGGGTATTCAACACTTCCTTGTTAGTTGGATGATAAAATAATTCCTTTCAAGTGTTCACTAAAAAAGACTAAAATTTATATGGGATTATGTTTATCAATAAAATTTTGATCAAATAATATAATATTTATCAAACCCGCTATCACTCATGCCTCCCATTTTACATACACCATTACTTATTTACATCTCGACCACACATGAAGACTGGCCCTATTAGCATAATATGATGATGATAATAAAGAGTGCACAATCTATTACATCAATCACCAATTGGTCAATAATGTTTGAAACTATACAATAATGAAAAAATTAGGTTTAGCCTTGGTTTTTGATACCCAAAATCCATGGCATTATCTACTCAATAATGAGCTTCATGTTATAACTAAATAAGATCCATCAAATTTCATTAAGAATAAAACACACCTAATTATATGCATTATAAAATGGGTGAAGCAACTTACAGATTTTCAACAAAAATTTGTATCCTAAAGTTTGATAAAAGGTGATGTTGTAGCTGACCAAATAACTATAGCTCCCTTACCAACTTATTTTTCTCTCATTGAAGCTTTCCATGAAAATTTCAAGACATATAATATATCTTTCAATCTATGTACAATGTTTTTGGATGGATCTATATGTAGAACAACAATAGGTTTTGGCATTCTATTTTTCCCCCCTGAGCATAAATACATGCCTTTATCTTATAGATTAGCCTTTTATTGAATCATAAATATTTACAAATATGAGGCATTGATAATCGAGTTATCCATAACACACAAGAAAGACATTGAAGTTTTTGATTATTCTCAATTGGTTGTTTATCATCTTACCAATCATTACCAAACCAAAGAAGAGAATATTTTTTCATATAAAGAAAATGTGAATAAAATCACAAAGACATTTGATACATTTTATATCGATAGTATTCCTCATAGAGATAACCACCATGTACATTCCAAGGAAATTGTGGCATCCTTGATACCTTTTGATATCAATGATGATCATGTATACTTTTCCATAGATATTTACAATATCCTTCCATTTCTTTTAATAAAATGGACTCCTTAGTCATTCTTCCTATTACATGTAGTTATACAAACACAAAATGGTATATATAGTGATATTTATAATTTCCTCTATCTAGATTATATACCAATCCACTTTATATGGAATGATAAGAAAAAATTTCAATGTTAAACAATTCATTATGTTATTATTGAAAATGATTTGTTTAAATGAGGTTTTGAAAAATAATTACTTTAATGTTTAAATAAATATTAAGGCATGACAAAGAGTGTGATAGGTATTTTAATAGATAAGCCATATCCCAAAAAATATTATGCCAAGGTTATTATTGGGCTACCATTGAAAAAGGATGTATTGAACACATAAAATTATGTTTATAATGCCATAAATACAATAATTTGAATCATGTATTATCATACGAGTTGCATCCAATTGTTTCACCATGGCCTTTTTCTTTATCGGTTTTTTGACTTGATTGGAAAGATAAAAATGGTATCCACTGGTGGACACTAGTTCATAATAATGATTACAAAATATCTAACAAAATAGGTAGAATCAATTCTAGTAAATTTTACCATAAGGGATGAAATTATCAAGTTTTTGATGATCAATATTATTTCCCATTTGTGTATACCTTAAACTATTCTTTCTGATAATGGATAATCATTTTAAAAAATAGGGTAAAACTCTTTTGTAGTGTTGGAGTATATAATGGTTAAGTGGTGCACTTATGTACCCTTAATATAATAATTGTAATATTAAATAAATAATACACTTTATTATTTATGAGGTCATGCTCATGCAATAATAAATCATATTAATATTAATGTTATAATTATTGGTCTAGGTTAGAATCATGACCTATGGTCAAAGATGCCAACCCATGTAACCAAGGGGACAAAGTCAGACCCATGTAATCTGACCATTATAAAGGGTCCGACTTCTCCAATGGTCGTATTACAATGGTAATATATCTTTTCTTACATTATAGAGATTTTACATTGTAAAATCTAGTGAGGATGCTTATGCATACCAATCTTTCTATCCTAGTTTGTGAAGAATTATGGAGCAGAAGTGAGAAGAGAAAGCTTGTCTTCAGTACTTATTGTTTCTCATTATATGAATAATATTTTTGGGGTTTTTTACCTCTTAGATGTTTTTCCATGTACATCTTGTGTTTTATGGTGTATTTCTTTGCTCTTGGTCTCTCACCTAGATCTAGCATGCATATGCTTTTATTCTACAACTTATATCATGGTATCATAGTCAATTGATGCATGATCAAGAGCAAAGATCATAGATTGGAATTTTGGCTTGTTTTCATCTCTAGATCCATCCATTTTTCAAGGCATAGTATATTCATGAGAAGTTTTTATGTTTTTCTTTTAATAGAAGTAAGTTTTTTTCCATTTATTTCTTCTCTTATAGTATATTGATTTTATATCTATGCTTTTTCTCAAATTTCAAGCTTATTTTCATGATAAAAATCTATTTGAGAGTCCCAAAATGGGTTTAAAATGTGTTTTTGAGCATTAAAAATCCTGAAAAATCTCTCTAGTCTAATAATATTTGTGAAAGTGTTTTTTAAAGCTTTCTAACTACAAATCTAGCACCTAGAGGTTGGTGCAAACTTCAAGAGAACCAAAAACTGATAAAAATCATTTTGTGGATGTTCTTATATGGATTTGCATGGTTTTATTTTTATTTTTAAAAAAATATGCAATAAATCTCTATTTTGGTCACTCCATTAGCTTAGTTTTACCATTTCCAAGCATTCTAGACCTTTACTTTGCCATATTTGGATCCCTTATAAGTGTTTTTCAATTTCCTCTCTCCTTGCTTGCCATAATATGTATTTTTATGGCCTTGTCGAGAAAATTCAAAAAAAAAAATTGCTTGAGATCCTTTGCTCACTATTTTTTGGTCCTAGGAGCTTGTATTCTCAATCTTAAGTATTTAGATATTTTTCCAAACCCTGTAATCTTTGTTCTAAGCTCATTTTTTTCTTCTCATCCTCTAATGGCATCAATTTTTAGTTTTTGTGGCCCTATATGAGATTAAAAAAAATCTAGATTTCTTATTTCTTGACCTTTTTTAGTTCTATAAAATGCTAGATAATGGTTTTAGAGCATGTAGATGTTGTAGATGAAGCCATTTAAAGGAGAAACGAGGAGTTTTGGCTTGTTCACTCTTTCCTAGGCATCATAGTATGGTCTGGTAATTTTTGGGGGTCAAAACTAAGCTCAAAATTGAATTTTAAAGGTTTTGAAGGCTTTGTTGGATGATTTCTATGCAAAACCAAGCTTCAAATCATCCTAAACCACCTCCTAGAGCTCGTATTATGCTTCCTTGCTTCCATTCCATTATTCTATCTATGCACACTTTAACAAGGATATAATGGTTAACATAAAATCTTAAATAAAAGTATTTAAAAATATGTCTTTATTTAATACCTTTTTTCCACCTATACTAAGTGGACCGCACTATTAATTAAATTCATTGGTTCAAATTTGAGTTCAATATATGCAATTTATTTTTGTAAAAATATTTAATTTTGTTTCATTTATTTTAAAACAATAAAATAAATTAAATTAAAAAATGGAGTTAAAATCATATTTATGTATGCAAATGTTCAATAAGGTTAGTGGTGGGTTGGCAATTGTATTTTTGCTAAAATCTTAAACTAGATTAGGTCAAGAGTTCAAATCCCCTCAAACCTCTTCTTTTGACCAAATTTAATGTATTATTAAATTTTTTTAAATGTTTGATTATTAACATGGGAACGTGTGTTGTGTGTAATAATTTGTTTGCCTTGTGATCCTATCAACTATTTGTAGACCATAGTCATCCAACTAGTCTATTTGTAGGTTTTGACACATTTCAAACACATTAAGAGGGTTCTTGGGTTTATTTTAAACTTCATACTATTTTTTTTTTACAAAAATTTGGTCAAATATTGCTCTTGTGAATCTATTTACAACACTTGCGACCAATTCTTGCGATACTTGCAACACCAAGTTTTCATAAGAATTTTTATTAATTTAGTGTCATTATAAATTTTAAATATATATTATCATCAAAATTATTATAAAATAATATTAAATTAAGTGTCACAACTTATACCCCCTTAGTTTCAAAAATGCAAATCGAGGGTGCCAACCTTGTAGGGAAGTAAAAACTTCACCTAGTTTTACGTTAGACATATCCTAAATTTTAAAAGGATCAAATTACAATATTTGCAAAAATCCACTTTAAAATCTGATTTTATGGTTATAAAATTATGGAATATCATTTTCAGGAGTGAAAATCCCCTTTAAAAAGTAATAACTAAGCCCTTGATTAGTGTCAGTTTAGTGTAAAATGCAAACTGATACAATACATGAATTGACATCAAGTAAAAGTATAATTTTTTTGGTGGTAAAAAATGTATCTTGATGCAAATACTTGGTATGTATCTTCTATTAGTCTCAAAAGTATTTAGGAGTGTCACATAATGCTTCAGTAGGGCCTACCTATTTTCTCCTACTACCATGATTCAATATTAATGGTAAGTTTGATCTAAGTGTTTCATAGCCATTTATGATACCACATCAATTACAAGAGTCTTCCTATTTGAAATTATGTGTTTATACACTTTGACTCCAAAATATTTTATTTTGTGAGTTCCCTTTTGAGAATTTTGGAGAAATAGACTAAATTGAGCCATTTGTTCATCCATCATGACAATTTGTTGCTCACTTGTGTATAATTGGATTCACTATCATATTTATAGGCTTCTAATGAAGCAGAAATTCAAGACATATTGAGAATATCTTTATGAGACATTTTACTATATGGTCGTATAACATATTATGTTGATGATTTTTCATTTTTATTATGTTTGAATGAATTCATCAAATTAATCGATATGTGAGCCTAGTTTAAGTAGTTGTATATGTGTTAAAATAATATAGAATAACTTAGAAATGGTATTCAAATAAATACATAAACTTAGTGTTTTATGCATCTAAGACATAGAGCTGATTTAACTATCATACAAGATATGAAAATAATAACCAGTATCAATATTTATGGTTCCTACATTATTTTTCAAGACCAATTTTAGGACTTGAAGGAAAATTCACCATGTTTGGGTTTTTTACATGCAAAGTCACAATAGAATTAGCTTGGTTAAAATAGAAAAAATTGAAGTTTCACAAAACTAAAACTTAATTATGTTTGCTTTTAGCTTCATAATAATGGATAAAAATTATTTAATCTCTTACAAATTAATTTTCTATTTTTTGACAATTTGATTTCAAACCTATTTTAATCCAAAATTATGGGTGAAACATTCATTTTTTCATCAAAACCTACTTTAAATGTTAGTTTATTTTGGCATGTTATTCATATGGTTTTGTTATTTGGTTTCATAAGTATACCTTGTAGATGAATAAATTAGCATTAACTGACAAAACATTATTTATCATTATGGAAGCATTTTATTCATTGTCATTTTGTTGGTGGTTTATCATGCTGTGAACTAGTTTTGATGTGTGATAATAAAGATGGTCTATTTCAGCTTCTTGATGACTTTCCCATGTCACACTATTATCATCTTAATTGATTCACATTCACTTTGTAATTTATGGTGGCCCTTCTTCTTTGTCTTCATCATGAATTTTTTTGGGAATGATTAAGTGATAAGCATCATTCAAAACTTATACTCAAAATATCATGATACTAAAGCCTTGTATCCTTTTACACTCTTAGAAATCATCTAATCTTGATAGTCTTAATAATTGAATAGAGGTCAGTATACATACCATATTTTGATTAATATGTATGAAGATGAATCTCAATTTCTTATTCAAGATATTAGATGAGAAAATAATATTGTTTTCAAATATTGATTACATTATGATTATTGTCAATTTAAAATGAGTTATCATTTTATATATATCATCATGTTTCATTTTGATCATGTTTGCTAATTCTACTTTGTAAAAACTATATTTTATGCTAACATTCATAGATACTCTCATTTGAATGTTGTATCATTTAATTTTTTATGATAAAATACTTATTTACTATCATTTGATAAATAAAGCAAGTGTATGCTAACATGTTTAGATTATTTTATTTGATTGATGAATCATTTAATTGTTTATACTAACATGATTATATGCTTCATTTTGAAATGCAAGTGTAAATGGAGTTTTTGTTATTGTCTCTCCATCATTTAACTTACCAAGCATTCTATTCATACATCTTTGAAATTAATTTCAGTCTTCTATCTATTTTATTAGATGATTGCATATCATGTTAATCTCTATTTGATGTTTGAGAGGCTACATACCTCAATTTTTTGTTTCCAAATCTATATCATTGGAAAATTTAATCATATTAAAATTTCAAAGTTTTTATACAACTTCAATGAGTAATTACTAATAAGATATCTAAATGATTTAGTATCATATTATTAGTAAAATTATTGTATGTTTATCACATGACAGATGGGGATGTTCATCTTTTCAATATTGGAGATGTCCAATAATAAATGTCATACAATAATTTATGTTTGTCACTAGCTTTGTAATCAAATTAGTGAACTTGTTTATGAATTGATGGTTTTTAATGTATTTTATCATAGAAAAACATATGTCATTTTTTTAATTTATGTATGTGGTTATTGTGATGCTAACCATTATATGATATCATTAATCTATTATTTTTTGAATATGTTGGAAGTTTGTGTAGGTGATAAAGTTATATAACTCTAGAGAAAATTCTAGTGTAGCACCAACAAACTATCGAATTATATGTACAAGTTATTAGAGATAAAAATACTCAATGGTGATTTTCATAATGTCCTATGGGCACATAGGTAGTAGATATCTTTAAAAAACGCTTGGATCCACAAATTCATGTCTACTTTATACAATTTTAGGCCTCTCAAAGATGTCATTGAAGGAAAGTGTGCATGGAAATGTCACTTCTTAGCTTTATAGCTTTCATCTTCTCTATACTTCTTCTCATTATATAATATTGTTAAATCACTATGTGATTTTAGTAAACTTTGTATTGAAGTTTTAATTTTGTACCAAATACTTATAAGCATATGGAGATCCTTAAGTTATAAAAGGATCCAATTTTTATTTGATTATTCATGAGAAACTATGAGTGGTATTCTCATGATCATGCTAGCTTAAACTTATTTTAAGTAGTTTATGCATTGTAATTCATTTTGTTTCAAAAGGTAAATTTGGCATGATGAAGTTTTTTTTCCTTCTCCTCCTAAACTCATCATAGATGGTTTATGGGACAAAATTCCTTTATTTATGAAGGTGAATATTATTGGAATAATTAATAGTTAATTGATTTATTTATGTAACTTTAATACATTAAACTATATCAATTTTGGAGAAGTCACCTCCATAAATGATAGAATATTTTTATGGCCTATGGAAATATTCCACATTTATGAAACTTTTCCATGTATGTCATCACTACCTTTATCCACACCATGTGTAATGGATTTTCCTTTATTATAAATTAGATGGATGGATATTTTCTTTAAAATACCCACTTAACATTAAGGGGGAGAGTTGGAGCATATAATGGTTAAGTGGTGCATTTATGTACCCTTAATACATTAATTACAATATCAAATAAATAATACACTTTATTATTTATGAGGTCATGCTCATTCAATAATAAAGCATATTATTATTAATATTGTAATTATTGGTCTAGGTTGGAATCATGACTTATGGTCAAAGATGCCAACCCATGTGACCAAGGGGACAAAGTTAGACTCAAGTAATCTAACCATTGGAAAGGGTCTCACTTCTCCAATGGTCATATGACAATTATCACATGTCTTTTCCTATATTATAGATATTTTAAATTGTAAAATCTAGTGAGGATGCTTATGCATTCTAATCTATCCATCTTGGTTTGTGAAGAATTGTGGAGAAGAAGTGAGAAAAAAATCTTGTATTAGGTACTTATTGTTTCTCATAATATGAATAATCTTTGTGGTTTTTTACCTTTTAGAGGTTTTTCCACATATATATAGTGTTTTATGGTGTATTTTTTTTCTCTTTGTCTCTCATCTAGATCCGACATGCATATGATTTTATTATACAAGTTCTGTCATGTAGAAAGTATAAAATTAAACATATGTTTTCTACACCTTATCACCCAAGGGTAATGGATAGGAAGAGGAAACCAATAATACTATTGTCAATATACTCAATAAGACTGTAGAAAGATACAATATTTATTGGAACCAATATATGGTGTATGATTTATGGGCATACCACACTAGAGTTTTCACACCTACCTTGGCTACACATTATTATTTGGTATATGGTATAAAGGCAGTTTTACTAATTTATTTTGAGATAACTTCCTTATGTGTTTCTCTCAAAGACATTATTGAAGTTAATTAATATTGTGAAAATAAATTGCATCAATTGGAATAGTTGAGTGAAAAATGCACACAAAATGTTGAACACTTACAAGTTTATCAATATCATTTTAAGAGAGCATATAACAAATAGGTTCATCTCTATGACTTTTTTGTGGCTGAATTTGTAATATAAAATCAAAATAATAACAATGTATAAAAATAAAATAAATGAAAGTTCAAACCAAATTGGTTGCGACCATTCATAGTTATAGAAAAATTATGAAAAGGTGTATACTACCTTGATACACATAAAGGAAAAACTCTAAAAATCCCAATTAACATTATGTCTTTGTTTAAATATATTATGTGAGACCCTTTTAACATTTGAAAATACCAAAAAAATAAAAAATCCAAAAAGACTTTTGGCATCTATATATTCTATTGGTTACTTGGCATCTATTTTGTTTGTTCCATTATGATGGATAACATATGAGTTACTTATACATACACATAAGTTTCATGATTCTATTTGAGTTTGATACATGTATATACAAATTCATGATTTATGCAATTATGGATATTGGGACTTCGATCTTCTCGTGTCACTAGGACATTGGGAGCTTTTACCTTCTTTTATCAAAATACATCCAAGTTATATCATTTTATAGTCACTTTAAACTATCATGTTTTAGCTAATATGTACTTAAACATGCCTTTATCCATGCTTATATCTTTTGTAGTTTACTTGATATGATATGTACTTGACATTTTTTTCTAACACATTGGATCCATGAGATATTATGATATTTTAAGTTGGTTGCTTATTATTTTATTTATACACTTGTTTAATGTATTGCTTTGCTATTGTCTTGTTTTTGAGTATTTGAATATGCTCCATTATTTGTGTCCCCCATGCCTTTATTTATTTATTTGACATTTAATGCCATTACTTATTGTATGGACATTTGAATATTTCATTCTTGATTTTGTGGACATTTTAATAAGCCATGTCCATTTGATTTTGAAACATTTGAACATGCCCCTTTTTATGGTGTCTTCGGACCATTGATTGATGATTTTATTTTGAGTGTTGTTTGTGTGTGCTTGATTACTTGTGTAGAAAATCCACTGAGTTTTATCTAAATAGAGTAATTTATTTTTAAATTAAATACATATATTCATCTAATATATTTCACCATGAGAAATCTAACTAAGTGATATTTAACTAAATGTATTATATTAGTTAACCCCACAAGGTTTATAGCTAATCTATTTAGCGAATGATCATTATAAAAATGATATAATAATTCATAAACAATGTTGAATAAATAATAAAGATTGAATTTATTTTATTATAATAATAATAGTACAATTTTATCCATGGTTGATACGACATTACATAAAATACTATAGAAGTACAATGAATAAATAATATAGTTTCAACAATAATAAAGTCTCAATAAATAATAATACAATGATACAGATCTTCATGGAGCATGAGTTCTCCATGAACTTAAGTATCTATCTGTAATCTCAAGCTAATTTATAGTGTACTACTATTGCAGGTACGAAGATCATCTTACAAATGTTTTTTTATACCAACCAGAGACCATTGATTTCCTATACTATTTCCCAACAACGAAATGTCCCTTCATGGATTGGTAGATAATGATGATGTAGAAATCCAAAGTGAAAAATTAGAGCCTGTGTGTTATAAGATAACTCATATATGATTTTTAATATAAATAAATTTATTCTAACATGATATCTCACAAACATGTAAACTATATAAAATACAAAATGATAATGTTTAACCATACATATTAATTTAGCCAAAATTTTCAAATAGTTAATAATCTCTAGGATCAATCAATTTCATACACACCACTCAATCATATTACACCTCATCTTGCATTGATGATGCTAATTAATCCAATAGAAACCATCCACTAATTATTTAGTGTCATATATGTAAGATTTCATTAATTACATAATAATATAAAAACTAATAGATTCAATCAAAATGTTTCTTATTAACAGATATAAAATATGTTATGTATAGAAATATCAAATACATACATTTATTCCATGAAATGTAATGCAATAAATGTAATATTCATCTTATTTATTATAGAATAATAAATAGAAACACTAATAGTCTATAATACATACATACCGCTCAAGTAATAATTATATCTAGACTACAAGTTACTCAATATTAGAAGGTAACTTGAAATGTTATTTCATACATGAAACAAAACATTTGTCACACCTTATTCATTTATTCATATTCTAAAAAATAGTAATAAGCCAATCATATAACAAACTTAATATGATCTATATTTGAACAATTTAAGTACTTTATTTTAATGGTTTAATTAAAAATTAAATATGGAACAAAGTGCTCATATCACCTTGGTATCTAATAATGATTACCAACATACAAAAAAGTTACGTACATCTATATATGGTATATTGATTCATATATTTATAACATTATCCATAAATCATATATTTATAACATGTATATATGTACAATTTAAAGCTCTCATCTAAATTTCTATGTAATCATTGATCTGATAATGTATATGTTATACATTAAGTATATAATCCATTGTCCATGATATTAGAATATCTCATATACTTTCAGTATACATCCAACTACAATAAATTATCTCAAACCTTTAATATAACAAATAATCCCCAATTATTTGTTTCAACTAAAAATTGCATAATATAAACATGATTACCAAATCAAACATAAACCATTCAATGATTTACCAAATTCTATTATTTCAAAATACATAGATCAATCAAAACACAAACCTATTATAATTTATTTCATATATAAATATCAAAGATCAAATACACTACTAACTTTGTCTAAATATTTAGAATTCTTTAAAAATTTAACTCGGTCCTTGACCACATATATACACCTCATACAATATAAAATTTAATTGAGTACTCAAACCTACTATAATCTATGTGATGTTCACACTCATAATTTTTAAAACCAATCTGAATATAGACAATACACAAACATAACAAGGTAATAAATCTGAAAGTATTTAATACATAGACGAAACAAGATAATCATTCCACTAGTAAACTTAGCCTTATCATTCAAACAATTTACTCTAAATTGAAAATAAAACTTCCCTACAATATACACTTAATCTATGTCAATGATTATAGTGTTTATTATTCAGTCTAATTCTAATAATTGACTTGAAAATATATATACCTATGCATTAATATAAATACACAACTGACTATATATACTTTTATTGAGCTAATTATCTACCATATGCATCATTACTAGGTTTCAGACTTTTATATATTTATGGCTTGTCTAGATTTAAACCCAATTCCATTTATATTAAATTATGTATGATACATGCTTTAGTAACTGAGACTAATCATATATCCCATAATGCATAATTAAAAAATATTTTCAAATACAAAACACATGGAATTTATTCGAAACCCTCAGCCTATATATATATATATATATTCCTACAGTGAAAATTATTATGGAAACCTATAAAATCCTTACCCATAATATCCATGTTCAGTATATATACATAGTCATATATATATATATATATATATATATATATTGAAAATTATTATGTATATATACTTAACATGGATATTATGGGTAAGGATTTTATAGGTTTCCATAATAATTTTCAATATATATATATATATATATATATATATATATATATATATTGAAAATTATTATGGAAACCTATAAAATCCTTACCCATAATATCCATGTTAAGTATATATACATAGTCGAATCCCTCATAATAAAATGAAATTCAATCTAAATGTTTGTCCTAATGTTTATATTCTATAACTAGTTTGACATCTAAAACTAAGTCCAAGACCCTACCTAGTGTAGTCATAAATACCCATTTTAATAAATTAACCTTACTATGTATTTTTAAGGCTTAAAATTTTGAAACAACTATTAACACAATGCATTCATGGTATTAAAATAACACGGTAAAACTTAAACATTTCTAGCTATTCCACTTAGGGTTACTCTAGGTTCGATGTAGGGGGACCTACATTCAACCAAAATTAGAAAAAAACTAGTAAACCCTTTTTTACTTCATTTCCAAAATTTATCAACCTATCAAACAGGAATTTAAATTACATCACCAAACTATGAAATGTGATTATTATGTCAAAAAAGTTGAATTTGTATTCACTTCTTAGCTTGAATACCCTTTGTATACTTTTGGCTATTGTGTCCACAAATTTCATGCCCTCACAAGCCTCTAAACCTTTATTTTATTCACCTCCATGCCTTACTTTCCACATAAATTTACCCTCATTCCTCAATAGAGAAATGATTAAAACTATGTATATCATGAACAACTCAACTAAACAAATAGTCTACCGCCATTTTATCATGTAGACTCCTTCCAACTCCAATCATGGTGTTGTGAAAATTATGATTAACTTGAGTTAAAATAGATTAGAAGCCCTAAAAATCTTGAACTTTATCAATAACAATTAACTAATCATTATTTAATCCTTCATAATATGCATGCTCTTTGTCCCTAATTAATATATATGCATGTTGAATTTATGAAAATATTCAATCATTATAATTCCATGCAATGTTGACCAAACAACAAGTCCACATAGCATAATTACTAGATGACAAGGTAAATATATCTTATGACTATTAAATGACCATCGACAATAATAATAAGACATCAAAAAATCAAACACAATGATGTCCATATAATAATTACAATTTTTTTATCTTTATTACTTTGCATAACGTTATCTTTATTGTTTAAGGACTAAGGATTTATATAATTCTAAGCTCAATCACATTAGTTTCATTTTATCATGCCAAGTTAAGGTGATTCGCTAATGCTTAATAAATAAATATAACTAATTAATGACTTATTACAAGTTTATGCAACTATTATAAATAATAATAATGACCTTATAACATAAGTAATCTCTTAATTAACCCAATCCATTACAATATTAGAATATGTATAATACCTATAGATATGAATATAAATAAATCACTTATTTATACAAATATTAAACTATGTTAAATATAGTGGTAAGTTATAACAAGATAGGTAAAGATTCATTCAAACAACTAAGCAATATAATCAAAAACTACTAATATAGTACACAACCAAATTAGTGAAATCACATAATAAAAATAACATGATCATCAAAAAATTAAAAAATCACATCAGACATATATAATAAAAATCAAAACATACTACAACTATCTAACTCAAACAATAATCATAAAATATGTTAAACTATTATGGTGTCTGTGTGGGTTTCCTTTTTTCTCTCTATCATCCTCCAACACCTCCACCTACACCATCATCTTCGATGATTCTCTCCCTCTGTCACACTATGAGGGATGGATCTATCTTGCATCCACATCATAACAATGAATGTACTTAACCTAAAACATAAATATATCAATAAAATATTACTTTATAAACCTAACAAACATGATCATCAAGTACAAAATATGAAAGTACAACTATTTTATAGAAAATCAATCATGTAAATTAAGTAACATATAATTGTTCCATAGTCATCATATGACATAAATATTAATCAAATACAATTTTAATTAAATAACAACCATAATAATCCATAAATAAAAAGTTTATTCAACTTTGAGATAAATAGGGATGTGACATCCTTCCCCCCTAAAGCTAGTAATCATCTTGATGATAATTATTCAAACACAAGTTCTAAATTTAAAATATTAATCAATAGAAAATAACATAATATAAATTAATAGATCAAGTAAAAATATATGGGAAAAACTTATAAAATTCATCATAGTCCTTCTTAGTGGAAATATCTTTATAATATTGATCCCACTATACCTTTTACTATGACACTTTTGTATTATGCAAACTAAGTTTATGAGTGTAGATTATTCTAATTATCTCTACCACGACCACCCCAGGATCTAAAACCTATAAGGCATTCTAGTCCAATACATGTGAAGATTCAAAAACACATTTTTTAAGATAAGACACATGGAAGACATTATGAAAAAGAGCTAGAGCTAGTGGTAATGCAAACCTATACACTACAAGATTGACTACATATAAAACTTTGAAGGGTCCCACATGTCTAGGTGAAATTTTTACTACCTTACTCAAATTAATCAAACTTTTTTAAGGTTTAACCCGTAGAAACAATTTGTCACCTATAGAATATTATTCTCTTTAGATCAATAGAACTATCATGCCTATTTTTGGCCTCAATGAACCATTTCTTGATTGTTTTGACTTGTTCTTTTATTTGTAAAATCATCTTAGGTCCAAAGACTACCATGTCCTCTAACCTATCTTAATTGATTGGTGATCTACACCTATATCTATCTAATGCCTCAAATAGAGATGTTTTTAAGTAATATTAGTATGATTTTTTGAAATCATACTTAATCAATGGAAGTTTCTCCTCCCTCTTATATTATTGATCTATGTAATATATATAAATTGTATCTTCTAATACCTAGTTAACTCATTTATATATCAATCAGTTTTAGAGTGATAAGTAATGCTAAAATTCAATTGTGTCCCTAGGGATGAATTCAAATTTAACTAAAATATATGTCATTCTTAGATCTTGATCTAAAATGATATTATCTATAAATCCATGTAATTGATACACCTCTTTTATGAATCTCTTTGTAAGCATAGGTGGATCATTTATCAAATTGTCTAGTGTGAAGTGGGATACCTTAGTTAGTTTATCAACTAAAACCAAGATCATATCATGTTAGTTCCATGATAATGACAACCCTTAGACAAAGTCTATAGTAATCACCAACCACTTTCACTCTAATATATCATGTAGATATAACAATCTAGTCAAATGTAAATGTTTAGCTTTCACATGTTAACATTATAAATAATGAGACACAAAATTTGTTACATATTTTTTGATCCCTTTCCACTAATAGAGTGGTCTTAGCTTAGCCATGATCTTGCTTACTCATAGATGTCCTGAATATGGCACATTATGTAATTTGTTTAGCATTGTGCTATTTATATTATCTCTATCAATCATATACATCCCATTGTTGTACCTCAGAATACCATTGTTATCTATCTTGAATCCTTTATACCTAGGATTATGATCATTGTCTAATAATGCTTTCTTTACTTAATCATATAATTCATCTCTTGGTGAGAATTTGATTACCTGATCTTGAAAAGTACTTCTAATAGTAACCATGGATGTTGTGTACCTTCTACAACTTAGAGAATCATCAAATATATTCTCCTTAAATTTGATATAATTAATACAAAAATCATAATCAGATAATAAATCTAACCATAATCTCTTACGATCATTTAGGTTTGATTGGGTGAATATGCACTTGAGTCCCAAGTTATCAATCTTGAGCCCAAATAGTTTTCCCAACAAATAATGCCTCTAAACTTGTAAGGCATACATATTTGCTACAGGTTATAGGTCATGAGGGGTATAATTCACCTAATATGGATTCCATTTCCTAAACTTATAAGATATAATTGATCCATTGTGCATAATAATTCCTTCAAGTCCATCCCTAAATACATTTGTGATCACTGAGAATTGACTATTAGGATCAGAAACTCTTAGAACTAGTACTAAAGTACCCATAATTTATAGATCCTAAAAGGTTATCTCACACTTGGCTAACCAAACAAAACTCTAATTCTTCCATTGAAGATACATAATAGGATTACCTATCTTAGATAAATTTATAACATTTTTTTGTAATAGCCTATTAATCACAAGAAACTCTTTACCTCATGCACATTATTTGGCATTGCCCACTCCATTATGACTCTTATCTTCATTAGATCCACTAAAATACCATCTATATAGATAATATATCCAAAATACCACACTTTCTTTTGGAAAAATGCACATTTGGACAACTTGTTGTACAACGTATGCTTTCACAAATGTTGTAAAACCAATTTCAGATGTTAAAGATGTTCTTCCTCATCCTTGGAATATATGAGGATGTCATCTACAAATACCAATATAAAATGATCTATATAATATTTAAACACACTATTCATAAAATTAATTAATTTTGTATAAGTATTCGTCAACCCAAATGGTAACACTATGAACTTATAGTGTGCATATCTAGTTTTGAATGTTGTTATTAGAATATTCTTATCATGAATTGTCATTTTATGATACCCTACTCTATGATCAATCTTATAAAAGCCTATTTCTTATTGCATCTAATTAAAGAGATCATCAATGCATGGAAATGAATATCTTTTCTCAATTGTCTTCTTATTCAATATCATGTAATCTATACATAGAAAAACATTACCATCCTTCTTCTTGATGAAGAAAACTAGTGAACCCCATGGTGGAACACTTTGTTGAATTTATCCTTTCGACAACAATTCCTAAATTTGAGCCTTTAGCTCAATAACTTTAGTGGTTGTCATTATATATAGTTCCTTAGATTATGGTTCTAATCTAGGTATGATATCAATTGAGAAATCAAACTCATGCTTGGGTGGTAATCTAGCTAATTTCTTTGGAAACAAATATTTAAAATTCCTTTGGAAACAAATATTTAAAATTCCTTAGAAAATGATAATCATTAATGGATGGTCCCTTATATTATTCCATTTCATTTTTTTTAAATATAAATGACTGGCATCCCTTCCTTTTATATTTCTTGAGTTAAACTAAAAAATCCTACATTAGCTTCAACTCCTTTTTCTCACCTTAAAGTTGTGTCTAATTTCTAAAATAATATGTACATACAACCTTCTTAAAATAGCAGTCAACCTTAGATTTATGCTTCAAAATCTATTTTACTCCTAGGATCACATCATATGACCCTTATAGTGCCACATAAATATCCATTACAATAGGGAATTCAGGCAACCTAATCACATCTTCGACTAAACACTCATCAAATTTGACCTTCAACTCATTCGCATATTGTATCAACCATGTATTTACCATAACTCTAATTTTTTTAAGAAAATTACTAAGCATTATAGGAGTAATGAAATATTTTTTAGCTCTTGTGTCAATCAAAATAGAAATTGGATGATTGAATAAAATACCTGATAGTTATATGGGTGAAGCTTGATACTCAACCTAATAATTATCAATAATTGCATGAATCGTCTACTAAAAATTACCCTAATGAGGTGTAAACCCCTTATTCCTCAACTTATCCTGAGTACATTATTAAGCATAATGGTCACCTCCAAAAATGAAGAATTCTCTAATTGGTCCTTTATTTCCAAATTGTTTGTTTCCCTTGAATCCTCCCTTGAAACCATTGTCGAGCTTCTTGTTCCCTAAACCATTAATAAATTTGGTATTCTAATTCTTGAACTAAATCTTTGAGTTTCCACTCTTATTTCAATTCTTCTTCATAAAGTTGGTTTAGAACTTCCAAATGTCTTAAACTTATCTCCTATTTGGGAACAAGATTTTAGTTTTTGTTCCTGCTTGACTACCTTCTCAAAAACCTTATCGATGGTAGATGGCCCATGCAAATATACTTAAAAAACAATTTGTGGTTTTAATCCTATGATTAATTTCATGATATAGAACCTCTCATATGCCTAATACTCAATTACATACTTAAGGATCTTGGTGAATTTGTCTCGGTATTAATTCACTGATATGTCTCCTTGATTAATATTTTTAAATTCTATAATATTCTAATCAATGTATATCTATGGAATCCATCATGACCTTTATAGTGTCACAAATGTTTCCCATTTGGTGGTGGTTTAGTTGAGGTTCATCTTGAGCTTCTTATTTTCATACCAAGTTGCTACTTTACTAGCAAGTTAGTTTCTCCCTAGACTACTTTCATGACTTCAAAGTAATTTTGACTATGGAAATATTTATCCATCTCATAATATGGTTCCATAAAAATTGGATGTATTCACCTTTTTCATATCTCTTACCAACTTTGTAGGTACTCACACTTTTGTATCTTATGGCACTTCTCCATGCCTCTACTCTTGAGGATGTTCCTACTCAGTAGGATTCTCTTCAAGTTCATCTCAAGCATTCTCATCTTCATGGCTATGCACATGATATTATAGAGTCATGATTTAGTCCCTAGTGTCTTGCATGTTTGTGACAATCTGATCCAATGTTTTAGCTTTCTCAATGGTGAACTAATTTGAATTAACAAGGTGATTGGTATTATAAGTATTCTTACTTCCTAGTCTATAACACACCATTATTTTTCCTTTTTAGAAAGAAAATAAATTTGCATTAGTGGACACATTAATTCCTAAATTTGGAGCCTCATATTTGATATCACAATGTAACAACCCCACTAGGTTTTACTAGAATAGATTAAATTAAAAAAATAATAATTGTAGATATTCATCTAACAGATTTCATTAGGAGAAATATAAGTTATATTTAACTAAATTTATTATATTAGTTAACCCCATAATGTTTATAGCTAATCTATTTATCTAATGACCACTATGAAAATGATATAATAATCATAAACAATGTTGACTAAATAATAAAGTGAGCATTTATTTCATTAAACTAATAATTCAATTTCAACCACAAATGATAAAACATTACAACCACTGATGTAGAAGTAAAATGAATAAATAGTATAGTTTTATCAATAATAAAGTATTAATAAATACGAATAAAATGATATAAACATCCAAGAGAATGAGTTCTTCATGAACTTAAGTATCTATTTGCAATCTCAAGTGTAATTTCTAGTGTATTTTTTATGTGAGGAGAGAGAGTATCATCTGAGTGATTTTCCACACCAACCATAGACCATCAATCCCCCCACTATCTCCAAGAAAGGGAATGCTCCTGCCTTCATTGATGGATAGACAATGATGATGTATGAATCTAGAGTAACAAACTATAACCCATTTTTTGTAATATAACTAATATATGATGTGTAATATAAATAAATATGTTTTAACATGATATCACAAAAACATTTAAACTCTATCAAACACATAAAATTTTAATGTTTAAATATAAACATTACTTTGTCCAAATTTTTCAAATGTTTAATGATCTCTAGAATCAGTCAATTTTATACATGCCACTCAATCAGATTACACCTTATATTGCATTGATGATAGTAATTAAGCCAATAAAATCCATTCACTAGTTATTTAGTGTCATAAATGTGAGATATGGTTAATTATATAATAATATAAAAACTAATAGATTCAATTAGAATATCCTTAGTAGAAGATATAAACTATGCTAAGTATCAAAATATCAAATACATACATCTAGTCCATGAAATGTAATGCAATGAATCTAATATTCATCTTATTTATTATAAGGTAATAAATAGAAACATAAATATTATGAAATATATACATACTATCTAGGTAAGAATTATATCTAAACTATAATTTACTTAGTATCAAAAGGTAACTTAAAATATTATTTCATCCACGAAACAAAAAATTTATCATAGCTTATTCATTTGTTCATATTATACAAAATAAAAACAAGGCAATCATAAAAAAAAATTAATATGATCTATATTTAAAATTTTTAAATACTTTATTTTAACTCATCAATTAAACATTAAATGCATAACAAATCAGCCATATTATCATGTTATATGATAATGATTACTAGCATACAACAAATTACATACATTTATATACGGTATATTCATTCATATATATGTAACACTGTTAACAACTCATATATTCATACCATGTATATATGTACTATTTTTAAACTCTCATATAAATTTTATACATTCACTTATTTGATAATGTATACATTATATTCTAAGTAGACAATCCACTATCTATGAACTTCGAGTATCTCGTATACTTTTAGTATACATCCAACTGTAATAAATTGTCTCAAACCTTTAATATAATAAATAATCCCAAGTTTATTTATTTTAACTAAAAATTGTATAATATAAACATTATTACCAATTTAAACTTAAACCATTCAATGATTTACCAAATTCTATTATTTAAAAATATATAAATCGATCAAAACACAGACCTATTCAAAGTTCTTTCATTTATAAATATCAAATACCCAGTCGACTTTGTCTAAATATTAAGAATTTATTGAGAATTTAACTCAGTCCTTTACCACATATATACACCTAATACAATATACAATTAAAACAAATACTCAAACCTATTATCATCTATGTGAGGGTCTCACTCATAATTTTTAGAACCAATATGAATATATATAATACATAGACAAAACAAGGTAATAACTTTGAGTGTATATAGTACATAAACTGAACAAGATAATCATTCCAATAGTAAATGTATCCTTATCTTACATATAGTTTATCCCAAATTGAAAATTAAACTTATTTAAGATATACATTTCATCTATGTCGATGATACGATGTTTCATTCTTCAATCTAATTCTAATAATCAACATAAAAATATATACATATGCTTTGATATGGATACACAACCAATTGTATATACTTATACCTAATTAATTATCTACTATAGACATCGTTACTAGGTTTCAAAATTTTATATATTTATGGCTTGGAAAGATTGAAACCTAGTTCCATATATATTAAATTATGTATGATACATGCTTTAATAACTGAGATTGAGAATATATCCCATAACATGTAATTCAAATTTTTTCAAAGCCAAAACATCAAATTTATTCAAAATCCTTAACCTTTGGGTATATATGTGTGTACACACACACACACACACACACACACACACACACACACACACACATTTTCCTACATAGTCACAAAGTTTATAGAAACCTATAACGTCCTTACCCATAATTTATAGGTTAGGTATATATACACATATGAATCCTTCATAATTAAATAGAATTAAATCTATATTTGTGTCTTAATGTTTATATTCCCCAACTAGTTTGAAATCTAAAACTGAGTCCAAGACCCTACCCAGCCTAGTTATAAATACTGATTTTAATGAAATAAGCTTACTATGAATTTGTAAGGTTTACAAATTTGAAACAACTATTTACACAAATCCTTCATGATGATAAAATAGTATGGCAAAAATCACACATTTCCAACTATTCCAATTAGAGTCACTCTAGGTCATATTTAGGGTTATGTGGATGGTTGAGCCATTTATTGAGCACTACATTCAACCCATAATTTTTTTATGATTTCAGAAATCAACTAAAACTAGTAAACTCATTTTTTTTAATTTCATTTCTAAAAAATTTCAACCTATCAAATAGGAATTTAAAGTACATCATCAACCTGTGAAATATTATTATTATTCCAAAGAAATCAAATTTTTATTCACTTCTTAGCTCAAATACCATTTGTCTACTTTTATCTATTGTGTCCACAAACGTCATGAATTCAAAGGCCTCCTACCCCTTTATTTTATTTACCTCCATGCCTTACTCACCACTTGAATTTATCCTCATTCCTTGGCATAATAATGATTTAAACTATGCATATCATGAACAAATCAACTGATTAAATAGACCACCACCATTTTCTCATGTAGACTCCTTCTGACTCCCATAATGGTTTTGTTATAATTATGATTAACTCGATTCAAAAAAGGTTAAAAACATTAATAATATTAAACCTTCTAAATAACAATTAAATAAATATTATTTAATCCTATATAATATGCATGCTGTTTGACCCTAGTAAATATCTATTCATGTCAACTTTATAGAAGTCTTCAAACATTATATTTCCATACAATGTCGACTAAATGAAAATTCCACATAACATAGTTACCATTTGAAAAGGTAAAATATCTTATGATTGTTAAAATACCATTGAAAATAATAACAAGTCATCCAAAAATCAAACATAATGATGTCCATATAATCATTAAACAATGTTTTTTCATTTATTACTTTGCATAGCATTATCTTAATTACCTAAGCACTGAGGATTTATATAAGTCTTAGGTTAATAATGATAATTTCATTTTTCATTCCAACTTAAGGTCATTCGGTAATGCTTAATAAAGAACTATAACTTATTAATGTTTTATGTAACTATTATAAATTATAATGGTAACATTGTATCATAAGTAATTTCTTAATCATCCCAGTCAACTAAAACATTAGAATCCATATAATACCTACATCTATGAATCCAAATAAAGCACTTGTTTATATAAACATTAATCTATATTTAATACAATAGTAAGTCAAAACAAGATAAGTACATATTCATTCAAAAAATTAATAAATATAATCAACAACTATTAATGCAGAATATAACAAGATTAGTGAAATCACAAAATCAAAACAAAATGATCATTAAACACCAACAAAATCACATCAGGCATATATAATCTAAATCAAAACATACGAAAATTATCTAACTCAAACAATATTCATAAAACATGTTAATTTATTGTGTTGTGTGCATGGGTTTCTAGTTTTTCTCATTATCATTTTGCACCTAATTCCTCACTAAGCAAATTTACTCAATTATCCATGGGTTTATATAGTTGGTAGTTTGATTTGATTATTATTTGATTGAGATATAATTCATATGTTTTAATGAGAAATTTTTATGTTACTTTGATTTCAAGATGACATTTATATAAGGTAGTTGTAGAGTATGTTCTTTACATTGTGATAATGTTGATTTGTTATTTTAGTGGTACTTTATGATATATATACCATGATGTATGCACTAACTACCTTCTTGTCATGTGTTGTATGCAATAAAGATTCATCCCTCAAATCATGATGGAGGGAGAGAATCATTGAAGAGGGTGGCTTAGATGGAGGTGTTGGGGGATGATAGAGGAATGAATAGAACCCTACACACACAATGTTAAATAGCAATCATTATATTAATTGATTGAATTATTATCATGAGTATGTTCTTTATGCTATTTACATTTGTAAAATTGCATGTGTGTTATTTAAATTTAATACTTGTATGTGGAATAAATAATTTTTGATTGCATTATGGATGTTATGTATAAGGTTAAATGAGTAATGTTATAGTTTGGTTATATTGGTGATCAGTTTATTAGAGTCTAATTTACCATTTTAGACTAAAATAATATAATCAATTTTATATGTATTAGTCTGGACACTATTAAAATCTTGATGTTGCTAGCATTTTTAAATGAAATAAAGCAAATGTATTTTATTATACTTAGAACATATATAAATAGGAAAAGGAAATAAAAACACAAAAACACAAAGTAAAAGAAAATAATGGAAAGATTAAAAAGAAAAACTTAAATCACCATAGCCATGGAAAATGAATGAGTAGAGTGAAGCATGGATATAAAATAACAGTAAGCTTTAAATTTGACTATAAAATTTATTTAAAAAAAAAAAAAAAAAAGATTTTAAAAAAATTCATAATTTATCCAAAAGTAAAGAAAAGAAAAGATTAAAAGGTGAGGGAATAACAAAGAGCAAAAGAAATGAAGAAAAAATTAAGATGGGAAAAAGAGGGGAGAGACAAAGTGGGGTGAAAGGAAGAACTCTATCCATATTATGCCATTCTAATGATTTTGATAGGTAGGTGGTGTTATTCAACTTCTATGTGTTAAATCGAAATATAAATTTTGTGTATAATACAATAGAAACCTACATATATGGGGTGATCTAGATAATATGTTTAGTGACTATGTATAAATATGAGTAAACTATTTAGTTTTGATCTAGCATATAGTGATGTGTGTAAATTTATGTATACAGTAAAGAATGAATATATACATAACAACTATAAAGAATGTATATATCAATATTTGGAGACTAATTTCAAAATACAAAGAGACTACTATTATTCTAATTACATAATACTATATAGAATAGGAGAATTACATATTTAAAGCAATTCAGATTATCATTATACAATGATTTATTGAATAAAATAATGACATATATATAGTAGACATACAACGATCTAGTCTCTCTTAAAGGCAATGATAATTTAGTCAACTCTTATTTATTATTCACCATAAGATTACTTAATACCTAATACAATTTTATATATATATATATATATATATATATATATATATATATATATATATATATATATATATATATATATATATATATATATATATACATTACGAGAGCATAAGCAGTGGGACATCATTCATACCATTGTGGAATGTTAAAATTTGTATCTGCTTTGTTAACTATAATGTTTACCAGGATGTTTAACATTATATTCTAGGTTATTATATTGTGCAAGTTATATACATACATACACACACACACACACACACACACACACACACACACACACACACACACACACACACACACACACACACACACACACATATATATATATATAACATTACGAGAGCATAAGCAGTGGGACATCATTCATACCATTGTGGAATGTTAAAATTTGTATCTGCTTTGTTAACTATAATGTTTACCAGGATGTTTAACATTATATTCTAGGTTATTATATTGTGCATGTTATTCTAGGTTGTGTTAATAACACAAACTATATCCTATTGGGATTTTTTATTAACACATCGAGTTGCATAAATCTATGACTCTTATATTCATAGAGATATTTAACTGTCATATATGTGGAGTGATTTAAGTGTTTTATCCATGGAGAGATTAAAGTTTTATAATCATGGAATGATTCATGTGTTATTGAATAAATATAGGACATAAAAATCTGAATATAACCATTATAATCATAATAGTAACACTCTATATTTAAATAAAAACAAATCACACTATGCAAACTTAGGATGTCACAGTTAACAGAGTGATATATTCAACATCATATATATATATATATATATATATATATATATATATATAAATCCTAACATTATTTAGAGTGATTAATAGTCAGTATAGAGTGATTTATGGTCAGTATCAGAGTGATACATCCTAACATGAGGATAATCTAACACCTAATCTAAATCACCTATAATACATATCTTAAATCTATAAAATATTGATTATGTATGTCCTTATACACATCTAAAATTAGTTCTATAATTATTTACTCTACTTATAATTATTAATTAACTTGGATTATGCTATAGTGAATAGTTGATGTCATAAAAAATAGTTGAATATAGCATGATTAGATATAAATTATATAGTGAATAGCTGAATATTGTTAAAAATCTAATGACATTACTCCTAGTTATTTTTTAGAGTTAGAACATGTGGTAACCTTCTAGAGTTATAGAAAATGTATTCAATGTCCGAGGAACATCAATAGATTTAGAGAAAATATACATATATTGATGTTCATACATATGAAATTCCTATGTTCAAATTAAATGTATTAATGTTTTAACAAATAATGTATGCTATAGCGAGTGGCCTAATAAATTATCCCTATATTATATCATATCTATGATATATAACAATATTAGTGGCATATTTATCATATATGAACATAATGACATTACTCCTGGGTCGTATGTATTATATATGAACATAATCACTACATACATCATAAAGTCATAGTATAGTGAATTAAATCAAGAAGATAATAATATATGACACATGGTGATAAATATATTATGTGGCATAGAGAACTGAGAGAATATTCCTTTACAATAATCATGTTGGGATGAGATTCTTAATATACACAAATAAATATAGAATATTTGATCTTGTGATTAAACTATTTTAAGATTTAGTTCCATTGAAAGATATATTTAAGATCGAGGTTGAGATATGTGTTTACAAGACACGTAGAATTCTTAAGTTCTTTATCATTATCCTATACAATTATGCTTTATAATATAATTCACTTAGATAAACTTACGCCTAACAATGTAGTGGTTGAATAATGTGATTATGACACTTATTATAAACAATGAGATTGAACATAAGCAAAAAAATATGTGTAAAGAAACACAAATGCCTAATTGGACTTGAAAAGTATATTATACTAAACCATTGTACTATTGAAGCTCATTGTTATACATAGAATATAATTGTTAAATGACTTATGACACCAACATATAATATTTATATATTGTCTAATTTTATATATATGGTACATGTTATTAATATAAATAAGATGTATAGGTACTTGTATATATGAAAAATATCAATATGAAGACTTAGATTATTATATATTTCATATAGAGGTATGTTTATATTTGTAGTATCATTAAATACTAAAAATAAGCCATAGAATCCTGAAGGCTGGGAATCTATAATTACATGAACGTAGTCTATTAGAAAAGTGTTAATTTATTTAAATGAAATATTATGTCCATGTGAGGTATAACTTAGTTTATGAGTTATTCTATTCTATGAAATTGTTATGACCAGGTGTTTTAAAATTGATTAGTGTGAAAATAGAATGGTGGACTATGATATTAGTGCTTGTCATGGAATATACTGCATTTGTATTTACTTATGGAAATTAGATTATGCAGTCTAAAAATAGGTTATACCCAGTTCAAATAAAATATACTTATTTACTTATTATTTATGTGATAAATAATATTTTGGAGATTCATGCATATATTTGATAGACTAAATGTATGCATTTTTAGTATTCTTGTGTTTATCATATTTTATGACTGCTTTTAGGAACTTATATGTTTGAATCTATTAGATATATTTATATTAACAAAATATCATATTGATGGTACTAAGTAAGTATTGAGATGGACTTCACTAGCTTACTAGCATCACCAATGCTATATGAAGGTGATCTAATCAAGTAATGTGTATAAAATTGACTAATCCTAGAGATCAACAACTCTAGAAAACTTTGGCCAAAGTAATGTTAGTTAGACATTTTAATTTCATGTGTATGATTTACATGTTTATAGGATAACATGTTAGAATATATTTTTATAGTACACTACATGATCTTAAAAATCATATAACACACAAGTACTAGCTTGTCTCTCCATATTCCTGCACTGTCACTATCTACTCATCAATGAAGTTAGGGATATTCCATGACGAGAGGTTATGCATGGGATTAATGGTTTGTGGTTGATGTGTAAAAATGCTTAGATGATGCTCTCCCTCCCCATAGGAGTACTTATTTGGAGATGACACTTGAGATTTCTATAGATACTAATGTTTGGAGAACTCATGCTCTATGGAGCCTTGTATATTTTACATTATATTGTATTTATTATTATTAAAATATTATTTTTATGAGAAGTAATTATTTAATTATTGTACAATGATAATAGTGGTGAAATATTTATACCATTTATGGCTGGAAATTTGTAATTGCATTATATATTCAATTTTGTTGTGTTTCATCTAATGATAGTGATCAATGAAGGATATGAGTCACATGATTATTTTATAGTTAATATAATTAGATTGTTTTATCTAATTCACTAATTATATTATCATGGGAAAATATAAATAAATAATATAGTGATTAAATTAAAATTCATGTTATTCTAGGTATATCCTTGTAGAGATGTCACATGTGGTATCAAAGTTATGGGTCAAACTCTAGGACCTAATGAGTCCACTAACATTTTCATATCCTTTTGTTTACCAAAAAAGATAATGGTGAAATATAGAGTATCCAAAGAGGGTCCTCCAAATCTCAATGACAACCATCTATTTGGTCCTAATCGATTTGCTATTGAGAAAGTAGCAAAGCTAGATCAAATTCTCATACCTATGAATAATACCAGAGATTGAATTTCATCTCTAGAATAGGAAGTTCATGGCCATGAAGAGGAAGAACACCAGGATGAAATCTAAGAGCATTCTATTGATAAAAAAAACCCTGAGGATGTAAGAGCACAGGTAGTCTCAGAGTTGGATAGAGATGTGAAAAAGGTGCATCCACCTAAGTTCAATGGAATTATTTTAGGTAACAAATTTGAAGCATGGATAAGACACATTGTACCTATGTGTGGATAACTTAGTGACATGTAGTATTGTACTAGTTAAGTGAAGTATATTTTGGTATTTGTAGTTCCTCAGTGTAGAAGCATATTACACCATAATTAGCATCGTGATATTTAATATATATTTTTGTATGGCTTAATCACTATTGTAGGTAATATACATCCATGATTCTTGTAATTATGCTTATCTTGTGGATGAAATGTTGTGTGGTACATTGAGTGTGTACCCTTATGAGCACCCATACCCTCTTATAGTTTTTAATGGATTGGTTTATCAAGTGTCTCAATGGTGATGGTTATATATGATGTTTGTGTAGGTGAGTGCATAGCATATTTCATGAATCATCAACAAAAAATTCATATATATTTCTTATCACTTAGATATAACACCTCTATAATGATTACATCTTTACTTTGTAATCAAGTCACCTTCACCACTTGTGTTTTGTATTATGAGTGTTAAAAAATCATAGGATATTCCTCACTTAAGAATATGTGCATTTTAGATATTAATCCTAGATGAGGGGATCTTAAAATACTACTTATAGATTGGCACACCCTAGTGTAGTGGGAATTATGCTTATGATGGATTGTAGTTATCTTGTTGAGGATTCCTATGTGTTACGAGTTTGCTCATGGATCCACACAAGATATGTTTATGTGGATTTGGAAGAGGTGTCATCTCAAATAGCTACCATAGAGGTCAGTTATTATTGCCTCACTTTCCTTTGACATCATTATATTCCCACTATGTGGATTCATATTTTCATGATGTTGATTGAGTGTTCCCTTAATAAAATTTTTGGTTATAAAATGTTGTTTTGACAAAAATCCCTAGAGTTTTTGGGACAGTGTCTTCTAGTTATTATAGATAGAGGATTTTTAGGAATATAATGGATTGATGCATCTATGTGATTAATATTTTCCCTTTTGATTGTGGAAATATGTTGTGATACTACACTTATAGGTTTGGTAAATGTGTAGTGATTTTAGAAACTTGGGTTCTAGTGTTTTATTCATACCATGTGAGGGTATTTAAGAGTTTTGTTGTTGAAATATTAGTTCACTTTCTAGTGATACTTTATCTAAACTTGTGAACTTTAACCAAGTAGAGTGGCAAACCTTGAATTTATATTGGTTCTATATTAAAACTTATAAATTGATAATCATTACAATTCACCCTTTATTAGATTGGTATTTTTCTCATGTTGCTTGAAACATGTTATTTTTATGATACATTTATGTACCTTTTGCCTAGATTGAGTAAGAAATAATATGTATAAAACATCTTGTTAGTCTAAGGAGTTGTGATAAGCTTATATCTTGTTGTGTAACTAGCTGAGCAAGAGGGTACACATTGTCCCACTTATTCCCTCTTTAAGGTTTTAAGGATGGTGTGGTCTTTGGCCTTTATTTTTTTAGGTTAATTTTAAAAATATTTTCTCTTAACTATGAATATAATAGAGATGGGTTATGTTATGGAATTTGATACTATTTATGTTTAGGTAATGGCAATTTAATCCAATTATGGAATGTTTGTATGATTTTTATTATGATGGATAATGATACATTTTGAATTACTTAGTGTATATCATTGTAATCTAAGATCTATTAGTATGTATTTTTGATTCATTGAACCATGTGCACACTTTGGAGGTCATTAAGTTGTGGAGACCTAAAAGATGAGTGGTGAATTAGAAATATGAGTACTAAGATATGGTAATGGATCCTAGTTAGTCTCACATTGACTTGATAGTTACTAAGTTTGGCTCTGATAAGGGGATATTTTTAAATCTATTATTTGATAAAAGGGACTTATCAAATTTAATTGTATATCTATATGCATGCATATGAAAAAATATTTATTCCTTAATTTTATATACATTGGAAATCTATTATTTCTAGTTCATATTCATCATCATATTGGTTGGGAGATACGTTGAGTAGTAATAGTATTGACATGTAATAATTATTAATAGCTATACTAAGCAGTGATGGTATTGATTTAATACATCATTCTTGCCAGTTTCTCTAAACACTTTTATTAAGAATGAGGAAAACACTCTCTAGGTTACAGAGGTGTGCAGAGGGGATATGAGGCTTTGTGGAACTCTCCCTGGCCATTTTTTTTTGGATTTTATGATGATTTCATGTGCTTAAGGTTGAAGATTAAATTTATAAAGTCAAAAAAATTATCACTGAGATATGTGTGGCCCTTCAAAGTGTTAGAAGTGGTCAATCATGTAACGTATAGGCTTCCATTGCCACTAGCCATAACTCTATTGCATAATGTCTTCCAAGTTTTATATCTTAAAAAGTATATAGTTGATCCTTCACATGTGTTAGATTAGAATGCTTTGCAAGGTTTTGGACCCTTTGGTGGTCATGGTAGAATCAGTCAGAGTAATTAACACTTATAAACTTTATCACATAATAAAAATATGTCAC